>JAUMJK010000429.1:0-131446 GCA_033558105.1 Coccyzus lansbergi | reverse complement strand
TATTCCTAATCTTATTCCTATTTCTACTCCTAGTCCTATTCCAATTCTGATGCCTATTCCTCTTTATTCCAATTCTTATTTCTATTCTTATTCCTATTTCTAGCCGTGATCCTGGTCCTGCTTCCTATCCCTATTCTTATCCCTATTTCTGATCCTATCCCTATCCTTATCCCTATTCTTATCCCTATTTCTGATCCTATCCCTATCCTTATCCCTATTCTTATCCCTATTTCTGATCCTATCCCTATCCTTATCCCTATTCTTATCCCTATTTCTGATCCTATCCCTATCCTTATCCCTATTCTTATCCCTATTTCTGATCCTATCCCTATCCTTATCCCTATTCTTATCCCTATTTCTGATCCTATCCCTATCCTTATCCCTATTCTTATCCCTATTTCTGATCCTATCCCTATCCTTATCCCTATTCTTATCTCTATTTCTGATCCTATTCATATCCTTATCCCTATTCTTATCTCTATTTCTGCTCCTATCCCTATTCTTATCCCTGTTTCTGCTCTTATCCCTGCTCTTATCCCTATTCTTATCCCTGTTTCTGCTCTTATCCCTGCTCTTATCCCTATTCTTATCCCTATTTCTGCTCCTATCACTATCCTTATCCCTATTTCTGCTCATATCCCTATTCTTATCCCTATTTCTGCTTCTATAGCTATCCTTATCCCTATTCTTATCCCTATTCCTGCTCCTATTCCTATTTTTATCCCTATTTCTGCTCCTATCCCTATCCTTGTCCCTATTTCTGCTCCTATCCCTATCCCTATCCTTATCCCTATTTCTGCTCCTGTCCCTATCCTTTTATCCCTAATTCTGCTCCTATCCCTATTCTGTTCCTATTTATTCCTCTCCTCCTTCCTGGTGCTCTTCCTATTTATCCTATTTATTTATTATTCTACTTTATTTATTTATCCTATTTATTCCTATTTCTTATTTTTGATAGGAATGGTTGGACTAGAAGCTCCGACGGGTCCCTTCCAACCTGGCTGTTCTATGATTCTATGATTCCTCTTCTTATTCCTATTCTGTTCCTATTTATTCCTCTCATCATCCTGGTGCTCTTCTCTATTTTATTCCTCTTATTCTCAGTCCTGGTCCCGTTCCCGGCCCCCCCCCCCCCCCCGCCCCCGCCCGCACCCCCCCCCCCAATCGCTGTCGGAGTCCATCTGATGGATTAGTCCGAGTCAGTAAATCGCGGATCGATAAACACGCCGGGCCCCCTATAAATGGCAATTCCCGTTTTTTCTCCTCTTTCCACTCCAGTTCCCCCGCAGATGAACCATTAATTATTCAGCCTAGGCCCCCAGGCAGCGCCTCAACCCCGGGGGGGGGGGGGGGGGGGGGGCGTCACCGTTCCACTCCCCTCCCCAGCCCCAAGCTCAGCAAAAATAAAGGGGTCCCAGGGGGAAACATCTGGGCAACAGCTGGCGGTGCCCATCCCATCCCTCTGGGCTATCCATCTCCGTGACCCTCTGTCACCCCCACCCCAACCACCACCCCCCAGCTCCAGATGCAGCTTTAAAAACTTGGTGACCCCCCCCCCCCTCTCAGAAGTTCCTGGGTGCTGGGGAGCTCGCACTGTGGCAGCTTTGGGGGGGCCTCTGAATAGAGAAACCCCCCACCTATGACCCCTCCCACCAGTCCATGAGTGGTGAGGAGCTCGCACTGTGGCACCTTTGGGGTCCCTGAATGGAGGTGACCCCCCCACACACACACACACACAAGTCCAGGAGTAGTGAGGAGTTCGCACTGTGACACCTTTGGGGGTCCCTGAGTGGAGTAAACCTTCACCCATGGACCTCCCCCAAATCCATGAGCGGTGAGGAGCTTGCGCTGAGGCACATTTGGGGTCCCTGAATGGAGAAACCCCCCCACCCGTGGCCCCCCCCAAATCCATGAGTGGTGAGGAGCTTGCACCGAGGCGGCTTTGGGGGACCCTGAATGGAGAAACCCCACCTGTGACCCCCCAACAAGTCCATGAGCAGTGAGGAGCTCTCACTGTGGCACCTTTGGGGGTCCCTGAATGAGAGGGCCCCCCCCCCCAACCCGTGACCCCTCCCCCACGAATCCATGAGGGATGAGGAGCTCGCATTGTGGCACCTTTTGGGGTCCGTGAATGAGAGAAACCCCCCTCCCACCTGTGTGACACCCCCACCAGTCCATGAGTGGTGAGGAGCTTTCACCGAGGCACATTTGGGGGTCCTTGAATGGAGGTGACCCCCCACAACAAGTCCATGAGTAGTGAGGAGCACCCCCCGGGGCACCTTTGGGGGTCCCAGAATGGAGAAACCCCTACCCATGACCCCCCCAAATCCATAAGCAGTGAGGAGCTTGCATCGAGGCACCTTTTGGGGTCCCTGAATGGAGAAACCTCCACCCGCAATCCCCCAACAACTCCATGAGGGATGAGGAGCTCTCACTGTGGCACCTTTGGTGGTCCCTGAATGAGAAACCCCCCCACCCGTGACCCCCCCGAATCCATGAGTGGTGAAGAGCTTGCACTGAGGCACCATTTGGGGTCCTTGAATGGAGAAACCCCTACCCATGACCCCCCCAAATCCATGAGCAGTGAAGAACTTGCCCCGAGGCACATTTCGGGGTTCCTGAATGAGAAACCTCCACCTGTGACCCTCCCACCAGTCCATGAGTGGTGAGGAGCACCCCCCCCCCCCGAGGCACCTTTGGGGATCCATGAATAGAGAGCCCCCCCCCCCCACCTGTGACCCCCCAAAACTCCATAAGTGGTGAGGATCTTGCACCGAGGGACATTTGGGGGGGAGGGTCCCTGAATAGAGACACCCCCCCGAACCTGTGACCCCCCCATCAGTCCAGGAGTGACGAGGAGCTTGCACCGAGGCACCTTTGGGGGTCCTTGAATGGAGGTGACCCCCCCCTACAAGTCCATGAGTAGTGAGGAGCTCTCACTGTGGCACCTTTGGGGGTCCCTGAATGAGAAAACCCCCACTGTGACCCCCCCCAATAAGTCCATGAGTGGTGAAGACCTCATACTGTGGCACCTTTGGGGGTCCCTGAATGGAGAAACCCTCACCCATGACCCCCCCAAAACCCATGAGTGATGAGGAGCTTGCACCGAGGCAGCTTTGGGGGTCCCTGAATGGAGAACCCCCTACCCATGACCCCCCCAAACCCATGAGTGATGAGGAGCTTGCACAGGGGCACCTTTAGGGGTCCCTGAAAGAGAAACCCCCCCACCCGTGACCCCCCCCACAACTCCATGAGCGGTGAGGAGCACCCCCCCCGGGGCACTTTCAGGTGTCCCCCCACCTGTGACAACCCCACCCGCATCCATCCTCCGTGTCCCGGGGGCTAAAAATCATTCCCGTGGGATCATTCTCCTCAGGAGGTGGCTGCTCTCCCCCCACGCAGTTTGTGGGAACCCCCCCCCCCCGGTAGTGGAGCCCCCCTTTCCCCTCACGCATTTATTCCCACGCTCTGGACGGGGAGATCCACTCGTGATTGTAACTCGGGGGGTGGCAGCATCGCTGTGTCCCTGTCGCGACATGTTCGTTGGTCCTCAGCTCAAACCTGGCGGCTCCCGGCATCGGCCCCTTCCCCCCGAAAGCTTCTCCCGCAGAGCCGAGCAGGGAGGGAACCCATTTTCCTTCTTCTCTAACATTTTCTTTCTCTTTTCCCTCTCATATCTTTGTTTTCTTTTTCTTCACTTGGCCTCACCCCGCTCCCAATTTCGTTCTCCTTTTTATTGTCTTTTCGTTTTGAATTTGAGTCCTTTCCTTTCCTTTCCTTTTCCTTTCTTTCCTTTCCTTTCCTTTCCTTTCCTTTCCTTCTTTCCTTTCCTTTCCTTTCTTTCCTTTCCTTTCCTTTCCTTTCCTTTCCTTTCCTTTCCTTTCCTTTCCTTTCCTTTCCTTTCCTTTCCTTTCCTTTTCCTTTCCTTTCCTTTCTTTCCTTCCTTTTCCTTTCCTTTCCTTTCCTTTCCTTTCCTTTCCTTTCCTTTCCTTTCCTTTCCTTTCCTTTCCTTTCCTTTCCTTTCCTTTCCTTTTCCTTTCCTTTCCTTTCCTTTCCTTTCCTTTCCTTTCCTTTCCTTTCCTTTCCTTTTTCATTCTTATTTTCCTTTTTACTTTATCTTTTTACTTTTTCTGATTCCGCTTTTCTCTTTCTATTTTTCTTGTTTCCTTTTCTTTTCAATTTATTTTTCTTTCTTTTAAATTTATTCTTCTCTCTCTTCTCTTCTCTTCTCTTCTCTTCTCTCTCTTCTCTTCTCTTCTCTTCTCTCTTCTCTTCTCTTCTCTTCTCTTCTCTTCTCTTCTCTTCTCTTCTCTTCTCTTCTCTTCTCTTCTCTCTTCTCTTCTCTTCTCTTCTCTTCTCTTCCTTTTCAATTTTTTCTTTTGCTTTCTCTTCTTTTGCTTTCTCTTCTTTTCTTTTCCTTTTCAATTTATTTTTCTTTTCCTTTCTCTTCTTTCCTTTCTCTCCTGTTCAATTCATTTTCTTTTCCTTTCTCTTCTTTTCCTTTCTCTCCTTTTGCCTTCTCTTCTTTCCTTTTTCCTTTCTCTCTTTTCAATTCATTTTTCTTTTCCTTTCTCTTCTTTTCCTTTTCCTTTCTCTTCTTTTCCTTTTCCTTTCTCTTCTTTTCAATTCATTTTTCTTTTCCTTTCTCTCCTTTTCCTTTTCTCCCTTTCCTCTCCTCCCTGCGCCTCCTTCCCCTGCAGCCTGAACCCTCATTATTTTCAAAAAAAAAACCCCAAACACCCCCCAAACAAACACCCGAGAGCTTGTCCACGCTGCTAATTACCGCCGCTAATTAATCCCGCGAACTCTGGCCCATAATTACCCCAATCGCGCAGCCTAAGAATGGCAGAAATATATTTTTTTTTTTTGTTTTCACGAGTTTTTTTCCCAATCCCAGCCTCTTCCAAGCGATTTTGGCTCCGGATTGAGCGAATCGTTGCCGGTTCCGTTGCTTTCGGTGCGTTCGGTGGGGAAACCGGATTCTTTGAGGGCAGAAAAAATGGGGCGAGAAAACGAGATTTTGGGGCTGGCGGCGCTCAGCGCATCCTGCTCCGAGCGGAAAACAAGGCAGAAAGGAGAGGAAAAAAAAAAAAAACTCATTGAATATCTTATTTTTTTTTCTGAAATTATTATGATTATTTTAATTTTTTTTTCGGATTTTTTAGCCCGTTCGTAATAGGGAATTTGCTCCAGCGACTTGGAGGAGCCGCTGGCGGCTCTGCTGGCAACTCGGGGGTGGCTTGTGCGCACCCCACACCCCACACCCTGCACCCCACACCCTGCCCCCCGCACCCACCCCACACCCTCCTTGCCCCCCGCACCTCGCCCCTTATCAGCCGCCTCCCTCCGCCCGCTCCTGTTTTTCTGTTTGCTCCTAATCAGCGCGTCAGAAGGGGCCAATAAACCTCTCCTTGGGTTAAACATTAAATCAGGGGGTTCCCCCCCTCTGGCCACCACCACCTCCCAACCCCAGGAGGAAATAACCTCCCCGAGTTGGGGGGTGGCAGCTTGGGGACCACCCACCCGTGTCCCCACTCGTAGAATCATAGAATCACCAGGTTGGAAGAGACCCACCGGATCATCAAATCCAACCATGTCCCCATCCGTGTCCCCAAACCTGTCCCCAACCATGTCCGGGGGCTCCTTGCCCCCCCAGAATCCCCCTTCGAAGCTTCACTAGTTGACTAATCCCAAATCTCAAAGCAGAACCCACACCCGATGCCCAGCTCAGAGCCTTATATATATTTTTTTAAATGGGTTTTGTTGGTTTCTCTGTTTTTCCAAGCACTTAATATAGGGGGAACAGGACATTTATAATTTTTTTCCCCTCCCTCCATCCCTGTCCCCAACCATGTCCATGGGCTCCTTGACCCCCAGAATCCCCCTTGGAGGCTTCACTAGTTGCCTTCCCCCCAAATCTCAAAGCAGAACCCACACCCGATGCCCAACTCAGAGCCTTATATATATTTTTTTTTTAAATGGGTTTTAGAATCATAGAATCACAGAACAACCAGGTTGGAAGGAACACATCGGATCTTCTAGTCCAACCATTCCTATCAAATTTGTTTTGTTGGTTTCTCTATTTTTCCGAGCATTTAATATAGGAGAAACAGGACATTTATCATTTTTCCCCCATCCCATCAGTCGCCGCTGAAACCATAAGGGAGAGATAACAGAGAAGAGAAAACTCTCCGAGTTGTGTCCCCATCCCTGTCCCCATCCCTGTCCCCATCCCTGTCCCCAACCATGTCCATGGGCTCCTTGACCCCAGAATCGCCCTTCGAAGCTTCACTAGTTGCCTTCCCCCCAAATCTCAAAGCAGAACCCACACCCGATGCCCAACTCAGAGCCTTATATATATATAAGGAAACCTCCAAGGGGGGTTCTGGGGGGCAAGGAACCCATGGACATGGTTGTGGACAAGGATGGGGACACGGATGGTGACATGGTTGGACTCGATGATCCAGTGGGTCTCTTCCAACCTGGTGATTCTATGTGTATATATATATAAATGGGTTTTGTTTGTTTCTCTGTTTTTCCTAGCATTTAATATAGAGGGAACAGGACATTTATAATTTTTCCCCCCTCTCTCCATCCCGTCAGTCGCCACTGAAACCATAATAGAGAAGAGAAAACTCTCCCAGTCGTGTCCCCATCCCTGTCCCCAACCATGTCCGTGGGCTCCTTGCCCCCCAGAATCCCCCTTTGAGGTTTCACTAGTTGCCTTCCCCCCAAATCTCAAAGCAGAACCCACACCCGATGCTCAACTCAGAACCTTCTTTTTTTTAAAATGGGTTTTTTTTGTTTTCTCTGTTTTTCCAAGCATTTAATATAGGGGGAACAGGACATTTATAATTTTTCTTTCCCCTCCCTCCATCCCGTCAGTCGCCACTGAAACCATAAGGGAGAGATAACAGAGAAGAGAAAACTCTCCGAGTGACCTTTGAATCAATTTGAAAAACCTCATTTAACTGATAAGTCTTGAAAGGCCCAGGACTAATTTGAAAATACATCTATTAAAATCTCATTGCCGCTGACTGGGAGCTTGCTGGGAAGGGCGTGCGAGGCGAGTTCCTGGGGTCGGGAGAGCTGGGAGAGCAGGTTTAAACCCTGGTCAACAAAGAGATTGCGGAGCGATGCGATGAGGCTTAAACCAGGAGAGAGAGAAAAAAAAAATACAACCGTAGAATGGTTTGGGTTGGAAAGGGCCTTAAAGACCATCCAGTTCCACTCCCGCTTCCCTTCTATGAATATGAATATTAAAAGAAAATCGGTTTTTCTTCCCTGGCTGGTGGGGAAATGGGGAGATTTACAGCATTTTCCTGCCATAACCAGGCGTGGAGTCTGGGATCGCAGACAGAATATTGGATTTTCTTTTTTTTTTCCCCTCCTCCAGAAAACAAATCCAATATTTTCTCGTTCGGCGCAGATGCAGCTGCGGGGTTGGGGAGCTCGTGTCTGGATGAGGGGGCGGCTGAGAGGCTCTGCCCCCACACCCATCGCAGGTTCCGGGGTGCCGGGGAGCAAATACAGGGATAAACCGTGTGCGTGGAGGGACGGGAGGAAGAGTGAAGGCAGGAGGAGAGCAGGAGCAGGGCCTGTGCACCTGTTTTCTTGTCCTGGGCACATCCCACTCGACTCTGGGCAGGTCACCTGGGTGCAGAGAGACCAGAAAACCCCTGTGGAAGCTTCTCCGTCTCCTGGTGCGAAGCCGGTGCAGGCCCAGTGGTGGCAACGCCAACCGAAAAATAAGAGAAAAAAATTAAAATAACCCCTCTCCCCAGAGCTTGGTGCAAAAGGGCTGGAGCTTTGCAGCTCGGGGAGAACTCAGGGATCCAACCTGTTCCCCCTGCTTCACGGCTCGGGATGCAGGTTGGGATGCTACTGGCTCCAGAAGGGCTGAGTTTCTCATGGGAATCGCTGCCTCCCCAGCCGCTGCGGGAGCTGGCTCCTTCCCCTCCTGCCCCAGCACCTTGTTGGCTCTGGGGGAAGAGTTTTCCACCTTGCTCCCTCGCTCCCTGGGGTTGGAGAGGAACCCTGAGTAGAGCTGGAGACGTTAGATAGTTTTGAGTTGCCCTCACCCCAAATCCATGCACCCACGCGGCTCTGCCCCAGCTCCCTTTTCAGAGCTGAGATGCACAAATCATAGAACAAAATTATAGACTGGTTTGGGCTGGAAGGAACCTTAAAGATCATCCAGTCATGATGCTCCTGCCATTGGTAGGGACAGATCCTGTCCCTCAGCATCGAGTTGAGGCTTCAATCAACCAGGACGTATCCCATCAAGCCTGGATGTGTCCCACCAGCTCAGGATGTGTCTCATCAAGACAGGACGTCCTCTTGGCCATTTCCCTGCTCCTGCTCAGCACCAACAGTGCTGCAGAAGGGCTGGGGACAGACGCTGACTTGGAAAGCTGGCCTAAAATAGAAGTTGGAGCCCAAATTTTTCTCCCCTATAGGCAAACATGGAAGCAGTGGGAGCTGTGCCGGAGCAGGAAGGAGCTGGCAGGAGGTTTAGGCAGCTGAGTGCTTTTATTCCTGGCTTCGTGGCCACTGAGTGGCAAGGTTTTGCTGATTAAAGGGAAATTCAAAATATCCCCTTAATACCTCGAGTGATGCAGAGCATCTCCAGCAAGATTTAAACCAAGGCAGGGTCGGACTTGGCGAAAGGGAAGATGGAGCTTTAAAACATTCGTGGTTGCTAAAAACCAGCGGAACGAAAAGAAATGGGGATTCTCTGGTGCTGGAAAGAGGGGCCAGGGCGTTTGAAAAATAAAGGCATAATATTAAAATCAAGACACATTTGCATGGCAGGGTGAGGGCTTGAAGAACGACCTTCGTAGCTCTATCTTAACAGGTATTTATTCCATTAGAGATGTGCAGTGCGGCTCCGAGTCCTGGGGGGTTCTGCAGCACAAGGCCAGGAGGTCCAGAGCTTGTTTTAAAGGGAGTGCAGTGGGGTTCGAGGTGCTCACGGCAGCTGGAGTTAAGGCACAGGGTAGGCTTTGCCAGAGGAGAAGTGGGGCTGGAGGTGTTACAGGGTGAGGGGAGGTACACCCGTGTCCACCCAGGTAAATATGCACAGGTGTGTAAGCATGTACAGCTGCAGACACACACCTACACTCATTTACACCCATGTACACACACGTATACCCACATACATCCACCTACACTCATTTACACCCACGTACACCCGTGCACAGCCGCCTACACCCACGTACACTGATTTACACCCATGTACAACCACATACAGCCACCTACACTCATTTACACCCATGTACACCCATGTACAGCTGTGCACACCCACCTACAGCCACCTACACTCATTTATACTCACATACAACCACATACACCCACCTACCCTCATTTACACCCATGTACAACCACATACAGCCACCTACACTCATTTGCACCCACATACAGCCATGCACAACCATATACACTCATTTACACTCATGTACACCCACATACAGCCATGCACAGCCACCTACTCTCATTTACACCCATGTACAACAATGTACAGCTGTGCACAGCCATCTACAGCCACCTACACTCATTTATATCCATGTACTACCACATACAGACGTGCACACCCACCTACACTCATTTAAATCCATGTGCAACCACATAGAGCCATGCACACCCACATACAGCCACCTACACTCATTTACACCCATGTACACCCACCTACACGCCTTTGCACCCACGTACACCCATATCCATCCACCTACTCTCATTTACACCCATGTACAACCACATACAGCCATGCACACTCATCTACAACCACCTACACTCATTTATACCCATGTACAACCACATACACCCACCTACCCTCATTTACACCCATGTACAACCACATACAGCCACCTACACTCATTTACACCCACATACAACCACATACAGCCATGCACAACCACATACAACCACATACAGCCATGCACATACCCCTCTACAGCCACCTACACTCATTTACACCCACATACACCCACCTATACTCATTTGCACCCATGTGCAACCACATACAGCCATGCACACCCACATCCATCCATCTACTCTCATTTACACCCACGTAAACCCACATATACACAAATGCAACCATACACAGTCGCATGTACCCACATACACCCATGTGCACTCATTTACAACCATGTATAGCCACATGAACCCATGTACACTCATTTATACTCATGTACGTATATACGTGCACCCATTTGCACCCATGTACACAAACATAAACCCATGTACACTCATTTGTACTCATGTATATATACGTGCACCAATTTCACAGAATCACAGAACAACCAGGTTGGAAGGGACCCATCGGATCTTCTAGGCCAACCATTCCTATCAAACACTAAACCAAGTCCCTCAATACCTCATCCACCCGTGTCTTAAACACCTCCAGGGAAGGTGACTCAACCACCTCCCTGGGCAGCCCAATGACCCTCTGAGTGAAAAACCTCCTCCTAATCTCCAGCCTAAATCTCCCCTGAGCTTGAGGCCATTCCCTCTTGTCCTGTCCCCTGTCACTTGGGAGAAGAGGCCAGCTCCCTCCTCTCCACAACCTCCTTTCAGGTAGTTGTAGAGAGTAATGAGGTCTCCCCTCAGCCTCCTCTTCTCCAGGATAAACACCCCCAGCTCTCTCAGATGCTCCTCATAAGGCCTGTTCTCCAGCCCCTTCACCAGCTTCATTGCTCTTCTCTGGACTTGCTCCAGAGCCTCAACATCCTTCTTGTGGTAAGGGGCCCAGCACTGGACACAATATTCAAGGAGTGGCCTCACCAGTGCTTAATATAGAGGGAGAATCACCTCCCTGGACCTGCTGGTCACACCATTTCTGATACAAACCAGGATGCCCTTGGCCTTCTTGGCCACCTGGGCACACTGCTGGCTCATGTTCAGTCGGCTGTCGACCAACACCCCCAGGTCCCTCTCCTCCTGGCAGTTTTCCAGCCAGGCTTCTCCCAGTCTGTAGCTCTGCATAGGGTTGTTGTGCCCCAAGTGCAGGACCCGGCATTTGGCCGTGTTAAACCTCATCCCATTGGACTCTGCCCAGCGCTCCAGCCTGTCCAGGTCCCCCTGCAAAGCCTCCCTACCCTCCAGCAGATCGACACTTGCACACAGCTTTGTGTCATCTGCAAACTTGCTAAGGGTACCCTCAATGCCCTCATCCAGGTCATTGATGAAGACATTGAACAGGACTGGACCTAGCACTGAGCCCTTGGGAACACCACTTGTCACTGGCCTCCAGCTGGACTTAACACCATTTACCACCACTTTCTGGGCCCGACATACACACATACACAAACATAAACCCCTGTACACTCATTTACACCCATGTGTATCTACATACACCCATTTACACCCACCTACACCCTTGTACATCCACATACATCTACATATAGAATCATAGAATCATAAAATCATAAAATCACCAGGTTGGAAGAGACCCATCGGATCATCGAGTCCAACCATTCCTATCAAACACTAAACCATGTGCCTCAGCACCTCGTCCACCCATCCCTTAAACACCTCCAGGGAAGGTCAATCAAGCCCCTCCCTAGGCAACCACATGTTTGAGGCCATTCCCTCTCGTCCTGTCCCCTGTCCCTTGGGAGAAGAGCCCAGCTCCCTCCTCTCCACAACCTCCTTTCAGGGAGTTGTAGAGAGTAATGAGGTCTCCTCTCAGCCTCCTCTTCTCCGGGCTGAACACCCCCATACCCACATGCATCCACATACATCCCTCTATAACCATGTGCACCCATATATACCTACATAGACTCATAGAATCATAGACAAACAGACATACACACACACACACCCCTATGATGAGTAGGATGCAGGCAGAGGTGGAGGGCTGAGACAGTCAGGGCAGCAGCAAGGACACTCATATTCCCCAATCCCATCACACTCTAGGTGCCTTTTTTTTAAACCCCTTTATTAGGAATTGGTGATGGTCTCTTCCTTCACCTTCCCATCTCTGGGGTTTTGCCTCCGAGTTCTGTGCCTCAGGACCTCATCGATGCGACCAAGCTGTGCCCTGATTTCCTCTGGTATCTTTTCTGGGTGTAGGAGGACTTGGTGTTGCCATGAGCTGAGTTTGGGGAGCTGAGGGTGGAATTTACTGCCTGGTTGCGATCCTAGGGGATGGCAGATGCCACCACCACTGGCCTGTGTTGGACAATATCCCATCTGGGAGGCCCAGACCCTCTGTCCTATCTCAGTTCTGTGTCTCTCTGATTGTCCCTTTTATTATTCTGTTCTCAAAGCCTGGGAGAAGGAGCCAGAAAATCCCCATGTGGGATTTCACTGAAGAGAAATCTGGGGCTGATTGTGGGGAAGGCACTTGCTCAGACTGGCTGTCATCTCTTTGCTTGCAGAGCAATGTGGAAAGCGCCGACATCTTGACAATAAAAATATGAAGGAAAAAGAAAATGCAGCCTCCTCTGCTGCTGATGGCACAGGCAGCAGTAACCAACCCAGCTCTGCTGAGCCCAGGGCTCAGGAGGAGGAGGCAGCAATGGGAGGAGGCTACTGGTCTTCCACCCAGGTTGGAGGAAAATCGAGGTATCCTCATTACTCTCTACAACTACCTGAAGGGAGGTTGTAGAGAGGAGGGAGCTGGGCTCTTCTCCCAAGGGACAGGGGACAGGACAAGAGGGAATGGCCTCAAGCTCCACCAGGGGAGATTTAGGCTGGAGATTCGGAGGAAGTTTTTCATGGAAAGGGTCATTGGGCATTGGAATAGGCTGCCCAGGGAGGTGGTTGATTCACCTTCCCTGGAGGTGTTTAAGGCACAGGTGGACGAGGTCTTGAGGGACTTGGTTTAGTGTTTGATAGGAATGGTTGGACTAGAAGATCCGATGGGTCCCTTCCAACCTGGTTGTTCTATGATTCTATGATCCTTTGATCCTGCTGTTGGATGAATCCAGGGAGACCTAAATATTGAGAGCTTGGGGTGTGCTGCTGGGGTTCAATGCATGTCTTGGCTCTGCTGGGACCCTGACGCATGGGGTTGGGATGTCAGGGACCTTATAGAAACCCAAAATCAGGGGAAATGCCTCGTACCAACGTGATCTTCAAAGGTCTCCTCAAGGACCTTCTCCATACCTGGCATGGAGAGGACACAGCCCTGCTAGGCTGAGAGCAACCTCAAGGCTCGATCTGGCCACCAGGAAATGTCCCAGCACCTTGTTTTCTACCCCCACACCAAGTTCCACCACGTGAGTGAAGGCATGTGAGCTGAGACTTGGCCATGGGCTGACAGGCTGAACCACACATCCACACATCCCTCTGTGCCTCAGTTTCCCCACACGTGAGTGTAGATGGCAGAACTTGAGCCAGCAGTGGCTCAGGTGGCCAAGAAGGCCAAAGGCATCTTGGCTTGGATCAGAAACAGTGTGACCAGCAGGTCCAGGGAGGTTATTCTCCCTCTGGACTCAGCACTGGTGAGACCACTCCTTGAATACTGTGTTCAGTTGTGGGCCCCTCAGCACAAGAAGGATGTTGAGGTTCTGGAGTGAGTCCAGAGAAGAGCCACGAAGATGGTAAAGAGGAGCGGCTGAGAGGGTTTATCTTGTTTATCTGAGTGTTTATCCTGGAGAAGAGGAGGCTGAGGGGAGACCTCATTGCTCTCGCCAACTCCCTGAGAGGAGATTGTGGAGAGGAGGGTCATGGCCTCTTCTCCCAAGGGACAGGGGACAGGACGAGAGGGAATGGCCTCAAGCTCCTCCAGGGGAGGTTTAGGCTGGACATTAGGAGAAAATTTTCCACAGAAAGGGTCATTGGGCATTGGAATAGGCTGCCCAGGGTTGATTCACCTTCCCTGGAGGGGTTTAAGGGACAGGTGGATGAGGTGCTGAGGGACGTGGATTAGTGTTTGATAGGAATGGTTGGACTTGATGATCCAGTGGGTCTCCTCCTACCTGGTTGTTCTATGATTCTATGACTTTTACTGAGGGTACAATGACACCAGCACCAGGTTATTAAAGCCAAGGAAGGCAGGGATGTCTCATAAGTGTTTGTGTTTGATAGGAATGGTTGGACTCGATGATCCGATTCTCTTCCAACCTGGTGATTCTATGATTCTATGATTCTATGATTCTATGATTCTATAATAAAAGGGCAAACCTTGAAGCTGGAAGCCGAGCGATGCCCCTTTGTGGGAGCATTTCTGCTCTGCGCTTTGCCGGAGCTGCATTCGTTCCCCTCCTCTGATAAAGAGCAGGTAATGAGCAAACTCTCTCTCCATTAGGGATAAAATTGCAAACGTATCGGGAGCTGCTGACGGGTGATGGTATCAGGGGCTGACAGAGATATCAACGGCTCTGCTCTACTGCAAAGGCTGCTCCCATAGCAGAGCAGAGGAGACCCTGACGCTCATCGCCTGCCGCAGCAGCGCACAGCAATGCTCCCAGTTCCTGCAAGCAGCATCCCAGCCCTCGTGATTTTTTTCCCTGAGATCTGACTCTCCTCTGTATTCTTTCCCCATCTTTTGAGGGTCCCTCGTTTCCCCTGGACCCGGCGTCGCCCCAGCTAAACTACAGCTCAGGACTGAGGGTGGATCTCTGTTGGGTTTTGCTCGGCAGTTGCTCAGCATCTGGCTCAGTTTGGCTCAAATGCAATGCTCAAAAAGTGCTGGGTTCAGTGTCACCATTGTTTGTGCCTCTAAAGCCTCCCGAGGATGGAAGGTCCCTTCCCTATTTGCCTCCCAACTCATGGCAGGTGAGGAGGAGGAGGGAAGGTAGAGCACTGGTGAGGCCACTCCTTGAATCCTGTGTTCAGTTGTGGGCCCCTCACCACAAGAAGGATGTTGAGGCTCTGGAGTGAGTCCAGAGAAGAGCAACAAAGCTGGTGAAGGGGCTGGAGAAGAAGAGGAGCAGCTGAGAGAGCTGGGGGTGTTTATCCTGGAGAAGAGGTGGCTGAGGGGAGACCTCATTGCTTCTTCTAATTTTGTCCTTTTTTCTTTATCTTTTCTCTTTCCTTTTTTCCTTTTCCTATCTTTCTTTTCCTTTTTCCTTTTCAATTTCATCTTTCTTTTTCCTTTTTCTTCTTCCTCTTCTTCTACATCCTCTCCTCCCCCTTCTCCTTCCTTCTCCTCCTCCTTCTCCCTTTCTCCTTCCTCCTCCTTCTCCTTTTTCTCCTCCTTCTCCTTCTCCTCCTCCTTCTCCTCCTCCTTCTCCTCCTCCTTCCCCTTCTCCTTTTTTCTCCTCCTTCTCCTTCTTCTTCTCCTTCTCCTCCTCCTCCTTCTCCTTCTCCTTCTCCTTCTCCTTCTCCTCCTCCTTCTCCTTTTCTCTCCTTCTCCTTCTTCTTTTTTTCTCCTTCCTCTTCTTCAATTTTTTTCATTCCCTTTCTCTACCATCTCCCTCCATTTTCCTTCCCCTTTTCTCCTTTCTCCTTTTCTTTCTTTCTTTTCCTCTTTTTCTTCTTCTCCCCTGTCTTCTCCTCCTCATCATCTCCTCATCCCATTCCTTCCCCACACCCCTTTGCCTGCCAGCAAATAAACCTCACTAAGAGAAACCATTCCCTTTAACCATCCCTAGAAACGCTCCTCACTCTGAGCTGTGCCGCTACCTTTAGTGTTTGATAGGAACGGTTGGACTCGATGATCCGATGGGTCTCTTCCAACCTGGTTGTTCTATGATTCTTTCACTCTCCCACCTTTGGGGAGAAGCCCTGGGGATGGGCAGCTCCAGCCCAGGGCAGAACCTTGGGAATAACCCAGCTCCATCGGGATTAATCCCTCTGATCCCCTTTGCCTCTCCCCACTCCCTGCAAACCTCCCCATGAGCTCCCTGCCGGTCACGTAGCCATCAAACTGATGTGCCAGCAATATCCAACACGCAGTTAAAGCCACTCGTGGGAGTTTCAATAAAATCGATCGGGCAGGATCAATGGGCTGCGCTGGCCTGGGCCCAGCCCCGCAGCTGGGGGAGAGGCAGGAAAAATACCCAGGGCTGGGAAATGGGGAGGGGGGGGAAGAGCTGATTACAAATCCATCTCATACTTGCCGTGATTAATTGCTGCTTTACCAGAAGGAACAGCTCTGTGTGGGGGTCAGTTTTAAAGGTAACGTTGCTGGGGAAGTTTCTCTGCCGTGTTTCGATGGGAAGAATCATAGAAGCATGGAATGGGTTGGGTTGGAAAGGACCTTAAAGCCCACCCAGTTCCACCCTGGCCATGGGCAGGGACACCTCCCACTGGATCATAGAATCAATCATAGAATCATAGAATCACCAGGTTGGAAAAGACCCACTGGATCATCGAGTCCAACCATTCCCATCAAAACCATTCCTATCATCCCTTACTGAGAGTTTGTAAGAGGCACCAAAGCACTGACTGGAATCCTTTGTCCTATATTCCATGTCAGGGCATGGGTATGTTTAACAGGATCAGAAGCTCCAAGCCCCATCCAGCCTGGCCTTGGACACCTCAAAGAAGAAAAAAGCTCTTTTCCTGCGGGAGTTTCCGCTCCTGGCAGGATGAGTTTGGAGAGAGGCAGGGAGCAGGACCAGGGGGAGCAACTGAGTTCTCCCCCCAGCAGTGATTTGGGAGTTGGGAAGTGCCCTCTCCAGGCACTCAAGGAGCATCCCTGGCTGCTTTCGGGGATGCTGAACCTCAGCCAGCCCCGATCACTGGTGTCCCAGTGCCAGGAACCTGCTGTGCAGCATCTCCTGGCTGAGCTCCCAGCCAGGGAATCACTTCAAGCTTGCTGGGTCCAGATATCTGGCTGCTCCTCATCCTAAAAAAGCCTTCCAGGTGCTGCTCCCTGTGCCCTGGCGGCCTCTTCATCCCAAGGGCACCCAGCTAGGCTCCCGCATCCTCTCCTGGTGCTCAGGGGTCTCAATCCCTGCTCTGCCCTCCCTGGAGGTGGCTGGTTTGAATTAAAACATCATCCATCGTTACAGCGGCAGCACGTAATCCCTGGTAGATCAGTGCAATTACTGCGGGAAATACCTTGGGAGCTGAACTAATAATGCTGGAGTGGTGTATTAAGAGTCACTGGCTTAGCGCCGGCCACGGCCGTGCCAGCCCCACACCTGTGGGGGGACAGGAGGATCTGAGCTGCCCTGGGGGGCAGCAGGTCCTGGCAGGGGAGTGTTTAGGGTGGGGGGAAACAGAGGGTGATGGCTTGTGGGGTGGTTGTGAGGTTGTTTGTGGGGCAGTGATGAAGTAGGGATGCAGTGATGAAGATGCAATGATGAAGAGTGATGGGGCAGGAATGGGGAAAGGAAGGGATGACAGAAGGGAGGAGGCAGGGGTGGGACAGGGATGGGGTGGGGATGGAGCAGGGATTGGGTGGTGATGGGGCAGCAATGGGGAAACAATGGAGAAGGGATGGGGCAGGGATTGGGTGGTGATGGGGCAGCATTGGGGAAACGATGAAGAAGGGATGGGGCAGGGACTGGGGGGTGATGGGGCAGTGATGGGGCAGCAATGGGGAAGGGATTGGAGGGTGATGGGGCAGTGATGGAGAAGGGATGGGGCAGGGATTGGGGGGTGATGGGGCAGCAATGGGGCAGTGATGGAGAAGGGATGGGGCAGGGATTGGGGGGTGATGGGGCAGTGATGGAGAAGGGATGGGGCAGGGATTGGGGGGTGATGGGGCAGCAATGGGGCAGCGATGGAGAAGGGATTGGGCAGGGGTTGGGTGGTGATGGGGCAGCAATGGAGAAGGGATGGAGAAGGGATGGGGCAGGGGTTGGAGGGTGATGGGGCAGTGATGGAGAAGGGATGGGGCAGGGATTGGAGGGTGATGGGGCAGCAACGGGGCAGTGATGGAGAAGGGATGGGGCAGGGATTGGGGGGTGATGGGGCAGCAATGGGGCAGTGATGGAGAAGAGATGGGGCAGGGATTGGGGGGTGATGGGGCAGCAATGGGGCAGTGATGGAGAAGGGATGGGATGGCAATGGAGCAGGGATGGGGCTGGGATAGGGCAGCGATGGAGAAGGGCAGTAATGAGGCATGTTTGGGGCAGGGAAGGGGCAGCCACAGTGATGGAGCAGGGATGGGGCAGGGATTGGGGGGTGATGGGGCAGCAATAGGACAGGGATGGGATGTCATTGGAGCAGGGATGGGGCAGCAGTGGAGAAGGGATGGGGCAGCAGCAGTGATGGAGCAGGGATGGGGCAAGGACTGAGTGATGAAGGGTCAGCAACAGGATGGAAATAGGACAACAATGGAGCAGTGATGAGGCAGGGATAGGGCAGCGATGGAGAAGGGATGGGGCAGGGACTGGGTGGTGATGGGGAAGCAGTGAGGCAGGGTTGAGATGGCAATGGAGCAGGGCTGGGGCTGGGCTGGGGCTGGGGCTGAGCAGCAATGGAGAAGGGATGAAGCAGGGCAGCAAAGGGGCATGTTTAGGGCAGGGAATAGGCAGCAGCAGTGATGGAGCAGGGATGGGGCAGGGATTGAGTGGTGATTGGGCAGCAAAGGGGCAGGGATGGGATGGCAATTGAGCAGGGATGGGACAGGGATCAGGCGGGGATGGGGCAGGGTTGGAGCAGCGATGAAGCAGGACAGCAATGGGTCACGTTTGGGGCAGGGAAGGGGCAGCAGCAGTGATGGAGCAGGGATGGGGCAGGGGTTGGGTGGCGATGGGGCAGTGATGGGATGGCAGCAGCAATGGGGAGGTGATGGAGCCACGATACGGTGGCAACGCGACGGTGATTGGGTAGAGATGGGGGAGCTCTAGGGCAGGGATGGGGCAGGCGGAGGCTCTCGCCTGGCTGCCAGGGTTGTGTGGCTCCGTCTCACCCCCCGGGATGCGGATGGTACGCTCCATCCCGCCGCGCCCCCGGCGGCTGGACCGGCCCAACGAGCGAAAAGAGGGGGGGACGTGAACGCGCCATTGGGGTAGCGCAGAGTTGGGGGGGAGAGTGGAGCGAGCACCCAATCTGTCCGCGGGGGGGCGCCAGCGTGCGGGACCGGCCCATTGCGGCGGGGGGGGGAGCGAGGGGGGGGCGGAACGAACCATTCCCCTGCGGGGCGGGGGGAGAGTATTTACTAGAAACACAGAATCACAGAATGGTTTGAGTTGGAAGGTTAACTGGACACAAGGAAAAAAAAAATCACGGAAAGGGTCATTGGGCAGTGGCAGAGGCTGCTCAGGGAGGGGGTTGCGTCACCTTCCCTGGATGGGTTTAAGGGACAGGTGGACAAGGTGTTGAGGGACATGGGTTAGCGTTTGATAGGAATGGTTGGACTCGAAGATCTGGTGGGTCTCTTCCAACCTGGTGATTCTATGATTCTTCCCATCTCACACCCGATAAATCCACCTGAGACCAGATTAATCAAGAAATGCAGAAAATTGGCCTTTTTTAATTCCCCTACCCCTGCTGCCTTTCCCCTCTCTCCAGCAAAGAGCTACAGGCTGGAAGAAGTCTGGCTGGAAAGCTGCCAGGAGGAGAGGGACCTGGGGGTGTTGGTCAACAGCCGACTGACCATGAGCCAGCAGTGTGGCCAGGTGGCCAAGAAGGCCAGTGGCATCTTGGCTTGGATCAGAAATGGTGTGACCAGCAGGGCCAGGGAGGTGATTCTCCCTCTGTACTCAGCACTGGTGAGGCCGCTCCTCGAATCCTGTGTTCAGTTGTGGGCCCCTCAGCACAAGAAGGATGTTAAGGCTCTGGAGCAAGTCCAGAGAAGAGCAACGAGGCTGATGAGGGGACTGGAGAACAGACCTTATGAGGAGCATCTGAGAGAGCTGGAGGTGTTTAACCTGGAGAAGAGGAGGCTGAGAGGAGACCTCATTGCTCTCTCCAACTACCTGAAAGGAGGTTGTAGAGAGGAGGGAGCTGGGCTCTTCTCCCAAGTGACAGGGGAGAGGACGAGAGGGAATCACCTCAAGCTCCACCAGGGGAGATTTAGGCTGGACATTAGCAGGAGGTTTTTCACAGAAAGGGTCATTGAGCATTGGAATAGGCTGCCCAGGGAGGTGGTTGATTCACCTTCCCTGGAGGTATTTAAGGCACAGGTGGATGAGGTCTTGAGGGACTTGGTTTAGTGTTTGATAGGAATGGTTGGACTAGAAGATCCGATGGGTCCCTTCCAACCTGGTTGTTCTGTGATTCTGTGATCTCCCTGACATTGTGCCACAAACTGAACCCCAAACTCCCATTTCCCCCCTGGATTCTTCCACTGGGGCTCTCATGTCAAAGCTGAGCATGAACAAGCATCACTGACTCCAAAGAAAACTTATTTCAGGGCTTTTAGGGTTTCCGGTCATTCCCCTGTCCTGCCTTTCTCCCAGAAGGCGATGACAGTCCCCTGCTGCTGCCATCCCTCGCGGCGCTGCTGGCTTCTGCCTGACTCCAGCACTTCATTAGCACCAATTTGCTCTCATCACGCTAAGTGGCAGTGACTGGGGAGAAGAGCGAGGAGAAGGGAGCAGCCAGGAAGACTCCCAGGGCACCTCTGCCTGTCCCTGCCTCACGCCAGGCAGCTGCTCCACTCCCGAGCTGTGGTGTCAGTGAGCACTGAATCAGAGAATCATAGAATCACCAGGTTGGAAGAGACCCATCAGATCATCGAGTCCAACCATTCCTGTCAATCACTACCCCATCTCCCTCAGCGCCTCATCCACCTGTCCCTTAAACCCCTCCAGGGAAGGTGTCCCAACCCCCTCCCTGGGCAGCCTGTTCCAGTACCCAATGACCCTTTCCATGAATTGTTTTTCCTAATGTGCAGCCTGAACCTTCCCTGGTGGAGCTTGAGGCCATTCCCTCTCGTCCTGTCCCCTGTCACTCAGGAGAAGAGCCCAGGCTGAACATTAGGAAAAAAATTTCATGGAAAGGGTCATTGGGTAGTAGCAGAGGCTGCCCAGGGAGGGGGTTGAGTCACCTTCCCTGGAGGGGTTTAAGGGACGGGTGGACAAGGCGCTGAGGGACATGGGTTAGTGATTGATGGGAATGGTTGGACTCAATGATCCGGTGGGTCTCTTCCAACCTGATGATTCTATGATTCTATGAATGGGCTGGAGATGTTGGTGTGGGTGATGAGGTGATGCCTTGCAGCCCCATACATGTCGATTAGAGCTGCTGACTGGAACGAGGTGCTGAAATTCTTCACAATTGGAGGAAAATGCACTCAGCAACACTTTGTCTCATTTCATCTCCTCATCTGCGGCATTCAGGGGAAGATTTAACTCGCTGGACTTGAGGAAACGACTCACCCTGCGGTTTACTGTCTGCATACCAATTACTAGGGGCTTTCCCAGGCCTTGGGACTCATCCTCTGGCACCTCCCAGGGACACCAGCAGGGAAACCTGCCTCCACCAAGGGTCCCACCAAGGCAGGGACATGTCATGCAGGGACACACTGGAGCTCTGGCATGAGGAAAAATTTTTTCACGGAAAGGGTCATTTGGCACTAGCAGAGGCTGCCCAGGAAGGGGGTTGAGTCACCTTCCCTGGAGGGGTTTAAGGGATGGGTGGATGAGGTGCTGAGACACATGGTTTAGTGATTGATGGGAAGGGTTGGACTCGATGATCCAGTGGGTCTTTTCCAACCTGGTGATTCTGATTCTATGTTGCTCTGACTGCACATCTGAGATATCACAGCTCCTAACTTCATCTCTTGGGCTCTTGATGGCTTTTGACACATGGTTTGCTGAACCTGTGCCTTTCCAGAGTGGGGCAGTTTTTACGACCACATGGTTCAAAGCTCTTGCATACTGTGGGACCTCAGTGCTCAAAATCCCTGCAGGTTTCGGAGCCAGGAGGTTTGGTTTTCTGTTGTCTGGTGCTGAAGTCTGGGAGATCGCAGGGTTGCAGTATTCAGGGTGGTGTTTGCAGGGATGGGCAGCACGAGGCAGCCTCTGCCCCAGTGGCTGTGTGGTTCACATTGCATCCTGTTGCCTTTGTGTTCATTAGGTTTTGGAATCAAATAGGGTATCAGGGATAAAAAACATCAAAAATAAAATTAGGGGTTGCTTTTTGAGCAGCTGTTCTTGCGTTATAAGCATCTGACTATTATAGAATCATAGAATCACAAGGTTGGAAGAGACTTGTCGCATCATCAAGTCCAGCCGTTCCT
The DNA here is from genome assembly GCA_033558105.1 of Coccyzus lansbergi. Taxonomy (NCBI): domain Eukaryota; kingdom Metazoa; phylum Chordata; class Aves; order Cuculiformes; family Coccyzidae; genus Coccyzus; species Coccyzus lansbergi. The sequence goes on along the minus strand of JAUMJK010000429.1, from coordinate 109,413 downwards.
ATCAAACACTAAACCATAGTTTAGAGGGCAACCGTGTCCTGGGAGCTTCCAACATGGCATCACCAGCTGTGAGAGGGACTGGATTGTCCTACTCTGCTCTGGGGCAGCCCCATCTCAAGCTCTGGGGGCAGCTCTGAGACCGCAGGGTAAAAAGGATCTAAAGGTGCTGGAGAGCGTCCAGAGGAGGGCACGGAGCTGGGGAAGGGCTTGGAGGGGAAGAGCGTGAGGAGCGGCTGAAGTCACTGGGTCTGCTCAGCATGGAGGAGACTGAGGGGAAATCTCATCACGCTCTGCAGCTTCCTCACAAGGGGAAAAGGAGGAGCAGGTGCTGGGCAATTCCCTCTAGTGACCAAGGACAGGACCCAAGGGAATGATGACACCAAGCTGAGTGGTGCAGTCACCACACCAGAAGGACGGGAAGTAATCCAGAGGGACCTCAAGAAGTAGGGCTGTGTGAACCTCATGAGGTTCACCAATGCCAAGTACAAGGTCCTACACCTGGATCAGGACAACCTACGGTTTTAATAGAGGATGAGGGATGATGTAGTTGAGAGCAGCCGAGTCTTCCCAGCTAAAGGAGACCTGAGCTGCTGCTGGAGAAGCCTATTTGTGAAGCCTCTTTGGGCTCTTGGCCTACAGTGTAAAGATATGTCAAACAAACCTCTCAGGGTACTGAGCATCTGTCATTGCCCCATCCCTGGAGGGGTTCAGGGCCAGGTTGGATGGGGCTTGGAGCCCCTGATCCAGTGGGAGGTGTCCCTGTCTATGGCAGAGGGTGGAACTAGATGGGTTTTAAGGTCCGTTCCAACCCAACCCACTCCATGATTCTATGATCCCAGCCCAGCAAGGATTTCTGTTTTGCAGATGAAGCTTCCCTGGTCCAGACATGCTTTGGCTTTGGGGTGGGGCAGATGCCCCACCTCCAGGTTATTTCAGCTCAGGATCAGACACCTCTGTGCTGTGGGAGGAACTGGGCTTGTCCCAGTTTGCTCAGAGCTGTGAAACCTTCCAGAATATCAGGGCAGGGTCTGAACTAGCAACATCCATTGCACAATCCTCCCCCAGCCCCACCTTTTCTGGAGAACAGGCCCTATGAGGAACGACTGAGAGAGCTGGGGGTGTTTAGGCTGGAGAATAGGAGGCTGAGAGGAGACCTCATTGCTCTCTACAACTCCCTGAAAGGAGGTTGTAGAGAGGAGGGAGCTGGGCTCTTCTCCCAAGGGACAGGGGACAGGACAAGAGGGAATGGCCTCAAGCTCTGCCAAGGGAGATGTGGGCTGGACATCAGGAGGAAGTTTTTCACAGAAAGGGTCATTGGGCATTGGAACAGGCTGCCCAGGGAGGGGGTTGAGTCACCTTCCCTGGAGGGGTTTAAGGGACGGGTGGATGAGGTGCTGAGGGACATGGTTTAGTGATTGATAGGATTGATTGGACTTGATGATCCAATGGGTCTCTTCCAACCTGGTTGTTCTATGATTCTCTGTGAAAGACATTGAGATCCCTCTGCCCCTTCAAGGAGATGGGGAAACTGAGGCAGCAGACCCATCTGGAAGGCATGGAGCAAAACCAGCCCAGTGCCTGCCAGGGAAAGAGCCTGTTTGAATAAAACTGTCCCACCATGTCTGGGTACCCCCTCTCCATAAGAGAGGCCCTATGAAGAGCGGTTGAGAGAGCTGGGGGTGTTTAGCCTAGAGAAGAGGAGCCTGAGAGGAAACCTCATTACTCTCTACAACTCCCTGAAAGGAGGTTGTGGAGAGGAGGGAGCTGGGTTCTTCTCCCAAGGGACAGGGGACAGGACAAGAGGGAATGGCCTCAAGCTCCGCCAGGGGAGATTTAGGCTAGAGATTGGGAGGAAGTTTTTTGCAGAAAGGGTCGTTGGGCATTGGAATAGGCTGCCCAGGGAGGTGGTTGATTCACCTTCCCTGGAGGTGTTTAAGGCACAGGTGGATGAGGTCTTGAGGGACATGGTTTAGTGTTTGATAGGAATGGTTGGACTCGATGATCCAATGGGTCTCTTCCAACTTGGTTGCTCTATGATTCTATGATTCCATCTCTTCCTCCACCTCCCTTGGAGGCCTAAATGCTCCTCGATCCCCTTGCACCCTGGGAGCCGATTTGAGAGGGAGAAAAGAAGAAAAGCTGGTGGGTTTCTTTTTTTTTTTTCCCCCCTCCCTAACCTCGCTTACAGCCAGCATGCTGGCTCTGAAAACCCCTGGCTGTCTTTTGTGATTTCAACAAATCACCAGCACTTAAGCAAAGTGGGCAGAAAATTACAGGTTGTATTGCAAGTGAAAGGAGAGGGAGAGCATGCTGGGGCTGAGAAAACAGAGGTTTGCGCCTATAATAGAGAAAGCAGTGTCTGGCAGGCTGCGGAAGCCTGCAAAGCCATCAGGTATTAGTTAAATGCTTCGTGGAGTTCACGCTGTGAGGCATAATCGCAGCTTCTGAACAGCAGCCATTTGATTGTCTCTATTATGTCCCTCGCGGAATGATTTGGGAGATATTTTGCTTTGAGCTGTCAAGGTTAAGTCAAGGAAAGACTTGCTCCCTCTGACATAAGTCTCCAGGGAGGCAGAAACCCTTGGCAGAAATCCTCCAGGGCAAGCAGGTGGGATACCTCTGCTCCCAGAGCTCTTTCCTCCTGCTTTTTCTCCCCAGGTTGCTCTTGCTCTTGCTCCTGGGGTTTTTCCAACACCAGGTCAGCTGCCTTAGGGATGAAATACTGCTAGGATTTTGTGTCTGCTCTCAAAGAGGAAGGGGCTCCATGCGATCACTCCATCCCACTGCCTCCTCGTCACTCCTGCATGTGGTTTCAGCCAAGCCTGGATGAGCTGTGGAGGTCTCAGAGGTCCTTGTCGCTCATGCAAGTGGTTTCAGCCAAGCCTAACTGAGCTATGGAGGTCTTAGAGGTTCTTGTCACTCCTGCACGTGGTTTCAGCCCATCTTGGATGAGCTGTGGAGGTCTCAGAGGTCCTTGTCACTCCTGCACGAGGTTTCAGCCCATCCTGGCTGAGTTATGGAGGTCTCAGAGGTCCTTGTCACTCCTGCACTTGGTTTCAGCCAAGCCTGGATGGGCTATGGAGGTCTTAGAGGTCCTTGTCACTCCTGCAAGTGATTTCAGCCAAGCCTGGATGAGCTGTGGAGGTCTTAGAGGTCCTCATTGTCACTCCTGCACTTGGCTTTGGCAAAGCCTGGATGAACTGTGGAGGTCTTAGAGGTCCTTGTCACACCTGCACTTGGCTTTAGCAAAGCCTGGCTGAGCTGTAGAGGTCTCAGAGGTCTTTGTCACTCCTGCACTTGGTTTCAGCCCATCCTGGATGATCTGTGGAGGTCTTAGAGGTCCTTGTCACTCCTGCACTGGGTTTTAGCAAAGCCTAACTGAGTTGTGGAGTTCTCAGTGGTCCTTGTCACTCCTGCACTTGGTTTTAGCCAAACTTGGACGAGCTGTGGAGTTCTCAGTGGTCCTTGTCACTCCTGCACTTGGCTTTAGCAAAGCCTGACTGAGCTATGGAGGTCTCAGAGGTCCTTGTCGCTCATGCAAGTGGTTTCAGCCAAGCCTAACTGAGCTGTGGAGGTCTCAGAGGTCCTTGTCACTCCTGCACTGGGTTTTAGCAAAGCCTAACTGAGCCGTGGAGGTCTTAGAGGTCCTTGTCACTCCTGCACTTGGTTTCATCCCATCCTGGATGAGCTGTGGAGGTCTTAGAGGTCCTCATCACTCCTGCACTTGGCTTTAGCAAAGCCTGGATGAACTGTGGAGTTCTTAGAGGTCCTCATCACTTCTGCACTTGGCTTTAGCAAAGCCTAACTGAGCTGCAGAGGTCTTAAAGGTCGTTGTCACTCTTGCATTTGGTTTCAACCCATCCTGGCTGAGCTGTGGAGGTCTCAGAGGTTGCAAAATGAGCTGAGGAGAGATGGAGAGAGGAGAGGAGAACCTCTGTTGGGGGGTGAGCTCAACCCCTTGTTGGCCACAGGAGCCCCCAGTTCATCCCCATCTCCCCCACCGCTGGTCCTGGCACTGCCAGGTTCTGCTGCGCCCCAGGAGGAGCAGGGAATAAACCCTCTGCTTTGGGCATTTGCAGGGAAAATAAACCAGAAGCAGGGCTGAAAGAGCATCCGTATCCCCATAGACAGTGGCCAGGCCCAGAATCCCTGGAAGGACATGTTGGAAGAACATAATTAAGCCAAAGATGAGTTGTTTGGAGCTTGGGATTTGGATAAAAGGGATTTTGAAGAACACAAAAGACCCCCCTGACCTGGGTGGGAGTCAGAGCCATGCCCCTCACCCCGTCCTCAGCTCCCACCGCCTGCGGGGACACGGGGACAGCCACGGGCAGACTGCCTGGGAAAGCAGCACCCGGGGAACGGGGAAGAGGAAAAAGATCCTCCGTTGGGGGGGGCGGTTGATGGCCTCCGTAAATAGATCTGACCAGCGTCACTATCGATCTCTGTTGTGCGGAGCTGTAATTAGATTGAAACGGGGAAGAGGGGTGTTGGGCTGCGTCAGCAGAAAAGGGAATTAATAAATGAACAAACGAGCCCAGGAAATGTGGGATGTGGCCAGCGGCGGCACCGCAGGCCAAAAATAAGAGGGGGATCCAGGGGTGCAGAGCACTTGTCACCTCGGTCTAAGCAATACTGGTTTTAATGCTGGATCGTGGCTTTAAGCCTGGAGAAGAGGAGGCTGAGAGGAGACCTCATTACTCTCTACGACTACCTGAAAGGAGGTTGTGGAGAGGAGGGAGCTGGGCTCTTCTCCCAAGGGACAGGGGACAGGACAAGAGGGAATGGCCTCAAGCTGCACTAGGGGAGATTTAGACTAGAGATTAGGAGGAAGTTTTTCACACAGAGGGTCATTGGGCACTGTCAGAGGCTGCCCAGGGAGGTGGTTGATTCACCTTCCCTGGAGGGGTTTAAGGGACGGGTGGATGAGGTCTTGAGGGACTTGGTTCAGTGTTAGATAGGAATGGTTGGACTAGAAGATCCGATGGGTCCCTTCCAACCTGGTTGTTCTATGATTCTATGATTCTATGATTTACCAGCAGTCCCTGCTGGTCAGCATCTGCCTCAGACCTCTGAGTGGTTAATAGGAGACTGGTTTGTAATAATTAATCGTAAAAACTGAATAAGGGGTGGGAATGTGAGGCCAAGGAGCTGAAAATCTGGGTCTTGGCCATTGCTAGTGGAAATGAGTGCCGACAGGCAAGAAAGCAAGAGGACAACCTGGATCCCGGTGGCTTCGGGAGGGTTGCAGATGGGTCAGGGCATCACCCAGCCGCTCGGTGGGGTATGGATGGATGGACATGTGTTTGTACCTGGTGTGTGTATATGGAAGATGGTGTAAGTGCCACCCATGCAGAGCAAATGCTGTGCTCTCAGGCAGTGGTCGAGGTGCCCACTGTCACCCTGAGGTCCTACCTGTGCCACTTGGCTTCTATCAGAAATGTCCTAGCTTGGGTCAGAAACAGTGTGGCCATCAAGCTCCACCAGGGGAGATTTAGGCTGGAGATTAGGAGGAAGTTCTTCACACAGAGGGTCATTGGGCATTGGAATAGGCTGCCCAGGGAGGTGGTTGAGTCACCTTCCCTGGAGGGGTTTAAGGCACAGGTGGATGAGGTCTTGAGGGACTTGGTTTAGTGTTTGATATGAATGGTTGGACTAGAAGATCTGATGGGTCCCTTCCAACCTGGTTGTTCTATGATTCTATGATTCTATGATCAGGACCAGGAAGGTCAACCTTCTTCTCCTTCTGCTGGACTCCACTGCGGCCACAGTTTGAGTCCTGGGGTCAGGTTTGGGCCCCTCACTACAAGAAGGACATTGAGGAGCTGGAGTGCGTCCAGAGGAGGGAACAGAGCTGGGGAAAGGGCTGGGGAGCAAACGTTATGAGTAGCAGCTGAGGGATCTGGCATTGTTTAGCCTGGAGAAGAGGAGAGACCTCTTTGCTCTCCAAAGCTCCATGAAAGGAGGTTGGAGCGAGGTGGGCGTTGGTCTCTTTTCCCAAGTAACAAGGGACAGGATGAGAGGGAATGGCCTCAAGTTGCACCAGGGGAGGTTTAGACTGGATATTGGGAAAAAAAATCTCATTACCGAAAGGATTCTTGGGCACTGGCAGAGGCTACCCAGGGCAGTGGTGGAGTTTCCATCCCTGGGGGTGTTTAAAAGACATACTCAGGGATCTGGGTTAGCAGAGGACAGGTATGGTTGGACTCTGTGATCTCAAAGGTGTTTTCCAACCAAACAATTCTATGATTCTTCCTCTGTACTCAGCACTGGTGAGGCCGCTCCTTGAATACTGTGTTCAGTTCTGGGACCCTCAACATAAGAAGGATGTTAAGGCTCTGGAGAGAGTCCAGAGAAGAGCCACGAAGCTGGGGAAGGGGCTGGAGAACAGAACCTATGAGGAGCGGTTGAGAGAGCTGGGGGTGTTTAGCCTGGAGAAGAGGAGGCTGAGAGGAGACCTCATTACTCTCTATAACTCCCTGAAAGGAGGTTGTGGAGAGGAGGGAGCTGGGCTCTTCTCCCAAGGGACAGGGGACAGGACAAGAGGGAATGGCCTCAAGCTCCACCAGGGGAGATTTAGGCTAGAGATTAGGAGGAAGTTTTTCATGGAAAGGGTCATTGGGCATTGGAATAGGCTGCCCAGGGAGGTGGTTGATTCACCTTTCCTGGAGGTGTTTAAGGGACGGGTGGATGAGGTCTTGAGGGACTTGGTTTAGTGTTAGATAGGAATGGTTGGACTAGAAGATCCAATGGGTCCCTTCCAACCTGGTTGTTCTATGATTCTATGATTCTATGATTCTCTGAGCATGCTGGGAGGTTCTGGGTGGATGTGTGGCGGGTGAGGGGTCCGACAGGGTGAAGGCACTTTGCCCTCAATGTGCACGTACTGTGGGGGGAACTTTGTGTTGTTTGGTTTGGGGGGGAACTGGGGAGGTTGGGGAGGGGTGGGTCTTGCTTTTTTTTTTTTTAAATTTATGTCTGGAAAAAAAAGTCAAAGTTTCTATAAAGGCTTTTTTTTGTTTGTTCTTTTTGCAAGCATCTGATGGTCATAGGGTAGGTTTCCACTAAACCATTCTCTGCTGGCTGTTTGAGTAAGGTACCCCCGGGACAGGGTCCCCCGAGCTCAGGCTGTCCCTTTGTCCCTAAGGACGGCGGTTTGCAGCCAAACCTGCTTGGGTGGGGGGAGAAAGGGAGGGGAAGACTCTCCATTGTCCGTCTTTACCAGGTTTTGGACTGAATATGGTTAGTTGAGCCAAGCTTGGTGCCTCCCGTGTCCCATTGTCCCAGTGGGAGCAGAACTGATGGCTCCTACCTCCTGCATGCAGATGGGGCGAGGACGGAGGTTAAATCTGTTGGATAATTGTCCTGCTTCACTGAGCTCTAGATCTCCCCAGCACTGGGTGGAAGGGGTGGAGATCATCCTTCTCCGTTAGGTCAAGGTGGTGTAAAGAGGACTCGTAGCGCAGGGCAGCTGAAGAAGGATCAGAGGAAGATCTTGCTTGATCTCTAGGGAGGAAGAAGTGACTTCAGATCCCCTCCCGTTACTCCTTGGCTGCCTAGATGCCGACTCTGGCCGTGAAGGTGTGTTTGTGTAGCAGGTAGGCAGTTCACCTAAGGGGAATCTGTGTCCTGTGGACCCAAGATGCTGTTTCAATGCTGCTGCATCCAGCCATGACCTTTGGCCGCTCCCAGGTCTGTGCACCAGGTCGAAGATGCTCCTGGAAATGCCTGAGAGCAGAAAGTTGAAATCTACCATCAAGCAACCTCCTGACAGCGAGAAGTCTCAAAGGTCCTGTGCTTTCATAGAATCATAGAACAACCAGGTTGGAAGAGACCCATCGGATCATCGAGTCCAACCATTCCTATCAAACACAAAAAAATCCCTTTTTTCCCTGCAAAATCCTTCAGAAGATGTGAACCAAGAAACCCCCAAAGGCTGAAAACTGCTGCTGTTTAGGGCCAGACTGGGGCTTTCCTCAGAAAGTCTGTAGCCCACAATTTCCTCTTCTCTGAGCTTTCCAGGAGGAAACGCTTTGTACCCAACCTTGGAGGGATGGATCCATGTCCTGCCCATGGGCATCTCGCATTCCTGCAGTGCCCACACACATGTGGCCAAGTCCTGACACAGCAGAGACCCTGATCCACCCTCAGCAGCTTCGAAGTCAGCCCTGCCTTGAGTAGGAAGAGGACCAGCAACCTCCACCAACCTCAGCTCTTCTGTCGTTGCACCTTTTCTTACCACTTCCACAAAGAGCTTGCTCGATATTCCTGCAGTTAAAATTCGTATATCGATCAATGCTCACCTCCCTACCTCCCTCGCGTGGAGGGGTTGGTGTTAGGGAGGCTTCCCTGAATCCCGGCAGCCTCTCCCCATGTGATAGCACCTCTGTCCTGACCAAATCCAAATCTGTAGGGAAGGCTTTAATTCAGTGCTGGTTCAACCTGACACGTGTACCAAAATATCTGGTTGCAAAGGCACACAGGGAAGATTGAATTTTTTTGGAGCTTCAGGTGGCTCAGGTTGTTCTCCAGCCTCTAGAGGCAGGAAAACCCCTTCCCAGAGCAGGTGGAACCACAAACAGTCCTTCCAGGCTGTTTGCCGTGGGATATGGTGGCTGCAGACCAGACTTTTTTCATAGAATCATAGAATCACCAGATTGGAAGAGGCCCATCGGATCACCGAGTCCAGCCATTCCTATCAAACACTAAACCATGTCCCTCAGCACCTCGTCCACCCGTCCCTTAAACCCTTCTAGGGAAGGTGACTCACCCCCCTCCCTGGGCAGCCTATTCCAACGCTCAATGACCCTTTCTGTGAAAAACTTCCTCCTAATCTCCAGCCTAAATCTCCCCTGGCGGAGCTTGAGGCCATTCCTTCTCATCCTGTCTCCTGTCCCTTGGGAGAAGAACCCAGCTCCCTCTTCTCCACAGCCTCCTTTCAGGGAGTTGGAGAGAGCAATGAGGTCTCCTCTCAGCCTCCTCTTTTCCAGGCTGTTCATAATGTCCCCATCCCTGGCTCTTCCCTGTGATTTGGAGGTGGCAGCTGGATGTGATGGCCAAGGGGCACTGCTTCCCCAAGTCCTCCAGGCAGATCCACAGAGGTGATGAGGAGGCAAGGGAGGCCACAGCAGAGAGCAGCAGGGGAGGGAGGCTGATCCCCAAAATGTAGGGATGGAGCAGGCTGAGGAAGGTCAGCCAAGGGGTTTCCTTGGCGTCTAGGCTCAGGGTCAGCTGGAGATGCTGAGGTTTGGGCTTTTCCTGGGCATCTGAAGAGGTGATGGGCCTCACTCAGGCTTTTCTCATGCTGATGTTACAAGAGGCTATCGTCCCATCTCAGCAAGTGCTCAGGAGGCACAGGGAGGAAGAGGAGGGAGGTAGCCTGAGGAGCGGAGCGGTGGGCGACAAGCCTGCAGTTTCCTGGTGGGAAGGGCCTGTTTTTAGGGAGGCAGCCAGGCAACCTGCAAGCAGGCCAGGGTGGTGAGCACCAACTAATGGGCCTGTTCTCTCTTTTGACCGTCTAGCTTGCAAACGCAAAGAGCAAGAGCAGCAGAAAGACAGGAGCCTGCAGCCCAAGAAGCAGCGGCTGGTCTTCACAGACCTCCAGCGCCGCACCCTAATCGCCATCTTCAAGGAGAACAAGCGCCCGTCCAAGGAGATGCAGATGACCATCTCGCAGCAACTGGGCTTGGAGCTCAACACCGTCAGCAACTTCTTCATGAACGCCCGCCGGCGGTGTATGAACCGCTGGCAAGAGGAGCCAGGCGCCAACCCCGGAGTCCCCTCTTCTTCTACAAGCACTTTCTCCAAAGCATGATGTCCCCCAGCCCTCCCCTTGCCCCTTCCTGGACATCCTCCTCATGACAAAGCCAACCCAGACTCACACGCATGCCCCGTGCTGCCCGGGGTGGGTGCTTTTGGATGCCGTGGGTCCAGCAGCTTCCCAAACCCTCAGCTGGCCGTCACCCCTGGATGTGGGCCTCACCCCACATCCTGACTTCATGTCCTCCCGGCTCATGGAGCAGGGATGGGGCTTGCAACCAAGTCAGAAATGTCCCTGGGAGGGCTTGGAGGAAAGTCTTGTGGAGCGAGGGATGACGTGGGATGGAGGGAAAGGCTGAGGTGCTGTTTGGAGGCATCCTTGGTTCTCAGAGACAACAGAACCTTGTCTTCACCTCCCCAGCAGGGTCTCTGGGGAGAGGGACACCCCTTGACCTCCAAACCACCCTGATCTCTGCCACAGCCACCCTTACAGCTCCCACAGTGGAGGAGTAAGGGTGGGGGAGATACAAGCCGCAGAGTGATGGGATTGGGCTCTAGCACAACCCCATTGAACTGGGGCCAAATCCTCCACGGTTCAAAGTGGGAGGAGCGGGGAAGATGCTGGAGGGTGACCTCAGGCTCCTGCCAGGTCTGTGGCTGCCGAAACTTTTTCCCCTGCTGAGACACAACAGGGTTCCCCGAGGCAGCCAGACCCTCTCTGCACAAGCCTTTCTCTTCCCTGAAGGTTTTGCCAACCCAGTCAAGGGCATCCCTGTAGCTCCACAGGCACCTTCCTCCGACCCACCTCAGACACCCCCAAGATCACCCACACCTCCTCACGCACACACCCCACCCCACCCCACGAGAGCACCCATCCCCCCGGATCCCTCCCAAACTCCGTGGCACAGGAGACATCTCACCGTGGCCGCTCGCCTCTGCGCACCCGAGCACCCCCCAGCCCCCCAGCCGGAGGGGACCGCGGCTGCACCGCGTCGCCTGGCGCCCAAGCAGGTCAAAGAAGCACATTTTCGCTACTAGAAATCGGGTATTTAAAGCTAAGAATTGTTGGAAAGGAGATGGGAGGAGAGACTTGGAGCGAAGGATGGGATCTTGCCCGGTGACTGGCTCTGCCACTCACCACTGGTTCACTTTTCAGTTGAGGAATGGACTCAGACAAAGCAGCTTTGTTGGCTTTGTGTCTCGCCCCCCGTCCGCCCCTCGACACACTCTGTTGCCCCCCTTCCCGTCCCCGCTCTTCATCTCTGTTACCAAAGAAATGACGAAACCAAAAAGAACCCAACGACACCAAAAATTCCCTCCCGGGAACCAACGTCGGCCTATGGTGGGAAAAGAAAAAGCCAAGGGATCTGGTGGTGAAATCCAGCCCTGGGTGTGAGAAGGGGGTTAAAAAAAACTCTCCGGTGAGTTCAAAAGGGAAAAAACCCAACCCCCCCAAAAAGGATTTAACAACAGAAACCACAACCAACCAAGCTCAAGACCGGCAATTTACCAAAAAAAGATGCCAGATTATTATTTTTTTTTTTCGTGCCAATTAACAACCTGCCTTAAAACGCGAATTTCTGGAGCAATGGTACTAGCTTCAAACCGATCGTTTTCCTCCGAGCTCTCGATGGTGACTTGTGCCATATGAAAAAAGCAATCACGAGGCCAAACCCTTACAATCAGCCCTCGTCCCAGCAGCCCTGTGGGCTCCTTGCCGGCCTGCGGGGTCCTCGGAAGGAGCAGGAGGTGCCGCCGGGGACAGGGAAGGGCTGGGGGAGGCTTGGGGATGGAGGGCAAGGCAAGGACCCCTCCATCCCCCACCACTTGGGGAAAAAAAAAAATCCTTCGAAAGCAACCATCAACCAACCAACCAAACAAAAAAAACCACAAAACCAAAAACCAAAGGGACATTATTGAATTGATGCGGGTAAAATAGTACCATCTGTGTTCTAGCGCTATGGTTTCTTCGATTCACTTTACTTTGCGAGCGATTTGTTGTGTAAGAGGAAGGCACCTTGTTGAAAAGAAGGAGAAGAAAAGAGGGGGAAACAAAAAAAAATGGATGTGTTCACCCAAAAAGCACCCCGGAAAAAAAAAAAAAAAAAAGGAAAAAAAAAGAGGAAAGAAAGGACAAAATGAAAGAGAGAGAGAGAAAAAAAAAAGAAACCCTGCACACACGAAGCTCTGCTCGGCCGTGGCCACCAGCAGGGTTTGAGGACGTCTTTAACCAAAGAGCTCCTGGGGTAGGTGGAGGGGTCGGGGGTGTCAGACCAGCCACGGTCACACCAACCGGAACCCATTCAACCCATTTCTTGCTGGGGAGAGAGGGATGGAGAGCGGGATAGGGCAGGTGCAGCAGCGTATTTTGCCGACCACAACCCCGAAGCAAATGGCAAAGCGAATCTCATCCTCCCCCGCTCCCCCCAGGATCCCGCTCCCGACACTGAATTTTTTTTAAACCCCCCCCCTTCCCCAACGTAGTTTCTTCTTGTCTTGTCGTGACATGGTGATGATGGTGGTGGTGGATTCCCGAACCCCATCGAGTAGTATTCAAGGGCTGAAAAGCCAGGAGAGGGGGCCTTGGTTTGGGAAGTGAAAAAACACACAGGAAACAAACAAACAAAAAAAAAAGGGTTAAAAAAAAAAAAAAAAGGAAATGAAAGGAGAAAAAAAAGGAAAAGAAAAGAAAAAAAAAACCACAAAGAGTCAATGCCACAGGCCCTCAAGGATGCAAAGACATTTCTAGTGAGAACCCGAGAATAAAGGCTACCTCACTTGAGTTTTCAATTTTTGTGATTTGAAAATCACGTCTGATACCAAAGATTTTGTTGCCTTGTCTGGTCTGTGCTGGAAATGCCACTTTCCCTGCTCCCCTCGGACTGGGAAGCCCCCCCCCCTTCCCCATCCGAGAGCCCCTTGCCACCCCCCCCAGGTTCCCCCTTCCCAGTCGAGTCCCCCAGAGAGTGAGGGAGAAGGCGAGCGAGCGGGTAGATGGCAGCGTGGTAGATGAGTGCCTTTTTCTTGTACCAAAGGTGTGTGGCCATTTCTTTGCTCCTCCGCTTCGATCCTAAAGACTCCCCGTGACCTCAGCTCTCCAAAGGGACGTTCCCTGGCAAACTCTTCTATAGTCTTTGGGTGTTGGGGTGAAGGAAAGAAACCCAACCCTTCTCCTCGTCGAAGAGAAAGCATCCCCCTTGCCGTCTGCTGCGGGAAAGGGGCTGCTTCCCAGCCTGAATTCCCCCTGCTCAGTTGTCCCTATGTCCCTCAACCCAGCATGTTCCCATCCAGCCCTTCTTGCAACCTGGTGTCTGGTTCCCTTCTGGCAAGTCTTTTGATAGGAATGGTTGGACTAGAAGATCCTATGGGTCCCTTCCAACCGGGTTGTTCTATGATTCTAAGTCGTTGCTCCACGGGCTTTGCTCTGTGTCCTTTGCCAGCCCAGCGCTGGGACCCTGCAGAACCCCTAAGATGAAGAGACAGGTTTCATCACGGGGTGTTTCTTCCTTGCTCAGCTCAGACCTTGGCTTCGGTTTCCTCTTTCTGGAGTGCAGGGAGGGATTTTTCTGTCTGGAAAGATGAAGGCAGGAGCAGTAGAATCATAGAATCATAGAATCATAGAGTCATAGAATCACCAGGTTGGAAGAGACCCACAGCATCATCGAGTCCAACCATTCCTGTCAAACACTAACCCATGTCCCTCAGCACTTCATCCACCCTCACGCTGGGCTTTCTCCAACCCCTCCTTTAGGGAGAAGCTTGGAGCTGTGAGACTTTTCATCAGGAACTATTTCCAAGTCCCCAGAGGGACTTTTTCTGCTCACTGGGGGAGATGGGTCCAGCCAGGTCTGCTCCGCTCCACCCCAGGAGGACCTGCTGGAGAAGATGCTTTTCCACAGCCACCTCCAGAACGTCTAGTTTAGGAAAACCTTGGGTTGAATCATTGCCTACTTGGTTCAGGTTCCAGCTGAAGCTGCTTCTTTTGGTTGGACTCAGTGATCCGATGGGTCTCTTCCAACCTGGTTGTTCTATGATTCTGTGATCCGATGGGTCTCTTCCAACCTGGTCATTCTATGATTCTATGATTCTATGAACCAAACTTACCTAGAGCCAACTCCCCTGGGACCCTTGCGGGGTCCTCCATCCCACTGGCCAACCTGGTGGAGTAGGTCAGAACCTCCTTGACCCCATCACCTCCCTGCCCCTAGCCCCTCTCCATCCTCCCATAACCCCTTCACACGATTGCCTTGACCAGCTCTCCCCCCAACCCCGTGGCCGCATCGTCCTGCTTCTACCCGATACCCACATGGCTTGTGATACCAAAGACGTTCTCTATGCAGGAGAAAGCCTTCTTTTCCGCCCAGCACAGACCTTACAAGCCTTTGACAATGTTCTCTGAAATACCTCAAAATATTTAATGTATAGTTTATGTGATAAAAAAAAAATTACTTAGCTAGTTTTTGGAATTTGTGACTTGAAGCTTTATACTGTTAAATTATAATTTTGCAGAAGACGGCATGTTCTTATTTCTTTGACGCGTTCAATGGGAGACGTATTGAATGTTAAGGAGATGAAAGCTGGATAGTTTCACGATTATAAAGAAGAGAGAGAGAGAGAAAGAGTAAAAAAAAAAAAAAAAGGACCCTCGGAGTTTACAGATTTCATATTTAAACAAGTCCTTTTAAAAAAAAAAAGAGAAAAAAAAAAGAAAAACTAATACCGATGACGATACCTTTGCGTTCCGATGTGTTACTTTTCTCTGAGTCATGTCGTACGAGAGTATTTATTATATGTGTTCTGTGTTCAAATGTAATTTAAAGAAGACGAAAAAAAAAGACAAAAAAAAAAACCAAAAAAAAAAAAAAAAAAGACAAGATGAGAATTTGATTTATGCATGAAAAAAAAAATATACTCTTTCTTGAAGTAATGTAATAATTATTCGGGGAGGGCAGTGGGGTGGGAGCGGGAGGGGACAAACTGCTTTTTCTTTTTGTCCATGAGTTTTCGGTTGAGGAGGATTTCTCTGCATGGATCATGGCTCTTTGCGACTGGCGCAGTCACCGGAGAGTGGTTGTTTATCCCCCTTGGGTTCTTCCTTCGCCTCTTTTCTTCCTTTCCTCACCCCGAAAATCCCGTGGGGTGTTCAGAGGACCCTCTGGGGGACGGATGAGGGTGTGTGGTGTGGTCCCGTGCCCACTGAACAGGGTTTGTGGGGCACAGGACCTCGGCCTGAGCACCCACCCACCGCACCTGGCTTCTCGCTATGCTTTGGGGTTGGGTTTTTTTGGGTTTGGTTCTTTGGGTTTGAGTTTTTTTGGGTTGGTTTTTTTTGTTTGGTTTTTTGGGGGGTTTGATTTCTGGCTCTGTGGGTTAAATCCCAAGTGCAGACAAGAGAAGGAGAGACAATCAGCCACCACGACCTAAGCCGCAGGGCTCCTCGTGTGCTCTGAGACAAGGGAAACGCTCCCCCCACCCGGCTACCCCAAGCCTCCCAACCGAAGCTCCGTCACCTCCAGACGATGCTCCCAAGTCCCCGTTCCTTTGGGTGACCTCCCAGATCTACCTCTGCCCTTGCTCTGCATGGAAAGAAGCGGTGAAGATGGTGCTGCAGCCATGCCCAGCTGGACTCAGGGATGGACTGGAGAGACCTATTTGGGAGGGGTTTTTTCCTCCCCGTGAACGTGGTTTGGGTCAGAGGCACCACCCGGCACCCAGCGTTTGCCCCTGACAGGTTTCCCCATGCCACCCAGTCCAGGCCTCACCCTGTACAGTGCCTCCCACACTGTTTGAAAGGCTAAGAAGAAGAGTCTATCTGGCTGGAAGGGCTTCTGGAGGACCTCAGCCCACTAGCAGATCTCAGGGGATTTTGGAAGGTGTCAGTGTTTGCCCTGAACAGCCCAGGAGGCTTTCTGCTCTGTCCAGAGAGCCCCCATGGAACAAGGCTGCATCTCCTGATCCTTCCTCTCCCTGCTTCTCCTCCTCTCCTTAAGGATGGAAGGAGTAGTAAGGAGTTGTGTCTTCATAAATCAGGATTGTGATGGGGACCCAGAGGAAGCAGTGGTGTCTACTTCTTTCCACTTTCCTGCCATTTACCTTAAAATTCTGCTTCCTCGGCCCTTTTCAGCCTCTTCCCGACCTACACCTCCATCACTAGAAGTGGCCTCAAAGCACAGTCTGCTGTGAGGAAAGACATCTCAGCTTCTTCAGGCCCCAACAAAGTGCTCCCAAAAAGCAAAACAGGGTTTTTTCATCTGTGTCTCTTGTCTAATATGGATTCCCTGCAACCTTTACCCTCTATGGCCACCACTGAGATGCTCAGAACCAGGTGGTGGTCGGAGACATGGGACCCACTGACCAAGGGCCTGGGTTTTAAGAAAAGACAACGTTTATTCCAGCAACACCGTTTATGTATCAACTAACCCTCCTGTCCTCTAAGGACCTCGGCATCCTCCCCAGTGTCCCGTTTTCTCCTCCAAGTCCTTTACCAGCATGAGAAGCTTTGGCGTTTGGAGGCCAAGACCTCATTTCCGACTGCAAGAAGGTCTCACCAGGCTTGGATGCAACCCACAGTCACAAATCCTTGGACCTCACAGAGACCAGATGGTTTCCATCCCGCGGCATGAACCGAGTAGTGTGGAAATCCCTAGAGAAGCCAAGAGCCAAGTGCTCTTCCCTGTCCTTCAGCCCTTGCTGGATCAACCACATGGATCATCCTGCCCCATGCTGGATCTGGCCACACCTGTGGCCCACATCAACCGAAATGCCTTGAGGAGCAACTTGCTACCATACCAAAGATTTTTTTTTTTCCCTGCAGGTATTGACAATCCGAGCTCTGTCCTAAAGACATTTCTCTTGACTAGGGTTGCCCCCAAAGGGCTTTTTTTTCTGTGCTGTGGGGAGCAGGAGCCAAACCAGGGTCTCGTGGGTCACCTTGGAGGGTTGGAAGTTGAGGAAGAGGGGAGGACCCAGGATTTCCCACTGGCTCAGCCTGGCCACCGCGTCCATCCCTCAGCTGTGGAAGCGTTCAAGGATTTGGGTCATTTCATTACTCGTGATGTCCTCTAGGCTCTCCAGTTCTACCTCAGGTGGATGTTCCCACCGATGGCTTTTGTAATTTGAAACCCACGATCCCTGGGGTTAAATCAGCTCCACAAAGATGCTTCTGGGCTGGGGTGGCTGCTGACACCCTCCCCATCACCCCACATCCTTGGGGTTAAATCAGCTCCGTGAAGATGCTTCTGGGCTGGGGTGGCTGCTGACACCCTCCCCATCACCCCACATCCTTGGGCTTAGATCAGCTCCATGAAGATGCTTCTGGGCTGAGGTGCCTACTTAACACCCTCCCTATTACCCCACATCCCTGGGAGTAAATTAGCTCCACGAAGATACTTCTGGGCTGTGTTAGCTGTTGACCATCCTCCCCATCTCCCCACATCGTTGGGGTTAAATCAGCTCCATGAAGATGCTTCTGGGCTGGGATGGCTGCTGAACACCCTTCTCATCACCCCACATCCCTGGGATTAAATCAGCTCCATGAAGATGCTTCTGGGCTGGGGTGGCTGCTGACACTCCTCCCATCACCCCACATCCATGGGAGTAAATTAACTCCATGAAGATACTTCCGGGTTGGGTTGGCTGCTGACCATCCTCCCCATCTCCCCACATCCTTGGGGTTAGATCAGTTCCACTAAGATGCTGCTGGGTTGGATTGGCTGCTGACACCCTCCCTATCACCTCACATCCTCGGGATTAAATCAGCTCCATGAAGATGCTTCTGGGTTGGGTTGGCTGCTGCCACCCTCCCCATCACCCCACATCCCTGGGGTTAAATCAGCTCCGTGAAGATACTTCTTGGCTGGGTTGGTAGCTGACACCCTCCCCATCACCCCACATCCTTGGGGTTAAATCAGCTCCACGAAGATGCTGCTGGGCTGGGTTGGCTGCTTACACCATCCCCATCACCCTACATCCTTGGGATTAAATCAGCTCCATGAAGATGCTTCTGGGCTGGGGTGGCTGCTGGCATCACCCTTGCCCAACGCTTTCACCATCACCCCGTGTCCCTGGCATAAAATCATCTCCTTTTCCCTTGTCTCAGAGGCACCTGCAGCCAAGGCGGCACTGGCAGCCACGACGGGGCTGGACCCACAGGTGCTGCTGCGCAGAACCCACTTCGTCTTGCATCTTTCTTTCTTTGGGCTTTTTAAAGAGAAGGAATTAAAAATACAGAGAACAACATTCAGATTTTGGTTGAGGTTTTGTGTGGGTTTTTTTCTTTTTGCCCTTAACTTTTCTAAAGTTAAAAAAAAAAAAAGACATTGGACATTTTTAACCCTGGCCAGGAAGAACCCACAGCCTCGGCTTTGCCACCAAACCACCTCCAGCAAACATCACTTATTTTTTTGTACAGCACTAGGTGATGCTCTCCCTCGTCCTGCGCGGTCTGAAGGCTGCATCACCACCTTCTTAAATTATTTTTTCCTTCTAATTAATTTGAATGTCTCTATTTTTGGTTTGGTTTGTTTGTTTGGGTTTTTTTTTTTTTTTGCTGCCGCTTCATCGTTGCTCTCATGGGATAGGTTTTACTCTACAGCGAAATGCAATTGTTACTCCTCTGTGTCTTGCAACGATATTTGTTTAAGCTATTTACAAACATTTAAAAAAGACAAAAAAATGAATAAAAAAGAGTCTTATGTGTCAGGCACTTTATCCAAACTGTGCTGTGTGCTCTGGAGTTTGGTCCTTGTTCTTTGCAATGATTCACGCAGGGGAATTTACCAGGAAACTTAGCTCCAGCCTGTCAACAGGTTTGAAAAGAGAGAAGAAAATTAATCTCTACTTGTTCATCCTCTACTGGTCATGACTGTGTTGTATTTCTGCAGCTTTCTGTTTCTTCAATAAATTATTTTCTAGTCATTCACCCCGGCATGTGTGTGTGTGTGTGTGTGTGTGTGTCATGGTTGGAAGGGACCTCCAAGCCCATCTAGTTCCACCCACTGCCATGGGCAGGGAGACCTCCCACTGGATCAGGGGCTCCAAGACCCATCCAACCTGACCTTGAACCCCTCCAGGGATGGGGCAGCTACCACTGCTCTGGGCAGCTTGGGACGGGGTCTCCTCACCCTCATTGTGAAGAATTCCTTCCTAATGTTTAATCTAAATCTATCCCCCCTCCAGTTTAAAGCCATTCCCCCTCATCCAGAGGGAAGCTGGGCTGGACGACCAAGGTGGCTTTGGTTTCCAGCACATGTGAGCTCTAAAATCACCTGGGAGGTGTGTATAGTGAGCTCGGAAGGACTGGGGGATGCTCAGAGAGAAGCCAGGCATCCTGTTACTCAATCCTCCCCTGGAATATTATAGGAACACAGAATGGTTTGGATTGGAAGGGACCTCAAAGCCAGTTCAAACCCATTGCCATGGGCAGGGACACCTCCCACTGCATCAGGGGCTCCAAGCCCCATCCAACCTACCCTTGAACCCCTCCAGGGATGGGGCAGCCACCACTGCTCTGGGCAACCTGGGCCAGGGCCTCCCCACCCTCACAGCAAAACATTTCTCCCTAAGATCTCATCTCCATCTCCTCTCTTTCAGCCTAAAACTGTTCCACCTCATCCTATCCCTGCCCTCCCTGACCAAGAGCCCCTCCCCAGCTTTCCTGGAGCCCCTTTCAGAGCTGGAAGCTGCTCTAAAGTCTCCCTGGAGCCTTCTCTTCTCCAGGCTGAACAACCCCAACTCTCTCAGCCTATCCTTATATGGGAGGTTCTCCAGCCCTCGGATCATCTCCATGGCTTCCTCTGGACTCGCTCCAACAGCTCCATGTCCTCCCTTTGCTCAGGACTCCAGAACTGGTCACAGGGCCCCAGGTGGGTCTCACAGAGCGGAGCAGAGGGGCAGAAGCTCCCCTGGAGCTGCTTGGGCAGGAGGAGGGCAGCCAGGGAGGGGAAGCCCTATTAGAACCACCGCCTGTCCCTTCACCTGACCTGAGAGCACCAGGAGTAGATGTGGGTATCGTGCCCGGGCAGCTCAGAAAGGTTTCTCCACTCAGCTTTCCACCTGGAGCAAGAGCTTCCCCAGAGGGAGCCTCAGATTTTTTCAGTACTTGGCATCATCCAATGCGCTTCTGGCCAGAGCCCAAAGAAAACACTTCTCACAAACTCATGAGGCCAAAGCACTTGTTAAACAAACTCATCAAGTCACATGTGCTGCAGGCAGGTCCAAACCTCCCTGAGGCTGATTGAATTATTTAGCTTTTTGCTCAAATATTTTTGTCATTGCCACAGCACAAGTGGTGGCAGGAGGCAAAGAGCTGGTGGCAGACACCAAAAGACCTTTCAGTTCAGCTTGGTGGTGTAGCAGAGATCCACAGGAGCAGAGAGAAACGCTGAAGTCCTTTTAATTAAAAACTAAAAACGATTAAAAGGGTGATCTGGTCACCAGCCAGATGTTCTCTGGCACTGCTGATGTCTCCACAGTGGGACACGTGCTCCCGTGCCTGCTGGGCAGAGGTGGTACAGGGCACCCCAGTCACAGAATCACCAGGTTGGAAGAGACCCACCAGATCATTGAGTCCAACCATTCCTATCAAACACTAAACCATGACCCTCAGCACCTCATCCACCCGTGGCTCACTCTCCCCCAAAACCTTGTCTCCAGGGCTTTGCAGAAACCCTCCTGCAGCCACAAGCTATCCCCAGAGATGGGGACATCACTCCTGAGGGAGTGGGACACAGCACAGAGACACCATCCTGTGCACCTCGTGCAGGGGTGGCAAAGACAAGAAGGTGGAAGTGGTGAGTGTCGAGGAGAGGCTGCAAAAAGCTGGGCTGCTTTGGTTGGAGAAGAAAACCCTGCAGGTAATCATAGAATCATAGAACAACCAGGTTGGAAGAGACCCATTGGATCATTGAGTCCAACCATTCCTATCAAACACTAAACCATGTCCCTCACAGAATCACAGAACAACCAGGTTGGAAGGGACCCATCGGATCTTCTAGTCCAACCATTCCTATCTAACACTAAACCAAGTCCCTCAAGACCTCATCCACCCGTGCCTTAAACACCTCCAGGGAAGGTGAATCAACCACCTCCCTGGGCAGCCTATTCCAATGCCCAATGACCCTTTCCGTGAAAAACTTCCTCCTAATGTCTAGCCTACATCTCCCCTGGTGGAGCTTGAGGCCATTCCCTCTTGTCCTGTCCCCTGTCCCTTGGGAGAAGAGCCCAGCTCCCTCCTCTCCACAACCTCCTTTCAGGTAGTTGTAGAGAGTAATGAGGTCTCCTCTCAGCCTCCTCTTCTCTAGGCTAAACAACCCCAGCTCTTCTCCAGAATCAATCATCCTCCTCCAGAAAACAGGGTTGATGCATGTGAAAGCCACAGGCACTGGATCCAGCCCTTCATGGAGATGGTGTCCAGCTCTGCTCTGGTCTCCTTGTAGCTGTGGGAGAACCAGACAGGGTCTTCAGGATGCAGGAGGGAGCAAGCAGGGACGAGGGTCTGTGCCCACCACTGGTCTCGCATCAGGACACCTTATTAATTCAGAGGTGGAATAATGAGCCTGGAGCAGCAAGTTGCTGTCGGTGGGTCCAGCCTGGAGCAGGATCAACCTCAGGCAGAGGAAGCCCCAGCTCTGAGGCTCAGCAGAAGAAAGTGACCGGGGGAGCCAAAGAGTCACAGAGCGAGCAGAGTTTGGTGGGTCTCACGGCTTCACAGGCTCCTGCAAAGCCCACACGTGACATTCATGGAGGAGATAGAGCTGCTGGTGGGACGTGTCCCATGGCTCAGTGCCCAGAGCAAGGGCCCTCTAGGCTGGGCCAGCCCTTCTGCAGCCACCGGGGCTGCTCAAACCTCAAACCCATCCAAAGAGGGTTAAGAAAACGTCCATAAAAGGAGGGACCCAGCCAGTTCCGAGCCTTGATGGCACCTTCCTTGTCACACCATAGTGAGAGGTTGATGCTGGCCGGAGCAGCTACACGGAGGGGCTGGGGAGGGAGGACAAAGCTGGGGTTGTCTCTGGGCACAGCAGAGTTGGGGTGGTGCCGCAGGTGCCCCCAGAACGCAGGCTGGTCCCGCGGGTGATGAGGCCGGCATAACCCTCCTGGTGGGAGAAGGCGTAGCTGGAGCGGCGGTGGAAGGACCTGCGAGGGACATGGGCGCGCAGCTCCACTGGCTGCTCCGGCTCCTTCCTGGCCCTCAGGCGGATCTTCTGCAAGGAGATGGGGAAATTAGGACTGTGGTCACCACCCAGGTGAACCCTCACCCCAAACAGGGACACACAAGTGTGAGCAGGGACATCTACCACCAGGGCACAGCTTGGCTCCCAGCTCCAGCATGACCTGAGTGACATAGGGAGCCTCATGGTGGTCTTCAAAGCTCTTGAAGTTCTTGAATGTAATCACAACCCCTCCTCTCATTTGAACCATAGAATCACCAGGTTGGAAGAGACCCACTGGATCATCAAGTCCAACCATTCCTATCAAACACTAAACCATGTCCCTCAGCACCTCATCCACCCGTCCCTTAAACCCCTCCAGGGAGGGTGATTCAAGCCCCTACCTGGGCAGCCTCTGACAGTGCCCAGTGACACTTTCTGTAAAATTTTTTTTTCCTAATGTCCATCCTGATCCTCCCCTGATGGATCTTAAGGCCATTCCCTCTCGTCCTGTCCCCTGTCCCTTGGGAGAAGAGCCCAGCTCCCTCCTCTCCACAACCTCCTTTCAGGGAGTTGTAGAGAGCAATGAGGTCTCCCCTCAGCCTCCTCTTCTCCAGGATAAAGACCCGCAGCTCTCTCAGACACTCCTCTTCTTCTCCAACCCCTTCCCCAGTTTCGTTGCTCTTCTCTGGACTCACTCCAGAGCCTCAACATCCTTTTTGTGGTGAGGGGCCCACAACTGAACACAGGATTCAAGGAGCGGTCTCACCAGTCCCAAATTCAGAGGAAGAACCTCCCTGGCCCTGCTGGTCACACCGTTTCTGATCCAAGCCAAGATGCCATTGGTCTTCTTGGCCACCTGGGCACACTGCTGGCTCATGTTCAGTTGCTGTCTACCAACACCCCCAGGTCCTTCTCCTTCAGGCAGCTTTCCAGCCAGGCTTCTCCTAGTCTGTAGCACTTCAGACCTCTTTATACCACTGGCTTTCCTGAGGAACCTCACCATTCCCATCACCAGCAACCCAGACAGATGCCAGCAGGAGGCAGACCCCTCCCCCCACCAACCCCTCCAAAGTCCTCACCTGTTGGATGGTGGTTTTACCCTTGATGGTGCTGTACAAGCGGACGGTGAGCGAGGGGATGGTGTTCACCACCAAGGACAGCAGGATCACCAGCAGGACATAGGGGTCGGTCAGGGCATTCCAGCTGGCGTCTGTCAGTGCAAGAAATCGGTGGGTGACGTAGGGAAGGTGGAGAGGACACAAGGGAAGAACTGTTGGGGAGAAGCCCCCACTCACAAAGGTGTTGAGGGATCTAAAGAGAGGGCTCCTAAACTGGAGGAAGAATATCAAGACAGGCCGCTCCTTGAATACTGTGTTCAGTTGTGGGCCCCTCAGCACAAGAAGGATGTTGAGGCTCTGGAGCGAGTCCAGAGAAGAACAAAGAAGCTGGTGAAGGGGCTGGAGAACAGAACCTATGAGGAGCATCTGAGAGAGCTGGAGGTGTTTAGGCTGGAGAAGAGGAGGCTGAGAGGAGACCTCATTGCTCTCTACAACTACCTGAAAGGAGGTTGTAGAGAGGAGGGAGCTGGGCTCTTCTCCCAAGTGACAGGGGACAGGACAAGAGGGAATGGCCTCAAGCTCCACCAGGGGAGATTTAGGCTAGAGATTAGGAGGAAGTTTTTCATGGAAAGGGTCATTGGGCATTGGAATAGGCTGCCCAGGGAGGTGGTTGATTCACCTTCCCTGGAGGTGTTTAAGGCACAGGTGGATGAGGTCTTGAGGGACTTGGTTTAGTGTTTGATAGGAATGGTTTGACTCGATGATCCGATGGGTCCCTTCCAACCTGGTTGTTCTAAGATTCTATGATTCTATGATTAAGAAATGGCAATGAAGATGTGATCTACAAGGTGGGAAACGGCTTGTAGCAGGAAGACCAGGCTTGGCTTCTCTGGCCTGGGGAAGGGAAGGACCATGGTGTGTCCTGGGGCATCTCACCTGGGAAGCGGAAGACAGCAGGGGCTATCCTGAAGGCAGCGATGCTTTGGGTGAGGAAGGAGAAGAGGCAGAAGAGCAGCAGGCTGCCTGTGACCATCAGGAAGGACAACGCTGTCCAGAACTTGGTGTCCAGGATGATCTGCAGGGGCAAACGAAGAGCACACAGAGGCTCTGGGGACCCCCTTCAGCACAACCACTCATCTCTAATTCCTCCTTGTATCAGAAATGGTGTGACCAGCAGGGTCAGGGAGGTGATTCTCCCTCTGTACTCGGCACTGGTGAGACCACTCCTTGAATACTGTGTTCAGTTGTGGGCCCCTCAGCACAAGAAGGATGTTGAGGCTCTGGAGCGAGTCCAGAGAAGAGCAATGAAGCTGATGAAGGGGCTGGAGAACAGGCCTTATGAGGAGAGGTTGAGAGAGCTGGGGTTGTTTAGCCTGGAGAAGAGGAGGCTGAGAGGAGCCCTCATTACTCTCTACAACTACCTGAAGGGAGGTTGTGGAGAGGAGGGAGCTGGGCTCTTCTCCCAAGGGACAGGGGACAGGACAAGAGGGAATGGCCTCAAGCTCTGCCAGGGGAGATTTAGGCTAGAGATTAGGAGGAAGTTTTTCATGGAAAGGGTCATTGGGCATTGGAATAGGCTGCCCAGGGAGGTGGTTGATTCACCTTCCCTGGAGGTGTTTAAGGGACGGGTGGACGAGGTCTTGAGGGACTTGGTTTAGTGTTTGATAGGAATGGTTGGACTAGATGATCCAATGGGTCCCTTCCAACCTGGTTGTTCTATGATTCTATGATTCTAAAGCTGCTGGGGATCATGTCAGAGAGCCCCGTTAGGGCTGAACTTGGCTGTGGTCCCTAAATATCTTTCCCAGGTCCAGGGTGGGGAAGGACAGACCAGCACCCACCTCCATGAGGACTGACAGCAACGCTGACGTGGCCACCGTGACAGCAAAGGACTCGTAGTCACCAACAACCTTGCTGCCAACGTGGTCCTCGAAGGCCCAGAGTGCGATGTAGAAGCTGGCGAGCGAGGTGCTGACCCCGTGCAGGAAGGTGACGCCAAAAACACGGTAGTTGAAGAGTTCGTCTTGCTGCCCCATCACATAGAGCTCAGGGAACTCCAGGCTCTTCTTGGCGCTTACATCCTGCCAGGAGGGGTCTGAGTGTCACCCTCCTCCCCTACACTGAGGAGAAGGATTGGGCCACCCCCACCAACCCAGTCTTCAGGAGAGCTGCAGCAAGTCCCTCCACCCACGTGCTCTGAGGTGATGAGGAACAGAGGAATCGGAGGTGACCTACAGACGCCCATCGAGCCACTTGATACCATGTCCCTATACAAAGAGCCACCCAGATGGGGTACAACGACCGTTGGGCTGATTCACACCCACCAGGGATGGAAATTCCAGGTACAGGAGCTGGATGTAACCAAGCAAACCCATACCTGCTCCAGGAGGCCCACGGCCAGCACGGGGTAGGCAGTGTAGAAAATGTTGTAGAGTGCAAGGAACCAGCCCTCGTACAGAGGCTAGAAGGGAGAATAAAGCAACTGTGAGTACTCTTCCCCGGACTCAGCAGTCCTGGGTTCAGTTTTGGGACCCTCACTCCAAGAAGGACATTGAAGGGCTGGAGCACAGCTGGAGAAGGAAATGGAGTTGGGGAAGGGGCTGGAACCCAAGGGGTTTGGGACCAACTGAGGGACCTGGGGTCTGTTTAGCCTGGAAAAGAGGAGGCTGAGGGGAGACCTCATCACCCTCTGCAGCTCCCAGAAAGGAGGTTGGGGCGAGGTGGGTGTTGGGCTCTTCTCCCAGGTAACAATGGGTAGAATGAAAGGGAATGGCCTCAGGTTGCACCACAGGAAGTTTAAATTGGATATTGGGGAAAGTCTCTTCACTGAAAGGGTTCTCGGGCACTAGCAGAGGTCACTGAGTCCCCATCCCGGGAGGGGTTCAAAAGACAGGCAGAGGAGGTGCTCAGGGTTGGTTTAGCAGTGGGCAGGAACAGTTAGACTCAATGATCTCAAAGGTCTTTTCCAACCAAGCGATTCCATGTGAGCTCCATGGTGCTTTGGAAAGACTCAGAAAAGAAGCCCAAGCACCAGGGTGGAGTCCAAGAGACTCACAACCAGACTCTGGGGAGATCCTCATGAACTTGCCCCTGGATCTACAACAGCCCCACGTTGCCTGCAGCGATCGGTAGGCTGTGGAGTTGTGGTGGAGATGGGGGGGGGCGGGAGCCACGTAGTGATGGTCTAGTCAGACTGATGGTCCTTGGGATAAAAGCTCTCACCTTGCAGGAAACCAGCTTAACGCACATGGGATCTTCCCGTATGTCTGTCTGAGACTGAACTGCAGCTCACAAGAACACCCCAGATCTCCCCAGGGTGCTTTTCCCAATCCAACCAGTTGCATCTCAGCCAGCCATCCCCAAAAACTAGGAAAGCCCAGTACCAGGGCAAGGAAGAAAGGGCATCAGGGCAGTGGTGGGGACACAGCATGCAGAACATGAGACATAATGGCCTCAAGCTCCGCCAGGGGAGATTTAGGCTGGAGATTAGGAGGAAGTTCTTCACACAGAGGGTCATTGGGCATTGGAATAGACTGCCCAGGGAGGGGGTTGATTCACCTTCCCTGGAGGTGTTTAAGGGACGGGTAGATGAGGTGCTGAGGGACTTGGTTTAGTGTTTGATAGGAATGGTTGGACTCGGTGATCCGCTGGGTCCCTTCCAACCTGATTGTTCTAAGATTCTATGATTCTATGATAAACTGAGTCCTCAGCAGGTGATGCAACAGTGATGGGTAAACCTCCACGGGATGGATGTAACCCCTGCTAACAGCAACCTCCCTCACCTGAGCTGTGAATCCGCTGTGGAAAGCGAACCAGATCTGGGCCATGAGGCCAGCAAAGGTCTTGTAGAAGAAGTAGCGGAGGAACTTGCAGATGCGCAGATACGCCCAGCGTCCGTGGACAAGCAGGAGGCGCTGGAGGTAGGAGAACTGCGCCAGGGCGTAGTCGCTGCACTGCACAGCTTGCATGCCCTCCAGACCGCTGATGCCCACACCGATGTCGGCAGCTGCAGAGGACAGGAGGGTGTGAAACGGGGATGGAGGGGATTTTGGGGAGCCAGACACTTTGGTTTCCCAGGATGTTGCCTCCAGGAGTGCTGGGCAAAGGGGAGAAGCTCCCTCCATCACATGCTGTGGCCGTGGGAGTGCCAGACCAGGCATGGTTGGGCATGTAAGGGGCACAGCCTGATGTCAGGGCTGCTGGAGAGGGGCAAGGAGGACTCTGCCAGCCGCCTAAGTTGGGGCCTGAAGTTTCACCAAGTTTCATCCACGTTGCTGAAGCAAATGACCCACCCGGCTCCTGTCCCAAGCTGGCCTCAGTCCTGCACATATTGTTCCCCTCTCAACACACATCAACGTGGGGAACTGGGATGGAGAATCCCTTCCCAGTACTCAGCACTGGTGAGGCCGCTCCTTAAATACTGTGTTCAGTTCTGGGCCCCTCACCACAAGAAGGATGTTGAGATTCTGGAGCAAGTCCAGAGAAGAGCAACAAAGCTGGTGAAGGGGCTGGAGAACAGGCCCTATAAGGAGCGTCTGAGAGAGCTGGGGTTGTTTATCCTGGAGAAGAGGAGGCTGAGAGGAGACCTCATTACTCTCTACAGATCCCTGAAGGGAGGTTGTGGAGAGGAGGAAGCTGGGCTCTTCTCCCAAGTGCCAGGGGACAGGACAAGAGGGAATGGCCTCAAGCTCCACCAGGGGAGATTTAGGCTGGAGATTAGGAGGAAGTTTTTCACGGAAAGGGTCATTGGGCATTGGAATAGGCTGCCCAAGGAGGTGGTTGATTCACCTTCCCTGGAGGTGTTTAAGGGAAGGGTAGATGAGGTCTTGAGGGACTTGGTTTAGTGTTTGATAGGAATGGTTGGACTAGAAGATCCGATGGGTCCCTTCCAACCTGGTTGTTCTATGATTCTATGATTCTATGGACTGGGTTGGAGCTTCCTCTCCCAGTTCCTCACCTCAAAGGTGAGGGGTGAGGTGGTAGAGGGGGCAGGTGGGGCACCACCACTCCCCACCAGCCAAAAACCCACACTCCCCCTTGCCCCGAGCCTCACTTTTGATCATGTTGACATCGTTGGCCCCATCCCCGATGGCCAGTGTGATGGCTTTCTTGTGCTTCTTCACCAGCTGCACGATGAGGGCTTTCTGCTTGGGGGTCACCCTGCAGCAGATCACCGCCTGGCAGCTACTGGCCAAGTCCACAAAGGCCTTCTCCACCAGGCTGCTCTGCTCCTGCGACCCCGTAGCCCTGTAGGACGCCAACCACCACCACAGCTGCCCCTTCTTCTCCTTCAGTACCTCTCCCGTGCGAAGGATTTTGTCCTTAGGGGAGAACACATGCAGTTGGGACCTCACCTCTCAAGTCTTGTAGGTGCTACAAAAAAAATTGTGTTCAGTTGTGGGTCCCTCACCACAAGAGGTATGTTGAGGCTCTGGAGAGAGTCCAGAGAAGAGCAACGAAACTGGTGAAGGGGCTGGAGAAGAAGAGGAGGGTCTGAGAGAGCTGGGGGTGTTTATCCTGGAGAAGAGGAGGCTGAGGGGAGACCTCATTGCTCTCTCCAACTCCCTGAAAGGAGGTTGTAGAGAAGAGGGAGCTGGGCTCTTCTCCCAAGGGACAGGGGACAGGATGAGAGGGAATGGTCTCAAGCTCCACCAGGGGAGGGTCAGGCTGGACATTAGGAAAAACATTTTTTACAGAAAAGGTGATTGGGCAGTGTCAGAGGCTGCCCAGGGAGAGGGTTGAGTCACCTTCCCTGGAGGTGTTTAAGGGACAGGTGGACAAGATGCTGAGGGACATGGATTAGTGTTTGATGGGAATGGTTGGACTCAGTGATCCGGTGGGTCTCTTCCAACCTGGTGATTCAATGATTCTATGTCCAACTAGACTGGATGAAAAGACTGGTCAAGGCAGGTGTGGTCAAAGCCTCCCAACACCAAACGACTGGCACAAAGTTGTCCCTTTCTCCTCTCTTCATTCCCCAGCCCAAAAATGTCCTTTTCCAACCCACTGGCAGGAGCAACATCACCTCATCCACGTGCTACTGCCTCCCAGGACTCTGACAGCAGCAGGACAGAAACAGTGATCTACCAGCTTAGGCAGGGAGCAGAAAAGACCATCCTACTGCCACCTTACCAGGAGGTCCCCGCTGATGATGAGAGCTCTCTTCTTGTGGTGCAAAGCCTCTGGACGCTGCTGGGAGAGGCACCCACTGCACAGGGCATCCCCGCTGCCACTGAGGTGGTCGGTGCTCACGCAGTAAGCTTGGAGAATCTCTCTAGGTGAGGAAGGGGTGGTTAGAGCTGCGCTGGGGACACTGGATGCACTGCCTGGCTTCGACTGAGACCTCCATCTCAAACCCAGCTGTAGGGAGCTGGGCTCTTCTCCCAAGTGTCAGGGGACAGGACAAGAGGGAATGGCCTCAAGATCCACTAGGGGAGATTTAGGCTAGAGATTAGGAGGAAGTTTTTCACAGAAAGGGTCATTGGGCATTGGAATAGGCTGCCCAGGGAGGAGGTTGATTTCCCTTCCCTGGAGGTGTTTAAGGGACGGGTGGATGAGGTCCTGAGGGTCTTGGTTTAGTGTTTGATAGGAATGGTTGTACTAGAAGATCCGATGGGTCCCTTCCAACCTGGTTGTTCTATGATTCTATGAGATGGGGCTGGTACCCAGTCGTGGGACAGGAGGGGACAGAGAGGAAGCCCCAAGGGCTCACTGATATCAAAAGTCAACCTCCATCTCTGTGCTTCAGAAGCTGGAGACATAGCTTAAGCACTTTCTGGTCAAAGTCAACCAAGAAGGAGAACATTGCAGGAGCATAAAATGATGAGGAGGCTTGGAAACGCACCAGCAGATGAGGATTATGGACATCCAGGCTGGGATAGGGAAGCAGAAGTATCTCTGGCAGCTACCAGAACTCTAGCCACTCTTCAGAGGTTCTTGTGCCCACAGGTGTCTTCAGCAGGGACAACAATGCTCAGGAGGTCATGATTCCTTACCTGATCTCCTTCTCCTCCAGGATCTGCATGTCGTCCGTGAGCAGCTTGCAGGCATAGCCGATGTTCATTGCAGTCTCTGCAAGACACAGGTGTCAACATCTGATGCCCTTGTTGTGCTGCCCCAACCCCCCCAGTGCAGCCCCCAGGTCCAATAGCCCTTGTTGGGCAGCATCTGCAGCTCTGAGTCATTGCACAGATGGTTTCTCTGCCTCAGTTTCCCCATGGGAAGCATGATCTGTGGGGTGTTTTATATTAAAGGGAAGAGCAGAATGTAGTTGTTGCCCACTCCCAGGGTCTTATGGCTCTTCTGTGTTCAGTTGTGGGCCCCTCACCACAAGAAGGGTGTTGGGGCTCTGGAGCGAGTCCAGAGAAGAGCAATGAAGCTGGTGAAGGGGCTGGAGAAGAGGAGTGGCTGAGAGAGTTCGGGGTGTTTATCCTGGAGAAGAGGAGGCTGAGGGGAGACCTCATTGCTCTCTCCAACTCCCTGAGAGGAGGTTGAGGAGAGGAGGGAGCTGGGCTCTTCTCCCAAGGGACAGGGGACAGGATGAGAGGGAATGGCCTCAAGCTCCACCAGGGGAGGTTCAGGATGGACATGAGTTAAAAATATTTCATGGCAAGGGTGATTGGGCAGTGTCAGAGGCTGCCCAAGGAGGTGGTTGTCATCTTCCCCAGAGCGGTTTAAGGGACGGGTGGACAAGGTGCTGAGGGACATGGTTTAGTGATTGATGGGAATGGTTGGACTTGATGATCTAGTGGATCTTTTCCAACCTGGTGGTCCCATGATTCTCTGATCCTGTTCATGGGAGAAGCTGCTGGGGTCTGGGGTTGCCTCCACTGACCTTGTTTGTCACCTGTCAGCACCCACACTTTGATGTTGCCCAGTTTCAGCAGCTGGATGGTCTCAGGAACTCCATCTTGCAGCTTGTCTTCAATGGCCGTGGCCCCAAGCAGCTGGAAGGATGTGAGTGGGTGTCATGACATGGGGAAGGCAAGATACGGACATGAGAATTGTCACTGGATCCAGCCAGAGGGTCCTTGCTCAAGGGTAGACCTGACAGATATCTAAACCAGTGTCTACTGGCAAGTTACAATGTGCTCTGAGGGGCAACATCACCTGCCCTCCCATCCATGGGATGAGTGTTGGGTTGGACACTTCACCCCCTGAGAGATGAACCCCACATTCCTGCCCACTATGGGATCAGTGCCGCCAGTTCTCCCTAAACCCTGGCCACGTCTCACCTGCAGGTTCTGCTCCATCTCCTCATACAGCTTGTCCAGCTCCTGCCTGCGGTCCTGCAGCAGGATGCTGGCCTCGTGGTGCCTCTTGCTCCACATGCCATACTCAGCCTCGCTCACTTCCTTGGTGGCCAGACACAAAGTCCTCAGTGTCTCCTCTGCAAAGCGCTGTGGAGATGAGACATCAGGTCTCCCTTCCCTCAACCAGGTTGACTCTCATGGTGGACCAGGACAGCAGCCATAATGGGCAGAGCCAGAGACCCTCCAGAATCTGAGGGTCTCCTCTGGGAACTGACTCTCTCCCCCATCCCACAGCTTCCCCATGAGCATCCTTGCAATGCAGGTGAATCATAGAATCATCAGGTTGGAAAAGACCCAACAGATCATCAAGTCCAATCATTCCCATCAGTCACTAAACCATGTCCCTCAGCACCTCATCCAGCCGTCCCTTAAACAACTCCAGGGAAGGTGACTCAACCCCCTCCCTGGGCAGACTCTGACAGTGCCCAGAGACCCTTTCCATGAAAATTTTTTTCCTAATGTTCAACCTGAGCCTCTCCAGTGGAGCTTGAGGCCATTCCCTCTCATCCTGTCCCCTGTCCCTTGGGAGAAGAGCCCAGTTCCCTCCTCTCTACAACCTCCTTTCAGGTAGTTGTAGAAAGCAATGAGGTCTCCCCTCAGCCTCCTCTTCTCCAGGATAAACACCCCCAGCTCTCTCATCCATTCCTCATAAAGCTTGTTCTCCAGCCTCCATGGATGTCCATATTTACACCAAAGGTGGATTTGATGCCACCTTAGACCATGTTCCACATGCAGGTAAGGCTCCTGGAGCAGAAGGAAGAAAGGAGGACCAAAATCCCGAAGCCACAAAGAGCAGTAAGGGACTCCATGACACCCAGCCCAAAGCCAACAGTAGAGAGCTCAGCCCTTTGTGCCCCCGGTTGGTGTGGGACTCACATCGAGCGCCATCTCGGTGAAGGTCTCAATGGGCCCTCGCCTCTGAAGTCTCTCCAGGATAACCGTGTCTGCCCCCTTCGTGTAGAGCCGGATGGTGCCCTGGGGGTCTCGCACTAGGAGGGAAGGGAAGGACAGCTTAGGTAGCCAGAGAGATGTCTCCCACCCATCACTTGGCCGTGACGCAGAGGGCACCACAGGGGACGCAGGGGCTTGTCTGCCTATGGTGGTAGGAAGCACAGGCATTTCCCCAGATCCAAACCACCACGTGGCAGGATCAGGCCTCAAGGACTGTCAGTTCCTCATGCAACTCCTCTGAACCCCTCTTGGTTGCTCAGGTCCTTCCCAGCTGCCTTCACCAAGGTTATCAGGGTGAGTAAAACTGCAAGGTTGACAAGGACAAACCTTAGGAGTCCTTGTGCAAATCACAGCCAACCCGGTGCCATCTCTCGAAGGCTTGAGTATGGAAGAGACCCTCCATGTTCCTGGAAGGGCTCTTGAGACACCCTATCCCACTCACCCAGGACAGACATCCTCTTGCGATCGCTGTTGAAGTCCAGCATGGCCAGCACTTTGTACGTCCTCTTCACCCCCAACTCGCTGATGGTGATGGTGTCTTGTGTCCTGGCCAGAAAGACATACCCCAGGTTCCTCGCAGCCAGCACCAGTGCTTCTTCATCCGGTGAAGCTGCCTGATAAACCAGCTGGTCTGCAGAAGAGGAATAGGGGTTAGACAAGGAGACTCCCAGCCAGGCAGCTCTTGTATGCCTGAAACCCCCTGCTCCTGCCCAGCACCAGCAGTATCTATGGAGAAATTGAAGTCAAAGCCAACAGGTCAGGGAAACTCAGTTGTAGTTGTCTCTTCTGCTCATTGCCCCAGACAGGGATGGGTTATCTCCTCTGTGCTTCTGTTCCAATTAATTCATCAAAGAATCATAGAATCGCCAGGTTGCAGAGCAATGAGGTCTCCCCTCAGCCTCCTCTTCTCCAGGATAAACACCCCCAGCTCTCTCAGCTCATCCTCTTCTTCTCCAGCCCCTTCACCAGCTTCATTGCTCTTCTCTGGACTCACTCCAGAGCCTCAACATCCTTCTTGTGGTGAGGGGCCCACAACTGAACACAGGATTCGAGGAGCAGTCTCACCAGTGCTGAGTCCAGAGGGAGAAGAACCTCCCTGGCCCTGCTGGCCATGCTGTTTCTGACCCAAGCCAAGATGCCATTGGCCTTCTTGGCCACCTGAGCACACTGCTGGCTCACGTTCAGTCGCTGTCAACCAGCACCCCCAGGTCCTTCTCCTCCAGGCAGTTTCCAGCCAGACTTCTCCTAGTCTGGAGCTGCTCAGGGTTGTTGTGCCCCAAGTGCAGGACCCGGCACCTGGCCATGTTAAACCTCATCCCATTGGTCTCAGCCCATGGATCCAGCCTGTTCAGATCCCTTTGGAACCTCCCTACCCTCCATCAGATCCACAATTAGTTTTTAAACAACCCCAAATGTACAAGTCCATGATGCTATGACAGTGGCCCAAATCATTCCCTCCCGGCTGGGCAATGGAATTGCCATCAGAGACTCGGGGCCTTGAACTCAACCCTGCTCCAAGCACATCGTCCACTGTGGCCAACCCACCGCCCTTCTCCTCCACCATGACGGTGTGGCAGAGGGCCAGCAGCCTGAGGAACTCCCTCAACACAGAATCGCTGTCCGTCCAGGCGGCTTCTAGCAGCTTCATGTCGCAGAAGTCCAACTTCTTCTCCCCGTGGTGGTTCCAGGTCAACCCCGACCCCTGCAAGAGGCACAAGCAGACAGCAGGCACCTGAGCACATGGCTTGGCACCAGGGATGGATGCTGCTGAGCTGCAGCACAGGGTCTGATCCAGATCATCGTCTGGAAGCCAAGCTCTGCATTGCTTACACCAATCATAGAATCATGGAATCATTAAAGTTGGAAAAGACAACTCCTTGAGTGCTGTGTTCAGTTGTGGGCCCCTCAGCACAAGAAGGATGTTGAGACTCTGCAGTGAGTCCAGAGAAGAGCAACAAAGCTGGTGAAGGGGCTGGAGAAGAAGAGGAGAGGCTGAGAGAGCTGGGGGTGTTTATCCTGGAGAAGAGGAGGCTGAGGGGAGACCTCATTGCTCTCTACAACTCCCTGAGAGGAGGTTGTGGAGAGGAGGGAGCTGGGCTCTTCTCCCAAGGGACAGGGGACAGGACAAGAGGGAATGGCCTCAAGATCCACCAGGGGAGGTTCAGGTTGGACATTAGGAAAAAGTTTTTCACGGAAAGGGTCATTGGTCAGTGTCAGAGGCTGCGCAGGGAGGGGGTTGATTCACCTTCCCTGGAGGGGTTTAAGGGATGGGATGAGGTTTAACCATGTCCCCTGAGGGACATGATTTAGTGATTGATGGGAATGGTTGGACTCGATGATCTGGTGGGTCTTTTCCAACCTGGTGATTCTATGAACTTCAAGCTCATCCCATCCAACCACTAGCCCAGCATCACCAAGTCTACTAAACCATGTCCCAAATTGCCACATCTGCACATTTTCTGAACGTCTCCACGGATGGGGACTCTACCACATCCAGTAGGGTGAGTATAAAAAGATTGGGAATTTAAAAAAAAAAATAAAAATCAGAACCACATTTATAAACTCAATCCCACATCCTTCGCTGTCAGCTGAGGACTTGAAAACTCATGAGCCCAAGGAAACCCACACTGCTGTTTTACAGCATACCACCCCATAGGTTTTAGGTGAAAGAGAGGAGATTGAGATGAGATCTTAAGGAGAAATGTTCTGCTGGGAGAGTGAGGAGGCCCTGGCCCAGGTTGCCCAGAGCAGTGGTGGCTGCCCCATCCCTGGAGGGGTTCAAGGCCAGGTTGGATGGGGCTTGGAGCCCCTGATGCAGTGGGAGGTGTCCCTGCCCATGGCAGGGGTGGGACTGGATGGGCTTTAAGATCGCTTCTAACCCAAAGCATTCCATGATTCTATGACTGTAAGCAAGCTGTGCCTGCTGTGGTGTAATCCATAAGGCTTTGGCCCCAGTGAGGAGCAGCATCTGGCCTTGTTTTATGCAGGAGAGGGGAGTTACGTACCAATGGCAGTTTCTTCTCATGCCCTGTGCCCGTACCTGCCAAAACAAAACCAGCTCCATTAACAGAATCATAGAATCACCAGGTTGGAAGAGACCCATCGGATCATCGAGTTCAACCATTCCCATCAGTCACTAAACCATGTCCCTCAGCACCTCATCTACCCTTCCCTTAAACACCTCCAGGGAAGGTGAATCAACCACCTCCCTGGGCAGTCTATTCCAATGCCCAATGACCCTCTGTGTGAAAAACTTCCTCCTAATCTCCAGTCTAAATGTCCTCTGGTGGAGCTTGAGGCCATTCCCTCTTGTCCTGTCCCCTGTCCCTTGGGAGAAGAGCCCAGCTCCCTCCTCTCCACAACCTCCTTTCAGGTAGTTGTAGAGAGTAATGAGGTCTCCTCTCAGCCTCCTCTTCTCTAGGCTAACCCCTCCCCAGCTCTTTCAGCTGCTTCTCATAAGGCCTGTTCTCCAGCCCCTTCACCAGGTGATTCTATGATTCTGTGATTCCACCCAAAGTTACCATAGATGGTTCCGTTGATGCAGCATTTCTTGAAGGTCATGATGTTCTGTGTCAAGGTGCCCGTCTTGTCAGAGAAGATGTACTCAATCTGGCCGAGCTGGTCATTGAGGCTGGTGCTTCTGGCTTTGGCTGGAATGTCCTTGGCAGCGTAATACATTTCCAGATCCCAGTTGATAAAAAAGCTGTTCACCAGATAGATGAATTCGAACCTAGGGGTTAGGTAGAAGACGACATAACAGTGGGTTGTTGTTCACAACCCAGGGGCACTTGTGGAGCTGACGCAGGAGGAAAGGGCAGAGGGGAACTCCCCATCTGGATCCTATTGCTCTGAGCTTTGGGGAAGCGAGGGAGCTTTCACGGTTCATGGCTAGGATTCCAGAAGGCTCATCACACTGGACTGAGAGCCCACTGGGTCATAGAATCATAGAATCATAGAACAACCAGGTTGGAAGAGACCCACCAGATCATCGAGTCCAACCATTCCTATCAAACACTAAACCATGTCCCTAAGGACCTGGTCTACTCGTGCCTTAAACACCTCCAGGGAAGGTGAATCAACCCCCTCCCTGGGCAGCCTGTTCCAATGCCCAATGACCCTTTCCGTGAAAAACCTCCTCCTGATCTCTAGCCTACATCTCCCCTGGTGGACCTTGAGGCCATTCCCTCTTGTCCTGTCCCCTGTCACTTGGGTCCCAGGTAACTGGGCTCCCCACTGGAAATCTGACCCTTGCGGAAAAAATTCCTAGATCTGGAGACTAAGCGAGGGGCCAAAAAGTTTGGAAACTGCTTCTTCCAGCCCAAGTCGTCATTATTGCCTGCTCGCAACCACATAATGATGGAATGGCTTGCGTTGGAAGGGATCTTGAAGACCATCCAGTTCCACCCCTGCCACAGGCAGGGACACCTCCCACTGGATCAGGGGCTCCAAGCCCCATCCAACCTGCCCTTGAACCCCTCCAGGGATGGGGCAGCCACCACTGCTCTGGGCAACCTGGGCCAGGGCCTCCCCACCCTCATCATGAAGAATTTCTTCCTAATGTTTAATCTAAATCTTTCCCCTTCCAGTATAATAGAATCATAGAATCACCAGGTTGGAAGAGACTCACTGGATCATTGAGTCCAACCATTCCTATCAAACACTACATCATCATCAACCACCCATCGATCCTTACCTTCCTATGGCTAAGGGAACATATGAGAATGATTTGCTGAGTGTCACAGTGGATCTTTTGTGCAAACCCATTTTGTGGTTGCAAACCAAGGTGTGATGTGATGGCCAAGGGCAGGGAGTGGAGTACTGATCCCTCACAAGCTCTGTTGTCCTTACGTTATGTACATGGACATGGGTATGATGATGCTCAGGAGGATGGTGAAGCCCCAGAAGTTGAAGAAGGCCTGCTGGGTGGGGGTCGTGTGCTTGTAGAGAGCAGAGAGGTAGCCGTGCTTCTCCTGGAACGTCCTGGCCCAGAACCCGGAGGCAACAGCGAGGCACAACGAAGTGACCAACAGCACCAGGAAGATCTGAGATGGGAAGCCAGGATGAGAATGTCCCATCACACAGAGCCCACCAGACCTTTCCTAGGGTCAACCATTGCTTTTTTTCCAAACTGTTTGTCTCATTTAGTTGTAAACCTGCAGAGAGGTTTCTTCATGCCTGAAGCTCCTTCTCAGAGCTCATCCTGGCCAGAGATGAAGGAACAGAACTTGTGTTTCAAACACAACACACAGAGAGCAAATTGCAGCTTTCCCACCCTCCCAATCACCTCAGTCACCATCTCCTTGGGCCAGGGGTGTCCTGCAGCCTTCCTGCTGGAGTTAGCAGCAAACACAGGAATGCTAGTGGCCATCCCGAGAAGTGATGACACTCAACCACCAGAAACCAGAATAAGAGCCACCTGATTCATTTAAGCAGCACAACCAGCACGAAGGCTGCTCCAGACCCACCAAGTGCCACTTTGTAGGAACATAGAATCATAGAATCACAGAATCATAGAATCAGCAGGTTGGAAGAGACCCATCAGATCATCGAGTCCAACCATTCCTATCAAACACTAAACCATGTCTCTCAGGACCTCGTCCACCCGTCCCTTAAACAACTCCAGGGAAGGCGAATCAACCACCTCCCTGGGCAGCCTGTTCCAATGCCCAATGACACTTTCTGTGAAAAACTTCCTCCTAATTTCTAGCCTAAACCTCCCCTGGTGGAGCTTGAGGCCATTCCCTCTCGTCCTGTCCCCTGTCCCTTGGGAGAAGAGCCCAGCTCCCTCCTCTCCACAACCTCCTTTCAGAGAGCTGTAGAGTGCAATGAGGTCTCCCCTCAGCCTCCTCTTCTCCAGGATAAACACCCCCAGCTCTCTCAGACGCTCCTCTTCTTCTCCAGCCCCATCACCAGCTTCGTTGCTCTTCTCTGGACTCACTCCAGAGCCTCAACAGCCTTCTTGTGGTGAGGGGTCCAGAACTGAACACAGTATTCAAGGAGTGGTCTCAGCAGTGCCGAGTCCAGAGGGAAAAGAACCTCCCTGGACCTGCTGGCCACACTGTTTCTGATCCAAGCCAAGATGCCATTGGCCTTCTTGGCCACCTGGGCCACTGCTGGCTCATGTTCAGTTGCTGTCAACCAACACCCCCAGGTCCTTCTCCTCCAGGCAGCTTTCTAGACAGACTTGGTATTTCTAGACATCACTTGGTATTTTCCCATAAGATGTGGAACCAAGATATTCTGAGCAAAATATTACAAACTTAAGCACTCAGCACCCCCCCTAGCAAGTAGCATCTCATGAGAAGACTTGTAAGCAACCCCAGGAGGACCAGCGCAGGAGATGTTTGCATCACTCACTATGATCACCAGCCTGTCCATCATGCGGTCCAGCTTGGTTTTCTTCCGCTTGATCTTTCCAGAGTTCCTCATAATTTTGGAATCAAATCCTGGATGAGAAACATTTTAGAAGTAAAAACGCAAGCCCACGGCCCCTAGAAGGTTTACTTGCAGGGAAGTGATGCTGGTTTTCCTCCAGAACAACATCTCCCCACCACTGGAGACCACAGCGCTTCGTCAGTGATTAATTAAGCCACAGCTCCACACTCAGAGAACTTCTGCTTACACCAGACCTTGACCACAACAGATCTTATCCCACCCTTCATGTCCAAGCTCTGGGCTGCACTGAGCCATCTGTGCAGGAGGTAAAAGGGATCTGGGACGTGGTGCAGTTGAGATACAGCCTGGGATGAGCACATCATAGGATCATAGAATGTCCTGAGTTGGAAAGGACCCACCAGGAGCATTGAGTCCAGCTCCTGTCCCTACACAGGACACCCCAACATCCCCATCATGTGGCTGAGGGTGTTGGCCAAAGGCTTCTGGAATATTGTCAGGCTTGGTGCCGTGACTGCTTCCCTGGGAGCTGTTCCACTGCTCCACCACTCTCTGAGGGAAGATATTTCATAGAATCATAGAATCACCAGGTTGGAAGAGACCCACCGGATCATTGAGTCCAACCATTGCTATCAAACACTAAACAATGTCCCTCAGCACCTTATCCACCTGCCCCTTAAACACCTCCAGGGAAGGTGAATCAACCACCTCCCTGGGCAGTCTCTGACACTGCCCAATCACCCTTTGTGTGAAAAACTTCCTCCTAATTTCTAGCCTAAATCTCCCCTGGTGGAGCTTGAGGCCATTCCCTCTTGTCCTGTCCCCTGTCCCTTGGGAGAAGAGCACAGTTCCCTCCTCTCCACAACCTCCTCTCAGGGAGTTGTAGAGAGCAATGAGGTCTCCCCTCAGCCTCCTCTTCTCCAGGATAAACAACCCCAGCTCTCTCAGACACTCCTCTTCTTCTCCAGCCCCTTCCTCAGCTTTGTTGCTCTTCTCTGGACTCACTCCAGAGCCTCAACATCCTTCTTGTGCTGAGGGGTTCACAACTGAACACAGGATTCAAGGAGTAGCCTCACCAGTGCCGAGTCCAGAGGGAGAAGAACCTCCCTGGACCTTCTGGTCACATCATTTCTGATCCAAGCCAGGATGCCATTGGCCTTCTTGGCCACCTGGGCACACTGCTGGCTCATGTTCAGTCAACTGTCAACCAACACCCCCAGGTCCTTTGGTGCCACCACATCATCTACCTGCCAGCAAGCCCAACACAGCAAAGTTTGGAACAGACTATTGGGACCTTGGGTAGAGCCGTAGGTCTTTCCACTCCACATCAGGTGAGAGTTGGACCTACTAATGCTGGAAACATTTGGATATCTTAAAAAAACACCAGGGACATGGTTATTTTCTGCCCCTTCTGGGCCTGGACACCCACCTGCATAGATGACCAAGCCGTAGCAAACGTCGGTGTTGCGAATCTTACAGCCTCGCAGCAAGATCTTTTCGCTGTCCAGTGAGTAGGTCTCTCCTCTCCACTCCAGCCTCCCGGTGAAGCTGTGCAAGTGGCTGTTGGGCTCCTCACAGGTCACTCTCCCTTGAGCAGAGGGCATGATTCAATAGAATCATCTGGTTTGAAGAGACCTACCGGATCATCGAGTCCAACCATTCCTATCAAACACTAATCCATGTCCCTCAGCACCCTCAGGTACTGCCCTTTGGGGAAACAAGAGGTCCTTCTCCCCTCCACCACCATGGTTGCCTCCTCCAAAGAAGGGGGCTGGGGG
Source organism: Coccyzus lansbergi (assembly GCA_033558105.1). Lineage (NCBI taxonomy): Eukaryota > Metazoa > Chordata > Aves > Cuculiformes > Coccyzidae > Coccyzus > Coccyzus lansbergi. The sequence continues at coordinate 69,010 of JAUMJK010000429.1, read as the reverse complement.
CTTCTCAGGGCAGATTCAGGTTTTCCAGGGCACTTGCAGATGCACTTGGGATGTAAATGGCTCAAATTAAGGTCAGACTAAGCTGGGCAGCCACCCTGCAGCCCTGGGAGATGCTCTGTCCAGGAACCACACAGCTGGACAAGGCACAAAGACAACCCACTTCATCCCCAGAGCCTTTGAGAGCAGAGTCTCCATCCTATAGAGGACTAAAAGGGGAAAAATCCAGGATCTGAGCTCAGATATGGGAGCCAAGCACTTAATACCAGCGGGAAAACCAAGATCCAGGGAAGGCGCGAGGGGCACAACCCTGATGGATCCTTCCTGGAGCTGGGAAGGGTCTCCACCCAAAGTCTTTTGGCATGAACCACCCTCCAGCCTCACAGGTAATTTCCAATAGGACTTAGTACCCAGTGGAACAGACACATCCCAAGGCTGAATCAATCCCACCGCAGTGGGACAGTTGCATCCTCACCCGTCCAGGAGACTCACCGTCAAAGCTGGCCATGCTCTCCTCGCTCACCAGCTCCTGGTGGGTGACCAGAAGGGCTTGTCTGAACTTGAGGTTTGTTTCCCTGTGAAGAAGAGCCAGGGAGGGAAAAATAAAACAAGGCTGCAGGGTGACAGATCCGTTAATTCTGCTGTCAGACCCGTGGGACAGAGGTGACCATTAATTGTTGAGTGATTACATGAGTGATGGCAATGAAAAGCGAGGTAGGGACCTATCGTGCCAGTCACTGAGCTCTCATGAGGTCTCAGAGACCTCACTATTAAATCATCCTGCAAGCAGAGGCAGGAAGGAACCGAGAGATGGAGATGCCTGAGGTCACCAGCTGCTCTGTAGAAGCCTCAAAGGTGGGTTTGTTTCCCCATTTTTCAACATTAGGGGTTCAAATTCCATTTCTGGGGTGTCTGTAGGTTTAGCTTTTGGAGGATCCAAAAAGCTGTTTGATCTGTTTGATCTGTTTTTCACACAGAGGGTCATTAGGCATTGGAACATGCTGCCCAGGGAGGTGGTTGATTCACCTTCCCTGGAGGGGTTTAAGGGACGGGTGGATGAGGTCTTGAGGGACTTGGTTTAGCTTTTGATAGGAATGGTTGGACTAGAAGATCCAATGGGTCTCTTCCAACCTGGTTGTTCTATGATTCTATGTGCAGCCCTCCCAGTGTGCCTGACTGCCCAGTTGCTGGGGGTTCCCCGAGACTGGAGGCTTCAGCAGTTGGCTGGGATGTCTCTGCCTCTCTTCCCCCATGGGAATAGCATCTTCTACCCCTCTCCTCACCCATCGATGTCAGCAGTCTCCACGTAGCACAGGCTGTTGGGCTCCGAGCTGCACAGCAAGAGCATGTCGGCCTTGGAGAGCAAAAAGGGAGAAGAGAGAACCTGGATGAGCTCCTGCTCACCACGACCACCCCCTGCTGCCCTTGGCACACAGCCGGCTCTAGGGTCCCACTCACCGGGACAAAGCTCTCCTTCTGCAGACGGACAATGTCCCCAACGCAGATGTCGCGCCATTTCTGCCAGCGGAAGCTGCAGGGGGATTGGGAAGGAAAGTTTAATCCTTGCAGAGCAGCGGGAATGGCGACGGTGGCTGTTTCTGTCCCCTGGACCAGCATCTGCCTGTGCCAGCTTCTTGCATCAATGGAGTCTCTGGATTTTGATTCCTCTGCCACCACAGTGCTCTCCACATGACTGAAGCTCTTTCAGCTCACAAACGCTCCCCCTTATCCTCTCCCCCCACCCTCTGATCACGAGCCCCTCCCCAGCTTTCCCGGAGCCCCTTTCCCTATTGGAAGCTGCTCTAAGGTCTCCCTGGGACCTTCTCTTCTCCTGGTTGAGCAACCCCAACTCTCTCAGCCTGGCCTTAGATGAAAGGATCTCCAACCCTGTGTCCTCTCCCTATGGTTGACAGCGACTTTCAGGCCCTGGACACAAGTGGGAAGTGTTCATCTTTCCCTGGACGACTATTTAGCCAGAATACTACTCTGCGGGTTAGATAATAAGACTGAGAAGCACTTTTGTGGCCAGGATTGTGTGGTGAGGTACAGGTTGCCCAGGGAAGCTGTGGTTGCCCCATTCCTGGAGGGGTTCAATGGCAGGTTGGATGGGGTTCGGAGCCCCTGATCCAGTGCGAAGTGTCCCTGCCCATGGCAGGAGGGTTGGAACTAGATGATCTTTATGGTCCCATCCAACCTGAACTATTCTATGACTCTATGACCATGACACCCTCCTCCCAGCATGTTGTAGCCTATCAGGGCTTCCTTAGACCTGTTGTCAGTGCCTGGGGTAGGATCATTCCTTTAGGGGAACAACTGGACTTGCAGCAGATTTTGGGAGGTGATGGGAAGTTTGCAGAGTCAGGGACATTCCCAACAAAACTCTGTTGAGCTGCCGTGCTCGAGGATCCTCAGCACTTTGTGATCCATCATTCCACACCGGCCTGGAAAGGAAGGATACAGCTTCCCAAGCTCCTCACCTCTTCCCCAGCAGGATTTCACACGGTCTGCTGTTGACATTCCTGTCACTTTGGTGACGACCCTGCACAAAGGAGAGGAAAAAAGAGGCCAAAAGAAAAGGATGAGAGACATCCTTAACACATGAAAGACTTAAGACTTCCTTAACACATGAAAACAACCCTCTTAATGCTATAATCTTCTTTCTGAAGGAATCGGAAGGTGTATCCTGATGAATAAAGAAGCAAAAGTCCCCCTGTTGCTTCTGGGGGTCAACCAGCCATTGGTTAAGATATTAAGACAGGAGTCTACACCTCAAGGAAAGCAACAAGGTAGTAACATCCATCCCAAGGAAAGATATAGTGTTTCGGACATGGTAGAGTTGATGGTACCTCAGGAACAAGGAATGACGTGAGCTCCAAAACTTTTTAGTTGTTTATTGCTCTCTCCAGCTACCTGAGAGGAAGTTGTGGAGGGGAGGGAGCTGGACTCTTCCTCCAAGGGACAGGGGACAGGATGAGAGGGAATGACCTCAAGCTCTGCCAGGGGAGGGTCAGGCTGGACATTAGGAAAAAAAATTTCATGGAAAAGGTCATTGGGTATTGGAACAGGCTGCCCAGGGAGGTGGTTGATTCACCCTGGAGGGGTTTAAGGGGCAGGTGGACGAGGTGCTGAGGGACATGGTTTAGTGTTTGATGGGAATGGTTGGACTCGATGACCCAATGGGTCTTTTCCAACCTGATGATTCTATGATTCCACAGTGAAGGAGTCATTTCTGCTGTCCAGCCCCCACCTAACGCAGCCTTTCACTCCAACTCATACTCACAATGTCATCAATCAGGTCTCGTAGACCCCGGATGGTGAGGAGGCAGCTCAGGGGGAAGAGCAGTGTGTACCAGGGCAGTGTGGAGATCTCAGGGACAGTCTAGAGCAGGAGAATTTCACACCAGTGACACAACTTTCATCCCACATTGGGACACTTTAGGTGACTGAGTATCAACCCTCGCTCCCAGCTCTCCCTCCCCACCCCCCAGCCAGTGCCTGAGGATGACAGGAATCCATCTAAGAAGAATCAAACCAACATCTCTGTCTACAGAGAACTGTTGAATTTCCATCTTGTTTTAAACTGGATGTGTGAAGTTTGATAGGAATGGTTGGACTCGATGATCCGATGGGTCTCTTCCAACCTGGTCATTCTATGATTCTATGAAATATGTGTGGGTCACTGAATTTGGAGGGTAGGAGCTCTGCGTTCAGTTCACAAGTCCTCAGCTGTTGGAGTGAGGCCAGAGGAGGCCACAGAGATGATCCAAGGGTTGGAGAACCTCCTGTATGAGACCAGGCTGAGAGAGCTGGGGTTGTTCAGCCTGGAGAAGAGAAGGATCCAGGGAAACCTTAGAGCAGCTTCCAGGGCTGAAAGGGGCTCCAGGAAAGCTGGGGAGGCCCTCATGATCAAGGAATGTAGGGACAGGATAAGGGGGAACAGTTTTTTAGATGAAAGAGGCGAGATTGAGATGAGATCTTGGGCAGAAATGTTTTGCTGTGAGGGTGAGGAGGCCCTGGCCCAGGTTGCCCAGAGCAGTGGTGACTGCCCCATCCCTGGAGGGGTTCAAAGGCAGGTTGGATGAGGCTTGGAGCCCCTGATGCAGTGGGAGGTGTCTCTGCCCATGGCAGGGGTGGGACTGGAAGAGCTTTGAGGTGCTTTCCAACCACAATCATTCCACGATTCTGTGATCCTATGACCAAAAAGCAGCATCTTTGCCACCATTTACCATCTTAGACCAGGTCATCCTCTTTTGCTCAGCGGTCTCGCGCACACTTGCTCTTAACTTGCTGCCCACCTCACCTGTAAGAGGATGACAAAGACGAAGTAGACGTTGGCCATTCGGTGGAACTGCTCGTAGAGGTTCAGCGGCAGGAAGGTGAAGATGTTGTACTTGGCTGTCCTGATGGTGTTGCCCTGCGGAAGAAAGGTAGGTCAAAGCCACAGTGGGATTTCAGCCGCCTGAAACCAGGGACATGTTTCCAAAATGCCAAGAACCTTCTGGTGTTTTTAGGACTTCTCAATGTTTCGTGGCATGAGATGCCTTTAAAATTTGTCAAAACTATGAAGAAAAAGAATCATGAAATCATTAAGGTTGGTGAAGACCTCTAAGCTTAGCCAGTCCAACCATCAGCTCAGCACCACCATCTCTATTAAACGGTGCCACATCAAGATTTGCTTAGAGCAGAAGTCTAAACAAATTATGACTTAAAACAAAAATATGATTAAAAATTCAGACAAAATATCATAGAATCATAGAATCATAGAAGAGACCCATTGAATCATCGAATCCAACCATTCCCATCAAACACTAAACCATGTCCCTCAGGATCTCATCTACCCGTCCCTCAAACACCTCCAGAGAAGGTGAATCAACCACCTCCCTGGGCAGCTTCTGATCATCTTGATATGTTGCTTCTGATCATGTAAAGCATGCCCAGTCGAACCCAACTCAGATGGTCGTTATCCAGCTGGGAGAGAAGAATTTGTTCAATCAAAACTTTCTTTCTTCCTTTTGATTTCATAGAATAGAATCATAGAATCATAGAACAACCAGGTTGGAAGGGACCCATCGGATCTTCTAGTCCAACCATTCCTATCAAACACTAAACCAAGTCCCTCAAGAACTAAACCAAGTCCCTCAAGAGGGACTCAGACTCAAAAGAACCCTTCAGGCAGTTCTTCTCCTGGTCTGAAAACTTCTGAGGAGACTTGGGGCACCAGGCAGGGACCAGCCCTTCCTTTTCATTGAGGATTATGTAGGTCACTCTCCATCCTACTGGAGATCACTCAGCAGCAACCCTGTCCTATCACACCCCAACCACCACCAGTTAAGCTTGTCCAGGATGCCCTGGACCAACTCACCGCATATTTTTTCTTGGTCAGACAGAAAGCAAATTTCTTCTTGAACTGCGTGTGGTAGTTTCGGTCGTTGGCCCTCACCTCCCAAGTGAAAGCTGGAAAAGCAAGTGGATATCCACCATCTGTCACCAGGAGGCCCTGGACATCAGCCTCTGGCCTCCAAGGACACAAGGACCAGTGATCATAGAATCATTAGAATCATAGAATCATAGAATCACCAGGTTGGAAGAGACCCACCAGATCATCAAGTCCAACCATTCCCATCAATCACTAACCCATGTCCCTCAGCACTTCGTCCACCTGTCCCTTAAACCCCTCCAGGGAAGGTGACTCAACCAACACCCTGAGCAGCTGCCACCTCACTCCAAACTCCTTTCAGGTAGTTGTAGAGAGCGATGATGGTGACACCAGACACGTGGTGACCCACTGCTGGCCAGATGGGTTCTCCATAGTGCACCTACACCCATTGGATCATCGAGTCCAACCATTCCTATCAAACACTAAACCATGTCCCTCAGCACCTCATCCACCCGTCCCTTAAACACCTCCAGGGAAGGTGAATCAACCACCTCCCTGGGCAGCCCATTCCAATGCCCAATGACCCTCTGTGTGAAAAACTTCCTCCTAATCTCCAGCCTAAATCTCCCCTGGCGGAGCTTGAGGCCATTCCCGCTCATCCTGTCCCCTGGGAGAAGAGGTCAGCTCCCTCCTCTCTACAACCTCCTTTCAGGTAGTTGTAGAGAGTAATGAGGTCTCCCCTCAGCCTCCTCTTCTCCAGGATAAACACCCCCAGCTCTCTCAGATGTTCCTCATCAGGCCTGTTCTCCAGCCCCTTCACCAGCTTCATTTCTCTTCTCTGGACTCTCTCCAGAGCCTCAACATCCTTCTTGTGCTGAGAGGCCCAGAACTGAACACAGGATTCAAGGAGCAGCCTCACCAGATGCAGGACTGCTGCTCGCACGTCTCTGATTCTCAGGCCAACCACCTGGACTCAGGTTTTGATTTATGAGTATAATGAAGGCAGGTGAAGGAGATGACTCCTCCAAGCACCACAGCCTCTCCTACTCTAGAAGCTGGTTGTTCCTCTCCTGATTTCATTTTTGCTATCCCAGTGCAGATACCACCAAGCAAGGGACATCCTTGCTTAGGCTAGAGATTAGGAGGAAGTTTTTCACAGAAAGGGTCATTGGGCACTGGCAGAGGCTGCCCAGGGAGGTGGTTGATTCACCTTCCCTGGAGGGGTTTAAGGGACAGGTAGAGGAGGTGCTGAGGGACATGGTTTAGTGATTGATGGGAATGGTTGGACTCGATGATCCGATGGGTCTCTTCCAACCTGGTTGTTCTATGATTCTATGATTCTATGTTTGGATCACAGAATCACAGAATCATAGAACAACCAGGTTGGAAGAGACCCATCGGATCATTGAGTCCAATACGTTCCCCAACTCCTTCAACTCAGATGACAACCAGTTCTTCCAGATGATTTCACCCCAGATCTTCTTCCTCCCCATCTCTCAACCCTCTCCCACATCCAACTTTCTCATACACTGTCTAAAAATAATGACTTTTTTTGCACACCAACCTGGCAGCTGCTTCTTTCCCTGCAGGGAGCCCGAGGCTGGGTCTTGCCCAGTCATGACGGTGCAGCCACCAGGATCTGGGAACAAGGACAACCAAAGATATTTGCAGCACTGAGCAACAACAGCCTGATCCCCCCAGGGTGCTCCAACAGGGGCCCACAACTGGACACAGGATTCAAGAGCGGCCTCACCAGTGCTGAGTAAAGAGGGAGAATCACCTCCCTGGACCTGCTAGTCACACCATTTCTGATCCAAGCCAGGATGCCATTGGCCTTCTTGGCCACCTGGGCACACTGCTGGCTCATGTTCAAGGTTCGTGTGGCTGAGCACAAATAAATGAGGTTTAAGGAGGAGCGGGCACTGTGCCACAAGGGTTTGGCTCTGGTTGGTGGAGCAGGCAGGAATTTACGCCGCGGAGTTTCTGTAGTGGTTTTGTTCCTGAAATCTCCAGAGAAATGCGGAGTTGTTGCTCAATACGAGGCTTAGCGTGAGCTCCCAGTAGAGCCTGCACAGCCAGCGTCTGTGACTGGGGCTCCTGGGGGCCTCTCTTGTATAAGAAATGGTGTGACCAGCAGGGTCAGGGAGGTGATTCTCCCTCTGTACTCAGCACTGGTGAGGCCGCTCCTTGAATCCTGTGTTCAGTTGTGGGACCCTCAGCACAAGAAGGATGTTGAGGCTCTGGAGTGAGTCCAGAGAAGAGCAACAAAGCTGGTGAAGGGGCTGGAGAACAGAGCTGGGGGTGTTTATCCTGGAGAAGAGGAGGCTGAGAGGAGACCTCATTACTCTCTACAACTACCTGAAAGGAGGTTGTGGAGAGGAGGGAGCTGGGCTCTTCTCCCAAGTGACAGAGGACAGGACAAGAGGGAATGGCCTCAAGCTCCACCAGGGGAGATTTAGGCTGGAGATTAGGAGGAAGTTTTTCACAGAAAGGGTCATTGGGCATTGGAATAGGCTGCCCAGGGAGGTGGTTGATTCACCTTCCCTGGAGGTGTTTAAGGGACGGGTGGATGAGGTGCTGAGGGACTTGGTTTAGTGTTTGATAGGAATGGTTGGACTAGAAGATCCAATGGATCTCTTCCAACCTGGTTGTTCTATGATTCTATGACTCTATGAAAAAGACCAAAAAGCAGGGAAGATGGGGCCACCTCGACCCCCAGTTCCCAGCCTGGAGCTGGTGGGTATTGCCATAACCAGCCTTGATTGTGCTGCTGGCTTTTACCTGCTCGCAGCATCCCGTGGGACCCCAGCTCTGCCCCCCCACCCTGGGGACCCACCACCTACATGGGGACCCTCCAATCACCTTTGGGATCCCGCATCACCCTGGGGACTCTCCCACCACCCTAGAGATCCCATATCGTCCTGGAGATCCCACATCACCTTGGGGACCCTCCCACCACCCTAGGGACCCTCACACAACTCTGGGGACCCCACATCACCCTGGGGACCCTCCAACGACCCTTGGGATCTCACATCACCCTGGGGACCCTCCCACCACCCTAGAGATCCCACATCACCTTGGGGACCCTCCCACCACCATAGGGATCCTCACACAACCCTGGGGACTCCACATCACCCTTGGGATCCCACATGACCCTGGGGACCCACCACACCCTCAGGGACCCTCCAACCACCCCTCTGGGACCCACCACCACCCTAAAGACCTCACATCACCCTGGGGACCCTCCCACTGCCCTGGGGATCCCACATCACCCTAGGGACCCACCACCCCCTTAGGGACCCTCCAACCACCCCTCTGGGACCCACCACCACTCTCGGGACCCCACATCACCCTGGGGACCCTCCCACCACTTTTGGGATCCCACATCGTCCTGGGGACCCACCACCACCCACTTAGGGACCCTCCAACCACCTCTCTGGGACCCACCACCACCCTAGGGACCCCACATCATCCTGGGGATCCTCCCACCACCCTAGGGACCCCACACCACCCTGGGGACCCACCCACCACCCTAGCGACCTCACATCACCCTGGAGACCCACTACGACCCTAGGAATCCCACATCACCCTGGGGACCTTCCCACCATCTTCGGGACCCCACATCGTCCTGGGGACCCTCCCACCACCCTAAAGACCTCAAATCACCCTGGGGACCCTCCCACCACCCTGGGGACCCGACATCAACCTTGGGACCCACCACCCTCTTAGGGACCCTCCAACCACCTCTCTGGGATCCACCACCACCCTGGGGATCCCACATCACCCTGGGGACCCACCACCATCCTAGGGACCCCACATCACCCTGGGGAAGCTCCCACCAACCTAGGGATCTCACATCACCCTGAGGACCCTCCAACCACCCCTCTGGGGACCCACCACAGCCCTAGGGACCCTCCAACCATCCTAGGGACCTTCCCGACACCCTGGGGATCCCACATCACCCTGGGGACCCTCCAACCACCTTCGGGACCCCACATCACCCTGGGGACCCTCCCATCACCCTGGGGACCCTCCCACGAGCCTGGGGACCCCTCATCCCCCTAGGGAGCCCCCATGGCCCCAGGCTCAGCCCCATCTCTGCCAGCCCATGGGTGATGCCAGCCTGAGGACAGGCAGTGAGCGGGTGGGTGGGTGGGTGCAGCAGAAGCTGGTTCATGCCTCCTCCTGCCCTCGGCACACCGGAAAACACCCCCACACCCCATACAGTTGGATCACAGCCCATTAAAGCCTCTCAGGGCTTTTTTTTTTTTAACTCCCAGCTATAAGGACATTGCCCGAGCCACAAGTTTCCCTCTGCTCGTCCTAGTTTTGCTCCGAGTCCAGGTGAACGGTTGGACTCGATGAGCCGATGGGTCTTTTCCAACCTGATGATTCTATGACTCTATGAAAAGGTGGCTCCTCCAACCCCAAAATGCTCCTCTGTGCCCATCACCCAGCCCAGATATTGGGGGGGTTGGGGGGGGGGGCCTCCCTGCCTGTGCCCAGAGTCCTCAGGGAGCGATGCAGCTCCCAGGAAAGCCCTGAAGTGCCCACCAGCAATGACACCCACTCCCCCAGACCCACTCAGGTCCCCCCTCAGCACCCAAGGGTGCCCCAAAGCCAGCAGGAGGAGGAGGAGGATGGCAGCATTTACTGCTCTGAGGTTGGAGGAGATGCTCTCTCCCCTGGCTCTCCATACCTGCCACCGATCCTGCCCTCAGCTCCAGGTGACCTCCCAGCTCCTGCCACCGAGCAGGACTGGTGCCACCCATCCTGCTCCACGCAAGGAACCGTGGGGACAGCCCACACCGCACCTCCAGCCCTGCCTGCTGCCAGAGCAACCTCGCTGGGCACCCCCAGCCTCCCGCTTCACGCTCAAAACCTGCCCTGATTTATCCTCTTGCTGAGGTTTGGCTCAAAACAACCCTGAGCTGCTGCTGCAAGAGAGGTTCCCGTGGGGTCTGCCAGGGGATGGGGATGTGGATGGGGATGGGGATGTGGAGTCATGGCTGGGGGCATCCCTGGGGAGAAGGAGGTGTTCCCACACTGGGTCCAAGGCAATGGGTGGGCATGAGCATCTCCAGGGTGGGATATAAAATCATAGAATCATAGAATCACCAGGTTGGATGAGACCCACCAGATCATTGAGTCCAACCATTCCTATCAAACACTAACCCATGTCCCTCAGCACCTCATCCACCCGTCCCTTAAACCCCTCCAGAGAAGGTGACTCAAACCCCTCCCTGGGCAGCCTCTGACAGTACCCAATGACCCTTACTGTGAAATATTTTTTCCTTATATCCAGCCTGACCCTCCCCTGGTGGAGCTTGAGGCTATTCCCTCTTGTCCTGTCCCCTGTCCCTTGGGAGAAGAGCCCAGCTTCCTCCTCTCCACAACCTCCTTTCAGGCAGTTATAGAGAGCAATGAGGTCTCCTCTCAACCTCCTCTTCTCCAGTCTAAACACCCCCAGCTCTCTCAGGCAGAGGGCAGATAGATTTGAGCAGTTCCAGGGTTGAACTGGTTTTACTGGGGAGCACTAAGTGCCCCCCGAGAGCCCCCAGGGTGTGACAGCAGCTGGGAAGGGCTCAATCCTTGAAGATGAAGGAAGATGGGAGCAGGTATCAGCTGAGGAAGAGGAGGCTGAAGGTACAAACCAAATGCGCTGCCTCCGAGCAGCCCCAAAGTAACAATGCTGGGACTCCAAACCCACTCGGGGACAGAGACCACCTCGTTAGCATCAGCAGCTAATGAGACAAGAGCCAGCCCAGGATCTCCCAGCCCTCCCAACCCATCCCTCACACATCCCGCAGCGAGGCCCCATCACAGTGGTCCTGCTTTAGCCATCGCTAGATTAATTGCTCCCTGCAATTAACCACAGAAACCCGGAGGCAATTAACCAAGTGCTGGCCCGACAGTCCATAAAGCATTTACTGCACAGTCAGGAAGAACTTGCTTGAGGTCCATAAAGCATGTGGCCACATCGTGTCCCCATATCTTCATGCCCCAGTTTCCCTATATATCCATGTCCCCATATCACTGTGTCCTCATATCCTCGTGTCCCTGTGTCCCTATATATCCATCTCCCTATATGTCCATATGCCCATATCCTTGTGTCCCTATATATCCATGTCCTTATATATCCATGTCCCTATATATCCATGTCCCCATATCCTCGTGTCCCTGTGTCCCTATATATCCATGTCCCTATATAACCATATGCCCATATCCTTGTGTCCCTATATATCCATGTCCCCATATCCTTGTGTTCGTGTGTCCCTGTATATCCATGTCCCTATATATCCATATGCCCATATCCTCATGTCCCTATATATCCATGTCCCCACATCATGGTGTTCCCGTATCCTTGTACCTCCACATCCCTCTGTTCCTATATACACGTGTCCCCATATCCTCAAGTCCCTGTGTCCCTAGATACCCATGTCTCCATGTCCCCACATCCGTGTCCCCCTCTCTGGGCAGCCTCTGCCAGTGCCCAATCACCCTTTCTGTGAAATGCTTTTTCCTAATATCCGACCTGAAACTCCCCTGGCGGTGCTTGAGGCCATTCCCTCTCGTCCTGTCCCCTGTCACTTGGGAGAAGAGCCCAGCTCCCTCCTCTCCACAACCTCCTTTCAGGGAGTTGCAGAGAGTAATGAGGTCTCCCCTCAGCCTCCTCTTCTCCAGGATAAACACCCCCAGCTCTCTCAACTGCTCCTCTTCTTCTCCAGCCCCTTCCTCAGCTTCGTTGCTCTTCTCTGGACTCACTCCAGAGCCTCAATTTCCTTCTTGTGGTGAGGGGCCCACAACTGAACACAGGATTCAAGGAGCAGTCTCACCAGCTGAGTCCAGAGGGAGAAGAACCTCCCTGGCCCTGCTGGCCATGCTGTTTCTGACCCAAACCAAGATGCCATTGTCCTTCTTGACCACATGGGCAAGTCTTGGAGAGACCTTCAGCCCTGCAAAGACCCTCAGACAAAGGCAGCACCAGGAAGGTCCAGTGGCCACTTGGGCATGGAGGAAGCCAAACCCCAGCCCCAAACCCTCCACGTTATCCCATCTTTTGCAGTTGGTTCCACTTCTGCAGGCAGAGGGGCTGGAGCTGGAGTAAGGAAAGAGATTTCCACATCCCACCTCAGCATCACCCAGCGGGTGTCTTTGGGCACCCAGGAACTGTTGGCGCTGGTGGAGAGCAGCTGAGGTCACCCTGGCAACCGCGGCTGGCGACGATGACATTTTTACCGATCAATCTCCTCTTGCAATTAGCTGACACCCCCCACCTGGTGTAATTAAGCAAGCAATGGGATGCCAAGCGCATCCCAGTGCCGGGAGGGAGGATGCTGCTTCAGGCACCACAGTAACCATCCCAGCACATCATCTTCTCCTTGCACAGAAGCCCCTGGTGATGCAGCCGCACCACAGCGGATCCTGTGCCTCCCAGACTTGCAGGGAAGAGTTAAATCTTTGAGCTTGGTTTTTACCTTTCCTCATGGACCAAGTAGCTCCAGGTGCTCTGTTCCAACCAGCCAAGCAGCTACAAAGCCCTGGGGTTGGGGAGAAAAGAAGTTAAGAATAAGAATAATAAATATAAATAAGAATAATAAATACAAACATGAATATAAACATAAATATAATTGTAATTATAAACATCATCATAGAATCGTAGAATCACCAGGTTGGAAGAGACCCACCGGGTCTTCGAGTCCAACCATTCCCATCAAATCATTCCCATCATCATCATCATCAAATAATTAATTTAGAAGTGTTTCCCTGCAGGACAGGAGTTGCATCTCACCCTAGGAGGAACCCCACACAGCCTCCAGCCTCAAGGTGGCATCTCCACAGGCTCCTGCCAACGCTCCAAACTCTGGTCCTGGCTCAGCTGCCACCACGAAACCGTCCGGAGGCAATGGGAGGTGGATGATGGAGCTGCCTCCGCACACCCTGAGGCCAGAGCTACTGTGCGTGGCGCTAGTGGAAGGAGCGAGCGATGCCCTTGGCACCCGGCACCCACCTCCAACAGCTGGAAACTCATCCCCTTCCCAAACCTGCACAACCAGTCGGCAGCTGCTCTCCTTCCTGCCCACACCCGCAGCCACCTCCTCCTCCTCCTCCTCTGCTCCTGGTCACCCTGCAACCACTCCAGGCTGGGGGACAGCGCTGGTCACAGAGTCACAGACTGGTTGGAGTTGGAAGGGACCTCAAAGCTCATCCAGTCCCACCCCTGCCATGGGCAGGGACACCTCCCTCTACATCAGGGGCTCCAAGCGCCATCCAACGTGGCCTTGAACCCCTCCAGGGATGGGGCAGCCACCACTGCTCTGGGCAACCTGGGCCAGGGCCTCCTCACCCTTCACAGCAAAACAGTTCTGCCTAAGATCTCATCTCAATCTCCCCTTTTGCAGCTCAAAACCATTCCTTCTCATCCTATCCCTGCACTACCAGATCAAGAGCACCTCCCCAGCTTTCCTGGTGCCCCTTTCCCTACTGAAAGCTGCTCTAAGGTCTCCCTGGAGCCTTCTCTTCTCCAGGTTGAACAACCCCAACTCTCAGCCTGTCCTCATACAGGGCCTCTCCAGCCCTTGGATCATCTCCGTGGCCTCCTCTGGACTCACTCCAGCAGCTCCGTGTCCTTCCGGATGGTGACCCAGTTTCTCACACACCCCAGCTCCTGCTCCCCAGTCTGGCCAGTTCCCCTCTCTCGCTGGTGGTTGGAGGGGGCAGGTCCCTGCGGTGACCCAGTTGTCACCCTCCTCACCCTGCTGCAGGTTCAGGGCTGGGAACAGAGACCCCTGTGTTTGGGGAGCCCCACCCCTGCCCTGCTCCATGGGGTATTTTGGGTGTCTGGGACCATGACGGGGACACAGGCACCTCCTGCTGCCACCCTGGGGGAAACTGAGGCATGTGGCAGTGTGGTCAAAGTAGTCAAGCTCAGCTCTGCAGCGACTTTAGGGAAGGAGTATAAAGGGGAAGGATCATAGAATCATAGAATCATAGAACAACCAGGTTGGAAGGGACCCATCGGATCTTCTAGTCCAACCATTCCTATCAAACACTAAACCAAGTCCCTCAAGACCTCATCCACCTGTGCCTTAAACCCCTCCAGGGAAGGTGACTCAACCCCCTCCCTGGGCAGCCTATTCCAATGCCCAATGACCCTCTGTGTGAAAAACTTCCTCTAATCTCCAGCCTATATCTCCCCTGGTGGAGCTTGAGGCCATTCCCTCTTGTCCTGTCCCCTGTCACTCGGGAGAAGAGCCCAGCTCCCTCCTCTCTACAACCTCCCTTCAGGTAGTTGTAGAGAGTAATGAGGTCTCCTCTCAGCCTCCTTATGGGATGCTCCCACGAGGTCCCTGTCCCCATCAAACCCTGCAGAGAAGGTCTCGCTGCACCAATGTCATCAGCCGAAGAGCTTTCCTGCCCGCAGCAAGATCCTCCGCGTACGATGGATCCTCCCCCCCAGCCTTCATCTGCCTGGAAGCCCTGGACAAACCACGGTGAAAAGCTTTTTAAAGGGAGGATCGATGACTGTGGTCACCCCTGACCCACGTAGGGTGGATCAGTGGCAGGGGGGGACACACAGACACCCCACGGCTGCCCCTCAAGGTGAGATGATGCTGCAGGATGAGGTGGATCCCAGCGGAGTTGCATGTGATGAGCTGCCCAGTCTCAGCTGCAGAAAAGAAAAATTTGATGGGAATGGTTGGACTCGATGATCCGATGGGTCCCTTCCAACCTGGTTGTTCTATGATTCTATGAAAGGGACATGGAATGACCACCATATGGCCCACCGAGCCCCAGGCTGCACAAACCCCTTCCCTTCTTTGCCAAAAGCAGGTTTGGGCTTGTGGGTGGGTTTGGAAATTCCCTCCCTGCTTGAGAAAGCAAAGCAGAGCAGAGGCAGGAGCCCCCCCACCCACCCCATTGCCCCTGTGTGGGGCTGAAATGAGCTCTGGCGGCACTGTCAGGGACCCAGCAGGGCATCCGTGACAGCTTCGAGGACACAGCCAGCCCAGTGGCACCGATTCACTGGCAAAGAGCTCCAACCACCAGGATGGGAGCCAGAGGCTGTTTCCGCTGATCGATGTGAGCAGAGAGTGCAGGGATGGGGCCAGAGCCCAGCGAGGGGAGCCAAAGGGGGAGATTCATAACAACCCAGCACCTCTGAGCAGCAGGGGAAATGGAACCTTTTACAGAAGCACGGAATAGTTTGGGTTAGAAGGGATTTTAAAGCCCAGTTCCAACCAGGGACCTCTCCCACTGGAGATGCTCCAAGCCCCATCCAAGCTGGCCTTGAACCCATCCAGGGATGGGGCAGACACCACTGCTCTGGGCAACCTGGGCCAGGGACTCCTCAACCTCACAGAGAAGCATTTCTTCCTGAGATGTCATCTCAATCTCCCCTTTTTCAGCTGAAAACAATTCTCACTTGTCCTATGCCCTGCAGGGACACAGAGGGTCCTCCTTCCACCCTCCAGGCTGTGAAAAAGCAGCAAAGCAAACACTTCGAGCACTACGGTCGCTCCCCAGCAGCTGGTGTCACCTTAGAATCACCAGGTTGGAAGAGACCCACTAGATCATGGAGTCCAACCATTCCCATCAATCTCTAAACCATGTCCCTCAGCACCTCATCCACCTGTCCTTTAAACCCCTCCAGGGAAGGTGACTCAACCCTCCCTGGGCAGCCTCTGACAGTGCCAAATGACCCTTTCTGGGAAAATTTTTTTCCTAATGTTCAGATTAAACCTCCCGTGGTGGAGCTTGAGGCCATTCCCTCTCATCCTGTCCCCTGTCCCTTGGGAGAAGAGCCCAGCTCCCTCCTCTCCACAACCTCCTCTCAGGGAGTTGTAGAGAGCAATGAGGTCTCCCCTCAGCCTCCTCTTCTCTAGGATAAACGCCCCCAGCTCAGTCCCCGTCTGGCATGTCCCAACACACAGGTGACCTGCAGGATGGGGACAGGGCAGGAGGAGAGGAGACAAGCATCCCAAAAGGCATCCCGGGAAGTTCATACCAGAGCTCAGCACACCCAGCACCTCCCAGACCCACGGAGGCGGCTGAGAAGACAGGTCAGCCGTGACTTTTATAGCATCCTAAGTAAAGCGCTGCCATCGCCAAGCCATCAAGCGGCACGTTAAATAAAACACATTGCCAGTGAGGTCATCTAATAGCCTATTATTTTTGTATTTGAACTTTTTACCTTCACCTCTTCCTCCGTGTTGAATCAGCTCCTTCGCTTGGCACTTTAATTCCTGCCCCATTTGTGAAATTGATACGGGCTCCGGGGAGCCTGGCCAGGGGGGTGGGAGGAGGCCAAGGTGGGCACCAGTGCTCCTGGGCTATCACATAGAATCATAGAATCATCAGGTTGGAAGAGACCCACCAGATCATCGAGTCCAACCATTCCTATCAAACACTAAACCATGTCCCTCAGGACCTGGTCTACTCGTGCCTTAAACACCTCCAGGGAAGGTGAATCAACCACCTCCCTGGGCAGCCTGTTCCAATGCCCAATGACCCTTTCTTGCTGCCACCTCTGACATCTGGGACTCCCAACTGCCATCTGGGACCCCCAGTTGGTTGTGACCCTCTGTGGGTCCCCCAGGCTGCCAACCCCGCCACCTGGGAACACCTGGGACTCTCTGTCTGCCACCTCTGCCACCCGGGACTCCCTGGCTGTGACCCCCTGGCTGCCACCTCTGCCTCCTAGGACCCCCTGGCTGCCACCTCTGCCATGGAGGACCCCCCCTCGGCTATCACCGCTGCCACCCTCGATCCCCGGTTGCCCGTGACCCACAGCCCTCACCTCTGCCCCTCACCCGCTCACGCCCCCACAACACCCAAGCCGCTCTCCCCTCAAGGCTCCCACCACTCTAGGATGAAGGCAAGAAGAGCTGGAATCTGCAGTTTGCTCAGAGCCAGGATACGGCCCAGGCATCTCCTCGCAGTCCCAGGGATCCTGCAGGGGACACAGTCACCTCCTGCTGCCAACCCAAGGGAAACTGAGGCACGGGACAGCGGCCAATGTGCCCAAGCTCAGTCCTGCAGCTGAAGAATCATAGAACAACCATAGAATCATAGAACAACCAGGTTGGAAGAGACCCATCGGATCATCGAGTCCAACCATAATCATGGAGTAACCACAGGTCTGGCCCTGAGGTCAGGGAGAAGGAGTGTGGAGGGAAGGCCTGCAGAGCTGCTTGGTGAGGAAATAGCAGTAGCTGGAAGCTGAAGGGAAGCTCCAGAGGAACCTGCCTGCGGCCTCCTCGCCTCCAGGCTGGCTCCAGCATCATTCCCACCCAATCCGGCTGCAGGCAGAGCAGAGCCAGAGTCAGGAGCATGTGTCTAATCAACACTCTTTTATTAAAAACAAAACAAAACAAAAAGTACAAAAGGTTACAGGTTACAAGAGTTCTGTACAACCCAAACCCTCTTACAATTACAAGCTCTGGCTTTACAGTGTGTCGGCGCCCGGGGGTGGAGGCGAGGGGAGCCCCAGTCTTGCTCTCACCCACAGCTTGGGTGGAGGAAGTGGTCCCACTGCCCCACTGATCCCAGAACAGAGGTAACCCCACACCCCACTCCAAACGCCTCATTTTAGGGGGGTCTCAGCTGCTCCGTGGGGGAAGGAAAGGGAAATAATTGAGATCTCTTAGCCCAGCAGGACCCATGCTGGGAGGAATGAACCCTGCAGCCTCGCTCTGCCTTCCCCACCCCAGGCCGTGGGGACAAACCAAGCCACCTTCTCCCCAAGCAGGACACCAAGGCTGGGTTAGGAACGTGCCAGCTTTTCTAGGGAAGGCAGTTCTCTGGGAGAGGGCTGGGAATGTCTGCTGGGTAACGGGGGAACCTCCAGCAGGAGCTGCTTTTGGAATGGGATGTGGCTGCATGGTGGAGCCAGCGGGCGGCTCCAGCTCCGCTCCATCACTGCAACCAGGGAGAAACAAGGGAAAGAAGCAGCGAAACCTGCTTAGGAAGCACTGGACGTTCTCTCCATCTCTCCCACAGGCGGGAAGGGGCTGAGTTGTTTGGGCTGTGAGGAGAGCTGGTTGTGAGGTGCCCTCGAGAGCAAGGGGAGCTGCACAGCCACAGATGTGGGGTAGGGATCAGGCTGGGAGGTCACATCTTTGCCTCTGTGGACAGCAGTGGGGTAGGGGCAGAGCCTGCTGGGGCTCGTGGATGCACCAGCACCCTCCACAGCACGTAGAGAGGGGCCCGAGCAGGATCAGCCCTGCCTACAGCACACGGTTCAGCCTACTGCCCCGCTGGCCACGGAATCAAGATGTGCCAGGGGACGGGGAGCATGTCCCCCAGCGCTGAGCCCAGTGCCACTGGCAGGGGTACAAGCCAGATCCAGCTCAGAGAGAAACCAGCAGCTTCCCTGCCCTGCTGCCAGCCCACACATGGACACAGAGCTGGGAGCATCCCAGCCACGGCTGGGAAGCGATGTCTGTCCCACCCTGGCTCCAATACCCAGTTGGAACAGGGCTGGGCTGTCCCCGGACCTCAGCTAAAGGGCCTCATCTACCAGGGATCATTTCAACCAGCTCTGTTTTCCCCAGGCAGCAATGGAACCCAGGGAAAGAGAGCACTGCCCGGCTGCCACGAGCACAGTTCTCAACAGTTGCTTTTGTCCAGGGTCCATACAGACAAGAACCGGGGGTTTTGCTCTTTGTAAAACATCCAACATAGTTTAAGAGCAATTTTCACTTATTGCTTTCAGCTGCATCCAGTCCCTGCTCTGAGGGACAGACTAGTGGGAAGAACTGCACGCTAAGAGGGGACACTCTTAAGTGCAATCTTAGCTGCACTCAGGTCCTCCAAAAACTCTTGATCCCTACATGAGAGCTTGCCGGAGACTTGCTGGAAGCTCAGGCTCAGAACAGCTTGTCCTAAGCCACAAAGACACGACAGTTGCTCTTAGCACTGTCCTCCCTGGGCAGGCTGCAAGCTGCTGTGTGGCTCTGGGAGCCCATTTCATCCCAGCACGGCTGTCCCTCACCTCACTACTACACACACACAGCTCCCTGAGGTCTGGGTGAGGCCTGACACTTGTGGCTTCTCCCTTTTCCAGGCATTGCAGAGCCTGGATCTCTCCTCAATGAAGAGATCACCTGGTAGATCCCCTGACCCCTTCCCATCCCTCTGTGACCTGCTGCTCCCACCAGGCGCTCTCAGAGGCAGCCTCCTTCTCTCGCAGCTCTGGCTTTCTCCTCCACAGTGGGACCACACTAGGATCTCCTCCCAGATGGCTCTGTCCTCGACTCTCCCCACCCTTGCTTGTTGTTCACACACCAACTACACAATCCACTCACTCTACAGCTTCCTGCCCAACTTCTTTTCATTTCCCTCCTCTCCAAACACCGAAGGAATCCACCAGCTTTGGAGCACGGAGGCAATTTTAAGTTACATTTGAAAACAAAAAGAACAAGATCTACTTTTAACTGAACCAGAAAGATCCTTCTGCACGTATCCAACCTACCTCTCTAAAAGCTTCTCCAAGGAACCAAGAAGTTCTCTCTGGCTGTGCTATTCAAAACCACCTTGCCATGCCCTCGAGGCAATCCTTGTACCACAGAGCACCCCTCAGGTGAAGAAAAGAGGATCTGAGAGCCACTACTTGGCCACAGGGACCTGCAAGCAGTGAGCCGGTGCCATTCGGCTGCGCCACCAGCGGTCCTGAAGTCTCGTAGGTACCTGCGAGTGCGTGGGGAGTCTGGGAGAGCATGCTGCTGCGTACGGGTGGACAGTGTTACTCTGAGCATTTATTGCACTGCTTCAAAGAGGTGGAGCAGGAACGGGAGAGAGAGAAAGCGCAAGTCATCGTTTCACTTTAGCGTCTTCTTTGATCTTCCAGACCATCAGCTCCATGCAAGCTCTGGCGTCCTCGCTGGAGTCGTGTCCTTCCACTGGGGACAGAAGGATAAGGACAGCGGTTACCACCAGGGCTGTGTGGGCACCGATACAGCACACAGAGAATCATAGAATCATAGAACAACCAGGTTGGAAGGGACCCATCGGATCATCGAGTCCAACCATCTCCAACCATTGAGAAGCTTCCCCAGAGAAGCTCCTGCCCGATTCTGCTGACCCAGCTGTTCATGCCCTGTGCCACAGCAACCACAGCCCCGTCTATGACCACCGTGAACCAGCGATGCATTTAAAGTAGAGGAATTTCATAGAATCATGGAAAGATTTGGGTTGGAAGGGACCTCAAAGCCCTTCCAGTTCCACACCTCCCACTGGATCAGGGGCTCCCAAGCCCCATCCAGCCTGGTCTTGAACCCCTCCAGGGATGGGGCAGCCACCACTGCTCTGGACAACCCAGACCAGGGTCTCCCCAACCTCACAGCAAAACATTTCTCCCTAAGAACTCATCTCAATCTCCCCTCTTCCAGCTGAAAACCATTCTCCCTAATCCTCTCCCTGCACTCCCTGGTCAAGAGCCCCTCCCCAGCTTTCCTGTAGACAATTCCACAAATTCAGAGTTAAGTTCAGCAAAACCAAAATTCCACTAAACACATTTTTGCTGTTCAGCCTGACACCATTACAGTTTTAATTAAGGGCTGAAGTCCTGCTGCTCTGTAGGACCTCAGGTTGTGGAGTAGCTGGTCTGAGAGGCCTCAGTTTCCCCAGCAGTGTTTTCAACATACTCAAGGAAGGCAGAAAGGAACTCATGATGCTTGAAAGGTCAGTCTCAGTTTGCCAGAGCGAGAAAGGAGGATGTGAGTTTAGAGACTGGTAGGAATGGTTGGACTCAATGATCCGGTGGGTCTCTTCCAACCTGGTGATTCTGTGATGACACAGCCTTGACAGAGCTGCCTCTGGCCTCCTTGCACCACCTCTGGTTCCCACAAAGAGGCAAGAAGCAAGTGTTGTGGTCCTCAGAATAGGGCTAAACTGAAACTGTGGCCGAATTTGCTGGCTCACTCGCAGCTACTGCCAGATGCTACGTGGGGAAAGAAAGATTAGGAGCAAGAGGATGGGGCTCACGGACAGCAGAGGAAGGCAGGGCCAGGGAGTCCAAATTCAGGTGGGACAGGACACAAAACCCTCACTCTCAGCTCTTCCTTGGTCTCACCATTGTCCTGGATGATGCGCTTGAGGTAGTCGGCCATCAGCGTCCGGAGAGCCCTCTTGTAAGGCAATCCCAGCCGGTGGGGAAAGACGATCGCAGTATCCACCACTGTGCCATGGATAAGCTGGATGAAAAGAGCACGAGAGAAAGATGCTTATTATCCCCATTCCACAGGAACGGACACTCCTTAGAACTAACCACACTAAAGCAATCTTCCGGTCAGCCTCTTGGGTTCTGTGTCATGTGTTGCTAAGCTCCAACACAACCAGTCTTGCAAGAAAGAGGCTCTGAATCAAAGATGACTCGGCCTTCAAGAGCACGTGTACACAGGCTTCCCAACACTCCGCCAGCCAACAAACCTGCCCCCAGAGCCCTGCCTGGCTGCAAATCCAAAGGAGTAGGAAGCCAGGGCTGATTCAGTCTGTGTTACTCAAACAACAGGATGGGGCAATCCTGGACACCCTGACCTGGAGAAGCTGGGATGCCTCTCAGAGTGACTTTCACAAGGAAATACTGAGCATTTCTGCTGCTTCTCCTTGAACACTGTGTTCAGTTCTGGGCCCCTCACAAGAAGGATGTTGAGGCTCTGGAGCGAGTCCAGAGAAAAGTAACGAATCTGGGGAAGAGGCTGGAGAAGAGGCTGAGGGGAGACCTCACTGCTCTCTACAACTCCCTGAAAGGAGGTTGTGGAGAGGAGGGAGCTGGGCTCCTCTCCCAAGGGACAGGGGACAGGACAAGAGGGAATGGCCTCAGGCTCCACCAGGGGAGGTTTAGGCTGGACATCAGGAGGAATTTTTTCACAGAAAGGGTGACTGGGCACTGGCAGAGGCTGCCCAGGGAGGGGTTGAGACACATTCCCTGGAGGGGTTTAAGGGACGGGTGGGTGAGGTGCTGAGGGACATGGTTTAGTGTTTGATAGGAATGGTTGGACTCAATGATCCGATGGGTCTCCCCCAACCTGGTGATTCTATGATTCTATGATTCTCAGGATGCAGAGAGAGGTGGAAAGGATGCGCAAGTCAAAACTGTACCTAACCCACTGCATATGACACTGCTTTGAGAGAAAAGGCCTGACCCTCAAGGTGCAAACCAGCCCCAAAACCTCCAGCCTGTCAGCAATGAGTCAACAGGAAGTTTTTAACCAGCACGGCTTCACAAGGATGAAATGGGACAAAGAGATCTTGGATTTCTGGGCATAAGGAACTTCCTGGTGGATGAGACTGAGGCCCCATCTAGCCCCACATCCAGGTCAAAGTGCCTGTGCACACAGGAGAGGCAAGAGGTTTGCTGTCCTCTAGGTATGAAGTGTGGTCATGTTGGAAGAACTGAGGATGCTGAGCAGGCCAATACACTGCCTGCCCTGCACAATGGAAAACCAAAAGCCACCTCTGACAGTCTATGAACAGAGGGTAACCTGGCTCTCTTTAAACAGCCATTTTTCACTCTCAGGCTAAGATGAGATTAACTCTGTCAGCCAAGAATATGGCCAACAAGTTTAATGGGTTCAAGTTGCACTAGGGTAGGTTCAATTACACATCAGAAAAAAAATTCTTCACCGAAAGGGTTCTCAGGCACTGGGAGGGCTGCCCAGGGAGGTGGTGAAGTCTCCATACCTGAAGGATTTTAAAAGACAGGGAGAAGAGGTGCTCAAGAATATGGTTTAGTAGTGGAAAGGTCTGGCTGGACTCGATCTCAAAGGTCTTTTCCAACCAAGTGATTCTAATGTGTTCAGCAAGAACTACAGGGTGCTTGGATCAAAAATGGTGAGACCAGCAGCTCCAGGGAGGTGGTTGATTCACCTTCCCTGGAGGTGTTTAAGGGACGAGGTGCTGAGGGACATGGTTTAGTGTTTGATAGGAACGGTTAGACTCAATGATCCGGTGGATCTCTTCCAACCTGGTTGTTCTATGATTCTATGGATGAAGGCAGTCCCACATCCCGGGTACGGGAATAAAATACAGAGTCTAAGAGAAAAGCCCATAGGCCTGACCAAAAGACATCTCCAAGTCTCAACACAGGATGACTCAGGACCATAATGCGCTCTCAGAGGCTCTGGAGCAAGCCCAGAGAAGAGCCACGAAGCTGGGGAAGGGGCTGGAGAACAGGCCCTATGAGGAGCGACTGAGAGAGCTGGGGGTGTTTGGCCTGGAGAAGAGGAGGTTGAGAGGAGACCTCATTACTCTCCACAACTACCTGAAAGGAGGTTGTGGAGAGGAAGGAGCTGACGTCTTCTCCCAAGGGACAGGGGACACGATGAGCGGGAATGGCCTCAAGCTCCACCAGGGGAGATTTAGGCTGGAGATTAGGAGGAAGTTTTTCACACAGAGGGTCACTGGGCATTGGAATAGGCTGCCCAGGGAGGTGGTTGATTCACCTTCCCTGGAGGTGTTTAAGGCACGGGTGGACGAGGTCTTGAGGGACTTGGTTTAATGTTTGATAGGAATGGTTGGACTCAATGATCCGATGGGTCCCTTCCAACCTGGTTGTTCTATGATTCTATGATAACCCAGGCTCCCTGGCTGCAACTTTTCCCAGGCAGCAGCTAACGTTGCGTGACAATCTGTACCTTCGGCATTAATAGATTCATAGCACAGCTCCATAACTTGCCTGTGCACAGCTGCGGTTTAACAGAAACAACCTGCTACTCTCTTCCGACTGTAAAACTGCCAACGTTATGGATAATCTCTCCCAGACTGCAGTCAAGTTTGGCACCCACCCAGGCACAATGATAATTACTTATGTAGATCAGGAAGAGTGAGGAAACAGGATAATATAGCTTTAAATAAAAATGGAAATGCTATCACCATTTGGAGTTCGTTGGGGCCATTAGCGAGATGTCAACTTTACTGCCACAGCCTTCAGACATTACGACTTGACACGCCGCTGCCTGTCATGCTCTGCTATATGGCTCTCGGGTTCGTTCTCTTGGCAGCGGCTGCAATGCTGAGAGAAAATCCTGCCTCTAAGAGGTCAACACAGTCATCTCGTGCTGATAAAACCATAAATAATGTTTTTATGATGATGATGAATTCTCTGAGAAGCCGGGATAAAGAGTGCCATGGAGAGGTAAAGCGCTTTGCAGGCATTAAAACCTCCTGCTTCCAAACCACCATCAGGAGTTGGCAGCCCCAGCTTCTTCATCGAAGTCAGAACTTCCTCCAGCCATTCTTTGTCATCAGCTTCTTCATCGAAGAAGAATGGCTGGAGGAAGTTCTGGCTTGGAAGCACAGGCTGAAGATTCGGCTCCTGCCTGCCACTCGCTTTCATGGTGACCCTGGACAAGCCCCCAGGGATCTCTGTTCAAAGAACACAAGGAGAGGGCATCCCTCCCTTGCAGGACAGCACTCACGGCAGAGAGGCACAGGCCAGACTGGTGAGGGGCAAGAAATGAAAGAGATGAAAGGTCAAAGTAGCACGAGGAATGACAGCAAACAAGGCTGAGAACCTCACTCAGAAGAAACAGATATCATGGAATGATCTGGGTTGGAAGGAACTTTAAGGATCATCCAGTTTCAACCCCTTCCACGGGCAAGGACACTTCCCAGTGGATCTGGTTGCTCCAGGTTCAACCTGGACTTCAACACCTCCAGGGATGGGCCAGAGCCTCCTCACCCTCACCATGAAGAATTTCTTCCCAATGTCTAATTTAAATTTTGCCCCTTCCAATTTAAAGTCATTCCCCTTTGTGGAATCACTCCAAGCCCTTGACAAAAGTCCCTCCTCAGCTTTCCTGGAGCCCCTCTCAGTCCACGAAGCTGCTCCGAAGTCACCCTGCAGCCTTCTCCCCTCCAGGCTGAACAAGCCCAACTTTCTTGGCCTGTCCTCATAGCAGAGGTGTTCCAGCCCTCAGATCATCTTTGTGGCCTCCTCTGGACCTGTTCCAACAGTTCCATATCCTTCTTATATTGGATCTTAGCAGTAGAAGAGGAAACCACGAGAATTGTACCCTGTGCAAAACCAACAGAGGCTTATCCTGTTGCTAAAACACATTGTGGACATCCAGAGGGCACGGGGGACCCCAGAGCCTTCTCTGTTGTCCCCCTGACCCTGGCTTAGTAGATCTACAAGCCAGTCAAAGGATGCTGACGCCAACAGAGGATTTCTTGACTCTAGAAAGGGTCACAGGCAAATGGTTTGAGATCAGTCCTGCTCTGCTCGCCCTCCCCAGTCACCTCTGTCATCCTGGCAGTCACTGAAGCTGGGGTGACACCACACACAGCCCACACACCCTCACTCTTCCATGACAGACAGTTTCCCACTGGCTCATAGACAAACCAGATGATCTGTGTCCCCCTGGTTCTGGGAAACACTCCCTAACTTTAAAGGAGATGCCTACCACATGTCAGGGAGGGAAAGAACCAGAGAGATGGAAATGCGAGACTTACCTTTAGTGCAAATAAGTCACTTTCCAAGCTGTGCCCTATCAATATGGTATCTGCACTGAACATGTTCAGTAGGACGGCTTGGACATCCCGCAGGGTGATACTAGTGTTCTTCAGGTCTTCTTCTGTCACACCTGAGAATCTGTGGAGCACGAGCAGAAAGGAGGGCTAAGGGAACACCTCAAGATCCAGAGTCCCAGCCTTTAGGAAGTGGTTGTCAGAGGTAACAAGTGCTCCCAGCCATTCCCTACAAGTTCTTGATTTTGAGCACAGTCTCGAGACTGTCCTTACCTGGTGTTGTAGTCCACCACCTTGGATTCCGGTTTGACGAAGGTGTCGTAAACCACTTTCAGGTCAGAGTTGATCACAGTTACTCTTGTCAGCTCCAGGCCTTGCTTTGTGTAGCACTGCAAGCAACAGAACAGCCATGAAGACAAGAGCATGCCAACCACAGCAAGTTGTCAACAGAGCCACGCGCTGACATGCTCCACTCAAAATGTGTAACACTTTGCACCTCACAGCCACCCACCAAGCACTGCTGAGGCTCAGAGAGTTGCCTACAGCTTTTCAAGGGTGCACGTAATCCTCAAACGAAGCACATGTTGCCACAACTAATTAAGAAGAGCTAATTTCATAGAATCATGGAATGATTTAGGTTGGAAGGGACTTCAAAGTCCATCCAGTTCCACCCCTACCATGGGTAGGGACACCTCCCACTGCATCAGGGGCTCCAAGCCCCATCCAACCTGCCCTTGAACCCCTCCAGGGATGGGGCAGCCACCACTGCTCTGGGCAACCTGTGGCAGGGCCTCCTCACTCTCACAGAGAAGCATTTCTTCACAAGATCTCACCTCAATCTCCCCTTTTTCACCTGAAAATCATTCCCCTTTGTCCTACCCTTGCACTCCCTGAAAAAGAGCAATTAAATGCACAAGACCAATACAATTTAGAGTCTACAGCAGAAAGGAAAAAAGAGGAAATGGCCTCAAGTTCCACCAGGGGAGATTTAGGCTGGACATTAGGAAAAAAAAAATTCACAGAAGGGGTCATTGGGCACTGGCAGAGGCTACCCAGGGAGGGGGTTGAGTCACCTTCCTGGAGGGGTTTAAGGGACGGGTGGATGAGGTGTTGAAGGACATGGTTTAGTGATTGATGGGAATGGTTGGACTCGATGATCTGGTGGGTCTTTTCCAACCTGGTGATTCTATGATTCTAAGATAGTAGGGAAATAGAACTTTCCTTCAGCCACTTGTCTCACACCCTCTGTCTTCCTCAAAAAGCTCAGCGTTGCTTGCTCACTGACCCACCATCTCACAGTCCAATGCGTAGATCCCAGGGTAGCCATCAGTTGTAGGCAACTTATCAAAAGTCTTCACAAAGCCATCAAGGCTCTCCTTCCTTCCATCATGGACGTGTTGCTGAAAGGAAAAAAATGAAGTGATAACCGTGGATGGCAGAATCACAAATCCAAAATGGTCACATCAACAGAACCTCCCACTTAAATAAAAACTATTTCTTTTTAATAATTTCTAAAGTTTAATGACGAACAGGTTTTGCTGACCAGTCGGTCCAAGAAGCTCAGTGCAAGAGTAAAAATAGCCATGTGTAACACCAACCCCAATCCCAAAGCCAGATCATGACTAGTGGTGTCGTATCAACAGATGCCAGAGCAGCAATGCCCCACCCGGCTAGTGACCAGCAGCTTTCAACTTTTGTTTCGGAGCAGAATTACTCAGACAGGATCACACTGAGGTTTGACACTGATCTACCTCCAGATGCAGGGTTGCAGGTTTGGCTTGTGGTTGAGACAAGGGCTCTAATCCCAAACATCCCTGTTGAAGCATCAGGTATATCATAGCATGAGAAACAGAAGTAATGAAGGACCAGAAAATGTCAACGTGGGCATATAAATAAAAGCCGCTGAGTTCCAAAATGCTATGTTCCTCATTGCTCTCTCCAACTACCTGAAAGGAGGTTGTAGAGAGGAGGGAGCTGGGCTCTTCTCCCAAGTGACAGGGGACAGGACAAGAGGGAATGGCCTCAAGCTCCACCAGGGGAGATTTAGGCTGGACATCAGGAGGAAGTTTTTCACAGAAAGGGTCATTGGAACAGGCTGCCCAGGGAGGTGGTTGATTCACCTTCCCTGAAGGTGTTTAAGAGACAGGCAGACGAGGTCCTGAGGGACATGGTTTAGTGTTCGATAGGAATGGTTGGACTCGATGATCCAGTGGGTCTCTTCCAACCTGGTGATTCTATGATTCTATGAAAACAGGAGCTACTGCCTACCTGCATTTAAGGCAACACATGAAGAGTCCTTCCAACCACTCTTCATTAACCCCCACCTAAAGCTCCAGGGTCAACAAAATCCATTAGAGAAGAGCTCTCCGAGCGAGCAGGAAAACTCAGGCTGATTTCACAAGTGGCTTAAGGCAATGCAAGACTAAGCTGCTGTTGCAACAGGCATTCCTGCTCTCCTCTCCTCCGCAGCCACAGATCTCACCGAACTCAGCCTCCGTCGCATGGGGAGTCTGAAACAGGATGATTGCACTGACCTAGTTACCTGCACTGCTGGGGAGGCAGGAACACGTAACCGAGGGCAAGGCAGAAGCTGCAACCGCCCTGCTGCCCACTAACATTGTTTCAGGTCAAATTAAATCCTGCTCCACCCCCAGAAGCGACACTCTCTCCCTTATACCCCACTGGGGTGTTTTAAGTTTCACCTATCCCTAAATCTGTTCTTGCACATAGACTCCTTCATCGTGCTGCTCACAGATCCCACCCTGCAAGGAATCGGGCTGCGCTTGCTCATCTCAGGATATTAAGACTGGAGAGATGAGGAATGAGGCACTTGGAAAGCTGGAACCTGTAGCAGAGGGATAAGCAAAGCAAGGATTTCTGTATTTTCCTGCACAGGTAGGGCAGGGGCAGCCAGAGCACAGAGAACCACATTGTGTGATGTTAACAAGGCAGATGGGCTAACACCAAGTCCGATCTCTCCATATGTATCCAAAGCCAGTGCCGCTCAGAGCCTGCACGGTTCGTTGCCTCCTAGGAGCAAGAGGTCACCCTTGTCCATTCTGCATCTATGCCCATAAACGTGATTGTTTTGCTGAAAAAATGGGTAAAGCAGATTACCAAACCAACACATAGGAAACACTTCTCTCCCTTGCAGCTTAATCCCTTCCCTCCCTCTGTAATGCATCGTAACCAGGCGTTTAAGGAAAGGAAAAAAACAAAACCCGAGGTGTTTCTAGTTGATGCTCTGCAACTGTCCAGTTTTTCCTTGCTGAGGGGAAGGCACAAAAGTTGTTTCTGATTTACAGACCAGCAGAAGAAGCAGACTTTGCTACTACAAAGAGCAACCACTCCAGACTCCTCTGCTCGCAGGGTGTGAACGCAGCTCTATCCTGCCATCTCCTGCCACAACAGCCAACTGCAGCCTCACCCTGACAGGCTAGAGGAAGGAAAAGACACTGGTTTTTCTACCCAGCTACATGTCTGGTTGCTTAGAATAGGTTCTTATTAGCCGTTCCTTGAATACTGTGTGCAGTTCTGGGCCCCTCACCACAAGAAGGATGTTGAGGCTCTGGAGAGAGTCCAGAGAAAAGCAACGAACCTGGTGAAGGGGCTGGAGAACAAGAGGAGCATCTGAGAGAGCTGGAGGTGTTTAGCCTGGAGAATAGGAGGCTGAGGGGAGACCTCATTGCTCTCTGCAACTCTCTGAAAGGTGGTTGTGGAGAGGAGGGAGCTGGGCTCTTCTCCCAAGTGACAGGGGATAGGACGAGAGGGAATGGCCTCAAGCTCTGCCAGGGGAGATTTAGGCTGGAAATTAGGAGGAAGTTTTTCACACAGAGAGTCATTGGGCATTGGAATGGGCTGCCCAGGGAGGTGGTTGATTCACCTTCCCTGGAGGTGTTTAAGGCACAGGTAGATGAGGTCCTGAGGGACATGGTTCAGTGTTTGATAGGAATGGTTGGACTCGATGATCTGATGGTAATTCTATGATTCTTATTACAAATATTTGCTATTTTCAACGCCCTCCTCAAAGTTGGACGGTACTGCGCTCCCCAGTACCCCAAACATCCCCACATCGCACTGTGTGCTCTCGTCCTGAGCAGGCTGTGGGCTCCAAGCTTAGATCTACTAAAGGACACTTCAAAACTCACCTGCTGGGATGAGAAAAACAAGGAAGCCAGAACACAGCGATCTGTAGCAGCACAACAACTAGGAGACAGACGCGAAAGGATGCCAGAGCCCTGAAGCGCTGCTGGCATGCTTCATTGAGTAGGAGCCTATTAGAGAGACTGTGTTTCTTAAAAGGCTATGAGGTTTTATAGTCTACAACAGCCATGTAAAAACATGCAGAGAATTCATGGGTTTATAGCCACATCAATTTCTGGATGGTTTTAGAACACTGATTAGAAAGAGATCCTAATTTCTCATGAAGAAAGAAACAGTAGAAGTAGCAGCCAGCCTGATACCATCCGTGCTTCAGGCTGCACAGGGTAGCTTCTGGGAGCCCATATGGACCTTTCTTCCTATTTTAACAAGCCTTGAGGTTTGCACTAGAACTTGCTTCTAGCTCGAGCTTTTAGCCAGAACCAGAAGGGCACACGCTTCTCTGGAACCTACAGTCAGCCTTGCTGGTTCTGTATCTGTCTTTCAAACAGGAGGACAGGAAGATGCCTTAAGACAGAGATGCTCTGGGAGCCCCTTCCACTGGACAAAACCTTTTTATCATTAAGGTTGGGAAAGTCCTCTAAGCTCATCCAGTCCAGCCATCAGCTCAACATCACCATCCCTACTAAACCATTTCCCAAACTGCCACATCTGCAGACTATAAACGAAGCTGGGGAAGGGGCTGGAGAACAGGCCTTATGAGAAGCGTCTGAGAGAGCTGGGGGTGTTTAGCCTTGAGAAGAGGAGGCTGAGGGGAGACCTCATTGCTCTCTGCAACTACCTGAAAGGAGGTTGTGGAGAGGAGAGAGCTAGGCCCTTCTCCCAAGGGACAGGACAAGAGGGAATGGCCTCAAGCTCCACGAGGGGAGGTTAAGGCTGCACATTAGCAAAAAGTTTTTCACAGAAATTGTCATTGGGCACTGTCAGAGGCTGCCCAGGGAGGTGGTTGATTCACCTTCCCTGGAGGTGTTTAAGGGATGGGTGGATGAGGTGCTGAGGGACATGGGTTAGTGATTGATGGGAATGGTTGGACTCTTCCAACCTGGAGATTCTATGACCCTATGAAACGAATCCACGTGACTCCCCACAGCCGAGTCTCCTCCTTCCTGTCAAACACTGAATTTTGCTACCTTTGCATAGAGGAAGATACTTAAGAAGTACTTGTTTTTCTCCCTCAAGGGAGGCCATCATTCTACTAAAGGCTTAAGCAACGATTAAACAGCCATCTCCACTGCAAGTACAGGATAAATGTCATTGAGAAGAAGAAGGTGTTGCTCAATATCTTACCTTAGCAACCTGGCAGCCTGGTGAACCCACAGCTCCTGAGCAGCAGCTATAATGAGTTTCCCATCCACCTGGCACTGGAAGAGCAAGACAGTAGAAAGGAGAGAAGAGGTCTGTTAACAAGAGCTCTCACATTCAAAGATAGCCTGGACGATCAACCATAATCACAGAATCATGGAATGCTTTGAGTAGGAAGGGACCTCAAAGCCCATCCAGTCCCACCTCCTGCCATGAGCAGGGACACCTCCCACTGCATTAGGGCCTCCAAGCCCCATCCAACCTGGTCTTGAACCCCTCCAGGGATGGGGCAGCCACCACTGCTCTGGGCACCCTGGGCCAGGGCCTCCTCACCCTCACTGTGAAGAATTTCTTCCTGAGGTCTAATCAGAATCTCCCCTCTTCGAATTTAAAGACATTTCCCCTTGCCCTATCCCTTCGCTCCCTGATCCCTCCCCCAGCTTTCCTGGAGCCCCTTTTAATACTGGAAGCTGCTCTAAGGCCTCCTCAGAGACTTCTCTCCTCCAGACTGGGCAAACAAAGGGAAAAATAAAGTATGATCTGCATGCTGCAATCTGAAGAGTTTAAATCTCTAATGCTCAGCCAGACAAACTCCAGAAGCCACCTGGGTGCTCTGATGGAAAACCAGAGCAGAGCTCAAATGAGGTTAGTGTCTTGTTGCAACTGAAGTCAACCCAGACCAGGAAACACTCCCGGACAGTGACAAGCGTCTGGTGCTCCCCAGGCAGCCTCTCAAACAGACTGATTTTTTCAAAAGGCACTAGAAGATTTCTTTTTCATTTAACTTTTTTCGAACTGAAGCTGAACAATCTCTATTCCAGCCCCAGATTCACATTTTTGGGACCTACAGCTATTCCCAGCAGCTCTTTGCAAGGCAATTGCAGTAGCAGCAGGACCACTCAGTGACAGAACTGGGAACGTCACAACCTGCGAGCGTGATGAGCCCCAAAAACATTCCACAGCAACTCAATCCCCAGGCAGGGTCAGTGTTCGGGGGCTTGAGCACAGCCAACATGCGACTGAGCCCTCTAATACCTCTCTGCTTGCGCAGCCTTCCCCAGTGATGGACACATTCCTCTTTGCGAACGCAGCTTCCAGAGGCTGAGACCATGTACTCAGTGCCACAGCGACAACAAATCCTGCAGGACGCTTGAAGAGAAGGAAGAAGCAAAAGTCAGGCCAACCAGAAATCCTTCCCCTCTTAAACACGGCCAAAGCACAAGTAAATCAGAATCGTTCAAGCTCTAAGCATCAAGGAAACAACCTTTATGGGTAAAAAGGATCCCAAGTGTTGTTTCAAACTCCCAGAAAGACACAGCAACCCCCTCCCAGTAGCATTTCTTTCCCTCAAATGCTTCCCAGAGGCAAACATCAGACTCCTTAGTGTTTCTGACATCCAACATCAGCTCTGACACAATTCACATCAACATTCGCTGCATTGTTTCTCCATCCACAGCAAATTACGTTGTAGTCTAACATGGTTATTTTAAGAAGCAGGTCATCAGAGCTAATGAAGTCTGGTTTCCAGGGGATCTGTGCCTTGTCACTTCCAAACGACACTCGAGGTCTTCCTGAGCAGAGCTATTCTGTAAGGATTCTCCGGTATCTAAGAACAGGAACACTTACAACCCAGCCCAGCGCATCAGAGAGGTAGTTAGGATGTTTTCCCTCCTGTTGTTCGTGCTTGTACTGCCCACAACTCACAAAAGGGATGCAAGAACACACAATAAAGGAGTTGACTGTCACACTTTTGATGTCCACGCAACTCCCCAAGTTCTAGCATTGAGCATTTAAGCTGCTAACGCATCCCCAGCTCCACGTAACCCCAGTCTAAACCACTTTTGCCCACTGACCACAGTCACAGCCCTAACAGAGCAGCAATAGCTTTAGCCAAATAATAACAAATTTTAAGACCCTGCAACATCTGCAGGAAACTACAGAACATGATCTCAGAGTCATATAAAGGAGCTGTCTGGAGAAAAGGGCTCTAACAAATGCAGTTCTTGATGGTGTTAATGCAAGAGAGCTTTCATACAGGTTGCTTCAGCAACCACACAACAAATGTAGACACAAGGTGTTAACATGGATGAGCACTTAGCACAGTTCAGACTTCAGCGAGGTCTCTCAGCAGAGTGTGTCACGGCACCTCCAAGTATGTCCTGTGTGGCACTGCAGCCTGCTCTAAGCAGCATAGCAAGAGTAAAACCTGCTACAGGAGGCTGGAAAATTCATACAGAGGAGGAGCCCACCGTGAGGAAACCCGAGGGATTGTTTTGCCCCGTTGGAAAAAGGGCATTTGGGAACTATTTCATAGAATCATAGAACAACCAGGTTGGAAGAGACCCATCAGATCATCGAGTCCAACCATATTTGGCCCAGAGAACCGTGCAATCCAAACGGGCAAGGTGTGACCCTCTGACAAAACCTGCCTGGCCTGACATCATGGAATGGTTTGGGTTGGAAGGGACCTCAAAACCTACTCAGTTCCAACCCCCTGCCATGGGCAGGGACACCTCCCACTGCATCAGGGGCTCCAAGCCCCATCCAACCTGCCCTTGAACCCCTCCAGGGATGGAGTAGTCACCACTGCTCTGGGCAACCTGGGCCAGGGCCTCCCCACCCTCACAGCAAAACATTTCTCCCTAAGATCTCATCTCCATCTCCTCTCTTTCAGCTGAAAGCTATTCCTCTTCATCCTATCCCTGCCCTCCCTGATCCAGAGCCCCTCCCCAGCTTTCCTGGAGCCCCTTTCCCTACTGGAAGCTGCTCTAAGGTCTCCCCACAGGCTTCTCTTCTCCAGACTGAACAACCCCAACTCCCTCGGCCTGTCCTCACACAGGAGGAGCTCCAGCCCTCAGATCATCTCCATGGCCCCAAACACCACAAATTCTAAGTCTTGTGTCAAAAATAACACTGTCGCGGCACACAAGCTGAAGAAACTCATCCTCTACAAAGGCAGCAGAGCTCTGCAGCCACATTCCTCTTCTCTGTGTCCAGCTGGTCTGCAGACACAGAGGTCACAGCCAAGGGGACCCACTACAACAGGAGCCAAGTGCTGAGCTCAGCCATCCTGAGACTAAGAACGTCTTTCTGCAAAAAGACCAGCTGGAAGCAGGACAGGCACCTCCAGTTGTAACGCGTCTAGCAAACCTTGCAGGATGGAAGAGGTAGCAGAGCTTACAGTCAAGTGTTTTCTTTTCCTCCGCAGTGAAGAGGACAGCGCGACCAGGCTTCTCCGGGTGAGGCATTGGGTAACCGTTTTCCTTGAGCTGCTCCTCGGTCATCAGATACTCCTTTAGGCGCCGGTACAAGGCAGCTCCTGCACATAAAGTCAGATCATTCACACAGGGGCTATTTCTCTTACCGCATTTCGCTTTCCCAGAGGCCTCCTGGCAGGGATTCTCACTGTTCTGAACTTGCCTTTGTTTCAGAGTTGACAGGGAAAGAGGTACTGGGGCACCTAAAAAAGTCTGATCGTTGGCACGCAAGTTGATTTTTAACCTCTTCTAAACCCAGCATTAACTCTGGAAACACAATTCTTCCTAAAGGGCCCATGTTCAGGCTTTGTTGGTACCAATGTGAGACTTTCCCCCACTTTAATGTTGTTACTGGTAATGAATTTTGGTCAGAGCCCAAAGGATGTCCCTCAAAGGCCACCCAGAGGTGGCCTTTGAGGGACATCCTTTGGGCTCTGACCAAAATTCATTACACAATGATTTCTTCCTGCTGTTGATTTCAAGGCACTCATTTCATTTCAAAGAATAATTATAACTTCTCCCTCTCTGCTCAATACCTCTCCTTTCGCTGCGACGTTAAACCCTTCCAATATCATTCAAGCCTTTGATGTTGCTTAGCTGAGCTACAGAAGGGGCCTTTTAAGCTTCCTCCAGGTCAATTCCTTCTGCTTTGTGGCCTCCCTATCTCTTCTCTGATCTGCTCAACAATTTCCCTACATCTCTTGGCAACCACAATACCCATAACCGATTTGGGGCCGATGCGGATAACGCTTGTGGCACAATCCTTTGGCTACGATACGACCTTACTGTGACATTCACGAGTGTGAAAGTGAGGCCTACAGAGCAGACAGAGGTATCTGGGAGTTTGCTTTTTAATCCAAGAGGCACATTGTAAAGCACAGCTTCAGGGCAAGAAAGTTCAAGTAAAATCCAGACAGAAACAAAAGCCCAAAAGTCAGCAATATCCAGAACACAAGAGGAGGCTCTAAGAAGTTAGCAATGCTCCATCAAAAGCAACATGGGTTACACGAGTGAACTTGCAGAGCCAAGTGGGGAAGGAATCATGAAATCAGAGAATCGTTTGCTTGGAAAAGACCTTTGAGATCATTGAGTCCAACCGTACCTGCCCACTACTAAACTAGATCCCCAAGCAGCTCACAGGCCTGTCTTTTAAGCACCTCCAGGGATAGGGACTCAACCTTCTCAATGATAGGGACTCAACCTTCTCAAGCAGTGGGAAGAGCTGGATTGTCCCCACGGCGCTAGGGGAGAGCCACCCGAGCACCTGCAGCCCCGACTCCTGCACAGAGGCGCTTGCTGGGCTTGCCACAGGCGTCTTCATGGTGAGTACCAAGAGGTTTATACATCACTCGTTAGCTAAGGGGCTTGGGAGGTGCAAAAGACAGGTGGACGAGATGCTGAGGGACATGGGTTGGTGTTTGATAGGGATGGTTGGACTCGATCTGGTGGGTCTCTTCCAACCAGGTTGTTCTATGATGCCTGAGAACCCATTTGGGGGAGAATTTTTTTCTAATAGCCAATCTAAACCTCCCCCAGTGCAATTTGAGGCCATTTTCTCTCATCCTAATCCTTCTTACTTGTGAGAAGAGACCAACACCCACCAAGCCCCAATCTCTTTTCAGGCAGTTGTAGACAGTGATGAGGTCTCCCTTCAGCCTCCGTTTCTCCAGGCTAAACAACCCCAGCTCCCCCAGTTGCCTCTCAAAGGACTTGTTTTCCAGCCCCTTCACCAGCTCTGTTTCTCTTCTCTGAACAAGCTCCAGCACCTCCATGCCCTTCTTGCAGTGACAAGTTCAAAACCGAACACAACATCTGAAGTGCTGCTTCACCGATGCCAAGTACAGGGATACAATCACTTCTCTGGTCCTGCTGGCCACGCTGTTTGACACAGATCAAGATGCTTTTGGCCTTCTTGGCCACCTGGGCCACTGCCAGCTCACATTTGCCCTCTGTCAATCAACACCCCAAAGTCCTTTCCCACCAGGTAGCTTTCCAGTCACTCTACCCCAAGCTTGGAGCGCTGTGTGGCATTGTTGTGTCCTAAGTTCAGGACTCAACTTGGCCTTGTTGAACCTCATCTCATTAAGGAAGGTGCTGATTAGAGCGGCAAGCCATTCACCAAGCGAATCTGCCGCTCTCTGCTGCAGTTAGGTGATAACTCATCACATCAGCCCACAATAAATCCCAGCACTACAAGCATCAGCAGGATCCTGCTCTCCCCAGTCACTACGTTAACACCTCCAGCTATAATTCACAGCTTACGGCCTCGCAGGAGCAGGGTCTTACCCGTTAAATCCTCTGCTCTCAAGCTCCCTGAGCGGTTTAGTGTAAAGCTTGTCTTAGCAGCAAGCTTGCCTCCCAGCACAGCTTCATGGGACACCACTTTCTTGTTACTCGTCTCTGCAGAGGGAAGAAAGAAGAAGCAGAACAGGACATCAGACACCCAGCTGAGTTACAGAATCATAGAATGGTTTGGGTTGGAACGGAACTTAAAACCGATCCAGTTCTACCCCTGCCACAGGCAGGGACACCTCCCACTGGATGAGGTTGCTCCAAGCTCCATCCAACCTGGCCTTGAACACCTCCAGGGATGGGGCAGCCACAGCTTCTCTGGGCAACCTTGGCCAGGGCCTCCTCACCATCACAACAATTTCTTCCTAAAGTCTAATCTAAATCTTTCCCCTTGCAATTTAAAGCCATTCCCCCTTGTCCCATCACTACATGCCCTCGTAAAATGTCCCTCCCCAGCTTTCTTGTAGGCCCTCAGACCTAGAGTCTGGGTCACTACACAGCAGCAAAAGGAGGACTGTATTTATCTTCCTAAATTCCTGCTCTGCTCCCAACACTGGCACAAGTGGATCCAATGGGTCTCTTCCAACCTGGTTGTTCTATGATTCTAAGTGAGGTGCTGGCCCAGCACTACGGGGAGCCTTCTGTTCACACCATCAGCCCACAGCAACCTTTTTTAAGGCCAGCAAGCAGCTGGAGTTCTAGCAGCTCTACCTGCTCACTCTGCACAGCAAAAGCAAGAGAGGACTCAGCCACTCGACCCAGCCACGTGCTTCACAACGGGATCGCCCACCGAGCGGCAGCTTTGTTGTCAGGTCCCCGCAGACCCGACTCCCCCAGCGAATCTTTCAACTTCCTTTAGAAAGCACCTTCAGAACTCTAGAATATGCTCAGCACATCAGCTAATGGCAGAGAGGTGCTTTTTACTAATCATTAACTGGCAGCCCTCTCCCGAAGGCCAGCCTCCCAAGTTCAGCCGCTCTGACTAATGGCCACAAAGGTAATGAAGACAGAGGGGAGAAAAGGGAAGAGACCGGGGAAAAAAAAATTCACAAGAACAGCACAAATTGATTGTTTAATGTACCCTCTTGAGAGCCAATAATGAAATGTCTTAACCCTCTTCGTTTCTCTCTTGAAGCTTAATGTGTGTAACAGATTTCTGCGGTGATGGACGAGTCTATCACTTTGAAGGCATCATGTGAAAGTTACTCCATTAGCGGGGCTTTTCATTTTAAAGAACTTGTGCTAAAAAAAAAAAAATCCATGTGGCATTATCTCCATTTAGGTTCAGACAGCCAACAAAGCATTGCAGGACTCGCCTCTTGAAGGCCCATTAAAGCTTGCCAGGCTATAAAAAGCTAACTGGAGTTGTTTGCCTTTCAGCATAATGCTTCTGAGAAATGGGTCTGTCTTTTCAACAAGTTCCTCTCTGTGACTTCTAATCCAAGCAGGGCTCCGCTTATTAAACCACAAACGTGGTACGTACTGTTCGTACTGGACGGGGAATTGGGCACAAGGCTTCGGAGCTTCTTTAAGGTGTTCACTGCCACATTCAGGTAGATGTTGCGACTGGTGCTACGTTCATAAGCCACCTTCTCTTCTGACAGAGCCTGCAAACAAGAAAATTCATTACTATATGGCTCAGTTTCCAGTATTAAGGGAATCGTAAAATTATAATATCATTCTATGATTGTTAGAATGGTTTACATCGGGAGGGATCTCAAAGTCCATCCAGTTCCACCCCTGCCATGGGCAGGGACACCTCCCACTGCATCAGGGGCTCGAAGCCCCATCCAACCTGCCCTTGAACCCCTCCAGGGATGCAGCAGCCACCCCTGCTCTGGGTAACTTGGATCAGGTTCCCCAACCCTCTCAGCAAAACATTTCTCCCCAAGATCTCATCTCAATCTCCTCTCTTTCAGCTGAAAAGCATTCCCCATTGTCCTATCTCTGCCCTCCCTGGTCAAGAGCCCCTCCCCAGCTTTCCTGGAGCCCCTTCCAGCACTGGAAAGATCTCCATTAAGATCTCCATTCTCTTCTCTAGGCTTAACAACCCCAACTCTCCCAGCCTGTCCTTGATGGGAGGTGCTCCAGCCCTCGGATCATCTATTGCTTTTGGAAAAAAAAATTAAATGTTTGCTTCTTAAAATACAGAATCGAAGTATGATAGCAAAAAATTGCCTGTCAAGGAATTGAGTAATGAAGTGGAACATGGCACAAATACACAATGGTTGTGGGGCTGGCTTAGGGGAGAAAGAGAAAAACTAATTGTATGTGAAACAAAGTGCTGGAAGAAGCATTTTCACGTGAAACCTTCCCTGACAGAGTAATAATGCAGCTCTGGAAGTGCCCGGGAAAGGCCGTTTTCCCTACTTTTGTGGTAGTGCCAGATCTTAACTGGCTAGAAAAAGAAATTTGGCAAGTGGTCACTCCTTGGATGCAACAAACACATTCCCTCTAGGAAGCTGTGAAGGTGAAATCCGACCAAAGAAATCCTTGTAGTATTAGTTTTGGTTATAAAGCACACCAGACGATAGCCCATATTTACCCAACTGACATTAGTGGCTGAAGTTTTTTCAATAAATCTAAGCTCATCCAGTCCAACCATCAGTCCAACACCCCCATTCATACTAAATCATGTCCTGAAGTGTGACATCTGCACATTTTCTGAACCCCTCCAGGGATGGAGACTCCACCACGGCTCTGAGCAGCCTCTTCTAGGGCTTCACTACTCTTCCAGTAAAGAATATTTTTCCCCCAATATCCAATCTAAACCTCCCCTGGTGAAACTTGAGGCCATTTCATCTTGTCCTATCACTTGTTAGGAGGCTCCTTATAAATCTTTCAGTTCATCAGCAGCAACTATACCAACTACATACATCTCAAACACCGTTGAGCTCCAAGATCGCAGGAGGCGTGTGCTGCCTTACGGTTTCACCATAACACACACTCCCCCTAAGTCATTTTTCTGCAATTATTTAATGTGTGCTTTCTAAATGCATGGAAAGATGGGATTTCCTACTGAAACCCCCCAAGGAATTACATTTTTTGTTGTCCAACCTGGAACTACACAACACGTGTTAGAATATTAAATGGACAGTAGAGTTTTCTGCATTTCCTGCCACTTTAGGTCTCAGCAGAGAGTTGCAGAGTTTATTCACAAGAAGCAAGCACCAGTACAGACCTTGTCAAACGCTTCCTGGGATGAGGAGCAGAACTTCAGGCACTCATCGATGAAGAGATTGAGATATCTTTGACGAATGTTTGTTGGGACTTTAGCACCAAATTCTGTGGGAATAACAGGCCTCTGTAAGCTGGTGCTCTAGACGTGAGACAGAGAGAGAAAGAGGCTAGTGAGGGTTTCAGAGTGAGACTCTCGCATATACTCCATGTTTATTAATAGTGACATAGAATCACAGAATCACAGAATCACCAGGTTGGAAGAGACCCACTGGATCATTGAGTCCAACCATTCCTACCAAACACTAAACCATGTCCCTCAGCACCTCGTCCACCTGTGCCTTAAACCCCTCCAGGGAAGGTGAATCAACCTGGGCAGCCTCTGCCAGTGCCCAATGATCCTTTCTGTGAAAAACTTCCTCCTAATGTCCAGCCTAAACCTCCCCTGGCGGAGCTTGAGGCCATTCCCTCTCGTCCTGTCCCCTGTCCCTTGGGAGAAGAGCCCAGCTCCCTCCTCTCCACAACCTCCTCTTAGGGAGTTGGAGAGAGCAATGAGGTCTCCCCTCAGCCTCTTCTTCTCCAGGATAAACAACCCCAGCTCTCTCAGCTCATCCTCTTCTTCTCCAGTCCCTTCCCCAACTTCATTGCTCTTCTCTGGACTCACTCCAGAGCCTAAACATCCTTCTTGTAGTGAGGGGCACGGAACTGACCCCAGGATTCGAGGAGCGGTCTCACCAGTGCCGAGTCCAGAGGGAGAAGAACCTTCCTGGACCTGCTGGTCACACCATTTCTGATCCAAGCCAAGATGCCATTGGCCTTCTTGGCCACCTAGGCACACTGCTGGCTCATGTTCAGTCGCTGTCAACCAACACCCCCAGGTACTTCTCCTCCAGGCAGCTTTCTAGACAGACCTCTCCTAGTCTGGAGCTGCATATGGTTGTTGTGCCCCAAATGACTTCCT
Source organism: Coccyzus lansbergi (assembly GCA_033558105.1). Classification (NCBI taxonomy): domain Eukaryota; kingdom Metazoa; phylum Chordata; class Aves; order Cuculiformes; family Coccyzidae; genus Coccyzus; species Coccyzus lansbergi. Next base: position 28,014 of record JAUMJK010000429.1, on the reverse strand, counting down.
TTCCAAAAATCTGCCCAGAGCTAAGCATTGCTTTTGGTGCTAAAAACGCCACTTGAAGCTTTTGTGTCACCCTCAGTATTTGAACTATTCCAAAACCCCAACCATGTCTCATTACGCAACTCACCCAGCAGCCAAGGCCTCCCGGAGGCATTAGTCACAACCCTGTGTGTGCACGTAAAGCATTCTCGACCACGGAAATGACGACATTTACATTAAGAAATTCAAGATCAGCAAAGTACCAAGCACTGTGTAACAAACTGGAGACAAACACAGGACCCCAGCACTGTGCAGGACAGACAAGGTTTGCTTTTCAGTACTCTGGTTGGTTCTGCCAGGCTGGCAGCCAGCTAAAGCATCACAGGATGTGGGAATCCTCTAACTTTACTGCATGGGGCTTTTTCTTCCTTCTGTAACACAAATCGTGATGCTCCTGAAATGATTTTCCCCTTAAATGCAACAAAACCTGCATGTTGGACCCAGTTCCATACTACCTAGGAAACCTACAGGTTTGGTTTCACACCGAATCACAGCATTTGCCTCTTTATCGGAGCAGAAATTCTACATTCACCTCTAAAGCATCCAACTGCTTTGTCAGTCCCAAGAGACATCCATAAACCAAACCTCTGCTGCAACACATCATAAAAACAGCTCTACTGAAAATACAGGAATGTTCAAAGGGGAGCAACCAGTCCTGCCTCAATGAGAAGAGTGATCGTTTTCCTCAGGAGACTTCCATTTTGAGCCCTGCTCAAGGGAATTTGGCCCCTTTCATTGCACATATATATATTTTCTCAACCTCTGACATGATACTCCTTAAGAACATCTGTAAATATTTTATCCTTCCAGTTATTTCGTTTATTTTTAATCAGTTTCAAGTTTTACGTTACCATGGCGGCTTTTGAGAAGGTAGAAAAAGACTTTTCATTCCCACAGAAATAGCCAAGAGTACGTTATGACTTATCATGACACCAGATAACAATAAAGATATCACAGAAACACAATATGGTCCAGAAAGGCTGGGTAGGGGGAAGAAGAGAATCATAGAATCACCAGGTTGGAAGAGACCCACTGGATCATTGAGTCCAACCATTCCTATCAAATACTAAACCATGTCCCTCAGAACCTCGTCCACCCATCCCTTAAACCCCTCCAAGGGGAGGTGAATCAACCTCCTCCCTGGGCAGCCTGTTCCAACGCCCAATCATCCTTTCTGTGAAAAACTTTTTCCTGATGTCCAACCAAAATCTCCCCTGGTGGAGCTTCAGGCCATTCCCTCTCATCCTGTCCCCTGTCACTTGGGAGAAGAGCCCAGCTCCCTCCTCTCCACAACCTCCTTCCAGGGAGCTGTAGAGAGTAATGAGGTCTCCCCTCAGCCTCCTCTTCTCCAGGATAAACACCCCCAGCTCTCTCAGCCACTCCTCATAGGGCCTGTTCTCCAGCCCCTTCCCCAGCTTCGTTGCTCTTCTCTGGACTCGCTCCAGAGCCTCAACATCCTTCTTGTGCTGAGGAACCCGCAACTGACCCCAGGATTAGAGGAGCGGTCTCAGCAGTGCTGAGTCCAGAGGGAGAAGAACCTCCCTGGCCCTGCTGGCCACACCATTTCTGATACAAGCCAGGATTGTACAAGCCATTGGCCTTCTTGGCCACCTGGGCACACTGCTGGGGAGGGGATAGGGGAGCAGGGAGAGAGATGGGGGAGCAAGGAAAGATAGGGGGGATCAAGGAGAGAGAGAGAGACAGAGACAGAGACACAGGGGGGGAGAAAGGAGAGAGTTACCTGGGGACACTACCCCTAACCACCTTCGTTAGTACGGCCCAGGCTGGCCATTAATCCAGCCTTTTGAACACAAGAGGCTTTGTGCCTGACACCAAGAGCCCCATGCCCAGGCAGCCAGCACAACGGAAGGCTCAAACCGAAGACAAGTGATCAATATTCAAAGAGATCAGAGCAGCACTTAAGTATTTCTGTCTTTATAAGCTCCTACCCCTCAAGTGTTTAATTTTTCATACAATGCTATCGATGGAAACCACAGGAAGAACCAAACCCATTTAATCAACCTAATCAAAATACCGCTCTTCAGAGAGCATAAAAGTTTGGAGCAGCGTGGTTAAACACAACACCCTCAACAGGGAATGACTGGAGAGGTCTCCAGCTTCTCTTACCTGTAAGGAGGGAACATGCGCTATCCGCTTCTGCACGACGGTGCTGGTGGTCTTTGAAGCCATCCCAGCTAAGGTGCAGGCCTTCAGAGACACGGTGGGTGCTTCAGAGTCATTGGAAGGTGGGACACTCTTGCCAGGAACAGACATCTTGCTACTCGCGAGGCCTGCAAGAAACAGAAAACATACTGAGGTAGAAATCCTACCACTGGGCTGCAAGTTCCCAGAGTGAACTTACTGTGAAAGGTCCATGCTGTAAACTCTGATTTTTTTTTCAAATGGAAGTCTTCAAACAGATAAAGATCGGGTGATTTTACCACCTTCCAGGACACGATGAAGGAACCTTCTGCCAGAAAACTCGCCTTGTTTCTGTTTGGTTTGGGGAAACTGAGTCAGCAGTTTAAAAAGTTAACCCTGTCAGCTACAATGCACTAAGTGCCCTTCACGTCAGCTCTGAGTCCTTCCAACCACAAAGAGACACCAATTAGCAGTAATTAGCACTTCCCTCCTGTTTGTGCCACCTCTGAAGGGTTGGAGAAACACGGGAGCGAGAAGCAAACAGGGTCCAAGGAAGAAATGGTAAAAGAACAGGAAGAAATGGTAAAAGAACAGGCTGAAGTGAGGGAAGTAGGGTGAGACAGACAGGAGAGCAAGGTGATACAAGAGTCTGTTGCCTTTCAGACTAGGATGGAGTTTTTCAGGGAAAAAAACCCCTTCCAATGGCCGCTCTCAGCAAATATTTAAGTCATGGCCAACGCTACACAACTCCTCATAGCTTCACATCTGCTAGGAAGAAGCTTAAAGAGAAGGCAGCATCGTTTAAGAGGGGGAAGGACAGGCCAGCGCTGACAAACAACGCCTCTGGCTTACTTTGCTTGGCTGCTGCGGAAAAGGCTGCATTTGGCACGTGTGCAATCCTCTTCTTTTCTCCCGGCAAAGAAAGAGAGGCCTTCTGAACGGCCACAGCCAGCTGTGCCGCCTGCTGCTGAGCCAGCTGGATCCTCTGGTAACAAACCTCCTGGGCGGTGGGCGGGCAGTAGGGCCGCACTACGGGCTTGCTCGGGACCTCTGCCTGCACAGAAACAAAAGGTTTTAGAGCCGGCAGACTCACCTGCTCAATCCCAACCTTCTGGCTTCCACTCACCCAAAAAAAGTCCCTCGTCCTCAGCTCCTCTCTGTTAGCAAATACAGGGGTTTGAGGGAAGATGCCAACCAGCATCCAGAACAAAATATTCGTCACCCATCAAAACCCAGTACACTAATGATTCACCCTCTGACAAGGCCTCCCAGCACTCTGGCACGTTCCTAAATTGGTAGGTGGCACCTGAGCTGCTTGCTTAATGACATGACGTGCCCTGTGCCTAACCCACCTCTGGACTCTGTCGATAAGCTCAGTGCTACAGTCTCGCACTAGAAAATTAACCTGCCTACTACATGCTTCTTCAGCTTATACGGCAAAGAAAACCCAACCAACTTTCTTCCACTCCACTTTGTTAAGTTTTACAACTCTCTTCCTTCCCATCTTTCCTGTGCTGAACCCTTAGAATCAATCCTGGAATGGTTTAGGTTAGAAGGGATCTTAAAGCCCATCCAGTCCCAACCCTGCCAAGAGCAGGGACACCTCCCATTGGATCACGTCACTCCAAGCCCCATCCAACCTGGCCCTGAACCCTTCCAGGGATGGGGAAGCCACCACTGCTCTGGGCAACCTGGGCCAGGGCCTCACCACACTCATCATGAACAATTTCTTCCTAATGTCCTATCTAAATCTTCCCTCTTACAATTTAAAGACATTCCTCCTCATCCCATCACTTCATGCACTTGGAAAAAGTCCCTCCTCGGCTTTCCTGGAGCCTCTTTCAGCTCTGGAATCTGCCCTAAGGTCTCCCTGGAGCTTTCTTCTCCAGGCTGAACAACCCCAACTCTCAGCCTGTCTTTGTATGGGAGGTTCTTCAGTCCTCAGATCACTCCTGTGGCCTCCTCTGGACTTGCTTCAACAGCTCCATGTCCTCCCTGTGCTGAACCTCCAGAACTGGTCACAGGGCTCCAGGTGGGTGTCATAGAGCAGAGCAGAGAGGCAGAATCTCCTCCCTCGAGCAGCTCACGCTGCTTTTGAAGTAACCCAGGATACAGTTGGCTTTGTCTTTTCTTCCCCTTGCAGTACAGCCACTCCCCACCTCACGGTAACCTTGTCTCAGGTCTCTCGTTCCTGTAGCTACTTAAAAGTCTCACATTTGTACACACGGGATTAGCATTACATAAACTGAGCTCTGAATTTGAAACAGGCTCAGTCCCTGCCTGTTTCTGGAGGCATTTCACCGCCACAGCCATTACCAACACTAACAAGTTCCACATGCATTTCCTTTGATGTCCAAATTCAGGTTGCAGGAAAGGTGCCAGAAATTATGTCAGCAGAGAAAAAAGTTTTCTAGCAGAAGAGAAGCAGCAGCAGTATAAACTTTTCCACACTCCTCAACAAGCTTTGAAATCTGAGAAGGAGGCCTCCCCACCTGAAACGCCTTCGGAGCCAGGAACGCTCAAGTGGCCCATGTGATACACGGCGTTTCGGAGACCACAAATTGCGAGCAAGCTGGCACCTCCTGCATTCCTGGTCTCTGAGGGTGCCACCAGTTTCTGAGTGCAGTCAGCCATTAAACAATAATTACAGGCCCCTGTGCAGGACTGGACACTCATTTTCTGCCTCACCTTCCATTCCTTTGGCCCCAAACGATTGACCCAGCACTCAGCTCCCTCCTCCCCTTCTGCTTTGCTCAGTCCCCGAGCTATAAATCACAAGCAAGACTGAGCAAATATTTCACTTGGAGGGAGAGCACAAGCCTCAACTCTGCACATAAAAGCAGCAGTTTGGGTTTTACAGAGCTTCCTGAACAGATCTGGCAGCAGCGCCGAGCTGAGATATTGCCGGGAAGGCACGTCCCGGAGTGGGCGCACGGCAGCTGCTGCTGAGCACACCAGATCGGCTCTGTTTGCCCACGCGAGGAAGGCTCCCGTCTTTGGAAAGCATTTTGGAATCAGATGTCACATTAAGAAAACGTATTGAAAGATTCGTGCGCCTCTAAAAGGCACCAATTTACAATAAATATTTGAGTTCATGAATTTCCAACCCATTTGCTTCAGCCTCTTATCTCTTCACTTTGGAAGAAAGGGCCCTTATCAAAGCACATGAACTGGTTGAAGATATGCAGTTAAATAGAAAACGTTGTATTGACCTCAGGGCTTCAAATTATTAAAAGCAAAGAAACCTCTTCCAGCAGAGAGGAAAGGAAGAACAATTAATTTGAACTGCACGGCTCAAATCAGTCCTTAAGTCTCCATTCTTACCCTGCTAGAACATAAAAACTGACTAATCTACACTTGGCACCTGGAGGGAAACACATTAAACCCTCAGAGAAAACATGAATTAAAATCCCTGTGAGAAAGAAAAAGAAAAAAATCAGAATGTCTCTCCGGCTTGTTTTTTTTTTTCATTTTTCTCCTCTATTTTAAGTATTTTCACAATTGTGGAAGGAAAGGATCAAACAAGATGCTGCTGCTATCTTGGCTCTGTCAGAATAGATCCAAGGGGGTGGTTTTAAACAGCTTTTAGATGCACAAGACAAAGAAAAGCACCATCAGGCACCTACTGACCTTGTGTCCAGCTAATTTTTATCTGAGTGATTGAATGAGGCTATTTTGTAGAAAAATTAACATCTCAATCTATCCCAGTGAGTTACAGGCTGCAGAATCCATTTACTCTCCCACAGCTGATCCTTGGTAAGCTGTGAAATCAGAAGAGGTAGGGAAGAAATCCAACACAGACGGATTCCAGCACAAACAACCCTTACGTCTGAACCCAAGGCTGCATCATTTCCAGTGTCATTACCAGGGCAGAGAATCCTCACTTTAAAGAATCTAATTTTTTTGCTTCGAAAGCTGCACTTACATTTCCTTGTTTGACAAGATGAGAGATCCTTCTTTTTTGGCCAGGAAACAAGGTAGTTAAATTCTCTTCTGTCTTCTCTTCATTTCCTTCCTCTTTGGATGGCTGGAAAACAAAAGAACAAGCTTCCAGAACTGAAGAGACTTGAAGATCCCTCTCAAGGAGGAGAGCTGGAAAGGCTCCTTTTGGGTTAACAGCAAGCCCTCGCAGGTTGACAGGTGAGAACACGCGCTCAGCTGCTGAACTCCCAAAACAAACTTTGTTTTGAAGCCAGGGGCCACTGATGACACCAACGAGCAGCAGTGTTACAGCTCCCACCCCGAGCTGGGCACTGGGTGCCACTTGGCATAATTAGAGACAGCCCCTACCCACCACAAAAGATGAGAACATCCTTCTCTAGCCACTCCCAACCCTCCCCTGACAAGCATTCTTAAAATCCCAGGGGCATGAGGTATTTTTTGGTACAAATGTGGGAGCTGACTCATTTTCTGCCACTGCACAACAAGCTGCCAGAGCAGGGCCTGAAGCCTTGCTCAACTCCAGCCACGTTGCTCCTGCTCCCTGCAGAATCACAGAATCATTATGGTTGGAAAAGATCTTCAAGTCCAATCCTCGACTCAGCACCCCCATCCCTACTAAACCATGTCCTGAAATGCCACAGCTATATGTTTTTTTAAATCACTGGATGGAGACTCCACCAGTGCACTGGGCAGTTTCTGCCAGGGCTTCACCATTCTGTCAGTAAAAAAAAAAAAATCCAATCTAAACCTCCCATGGCACAACTTGAGGCTGTTTCATAGAATTCTAGAACAACCAGGTTGGAAGAGACCCATCGAATCATCAAGTCCAACCATTCTTATCAAACACTAAACCAAGTCCCTCAGGACCTCGTCCACCTGTGCCTTAAACACCTCCAGGGAAGGTGAATCAACCACCTCCCTGGGTAGCCTATTCCAATGCCCAATGACCCTCCGTGTGAAAAACTTCCTCCTAATTTCTAGCCTTGTTACTTGGGAGAAGAAGGGAAATGTTTCTCTGCAGTTTTTTTCAGAAAGACTGTGCTGACAAATGTCCAGGTCTCACACTTGGACGGCCAGAAACGCAGGAGGGGTAACAGCACCTCTCAGCTACAACTGCAGCAGAGCAAGCATCTAGGACTCGCTCCTGGGCCAGGGGGACCACTTGAAAATCTTCCTGGAATTTGACATGGCAGGATCCATACAAAACACCCTTCAGCAGTTTATTCTAGTTGTTCTCCAGTCAATCTTGCTTTCAGTTTTCCAACACAACTCCTAGCAAAGCCCTAAGAAGAGATGAAACTGCTGGGGACTGGATTTGGGGATGAGCTCAAACTCTGCTCAGGCCGAGCTTGCGTTCCTAACCACCAGGGCATGTGGGATGAGCACTTCAACCTCAATTACTTTGCTGTCTAGGAACTCAGTAATTCTGTTAATTCAGTTACATCCCTAATAAACTCGCTCACAAAGCAATCCCTCCCAATGAAATAACACCACAATGCCCACAGGAACCTTCCCTCCAGACTAGTGCAGCAGAGTCCAAACAACAAGGGCTCCAGCTATAAAAGCATTCCGCAAACAAATAGCATCATGGAACAGGTTGGGTTGGAAGGGATCTTAAAGGTTATAGAGTTCAAGCTCCTGCAACGGGCAGGGACACCTCCCACTGCATCAGGGGCTCCAAGCCCCATCCAACCTGCCCTTGAACCCCTCCAGGGACAGGGCAGCCACCACTGCTCTGGGCAACCTGGGCCAGGGCCTCCCCACCCTCACAGCAAAATATTTCTCCCTAAGATCTCATCTCCATCTCCCCTCTTTCAGTTGGAAACCCTCCTCCCTCATCCTATCCCTGCCCTCCCTGATCCAGAGCCCCTCCCCAGCTTTCCTGGAGCCCCTTTCAGCACTGGAAGCTGCTCTAAGGTCTCCCTGGAGGCTTGCTCTCTCCAGGCTGAACAACCCCAACTCTCTCTGCCTCTCCTCATACAGGAGGTTTTCCAGCCCTCAGATCATCTCATGGCCTCCTCTGGACTCGTTCCAACAGCTTCACGTCCTTCCTAACAATACCACACAATGACACTGGAGGGCTTTGATACCAAACTCCTGATCTGTGATGATGAGAGCATGGCTTTTGGTAGTAGAGCCCCTCCCCAGCTTTCTTGGAGCCCCTTTCCCTATTGGAAGTTGCTCTAAGGTCTTCCCAGAACCTTCTTTTCTCTGCTGAGAGCAGAACATCCCCGCTCACTCCACACTCGAGTTCACTGCTTGCAGCTCCGGGTTCAGCGCTTTCTGCCCATTTGGAATCACCCTCTATTTTGAAAGCTCCAAATGGATTCCTTTATTCCACTATAATTTGTGTGCCCTTATGCTACTTTCACTTAAACCAAGTGATCTGAAGACACAGAGCCAAAAATAAAGCATTCGTTCCTAGCTAGGAATTACACAAAACACCGAGAAAAGAAAGCTGAATTTTAAACAAGCAAAAAATCAAGTAATGCTTAATAGTTCAGAAGAAAATCATTACACTCAACTCCTTTATAGAGTTTCTTCTACCCAGGTATTCCTTCCGAGTGGGAAAAGTGTCTTGCCAGCAGCAAAGACTCCTCTCAGAACAGATCCAGGACATCACAGCAATGGGAAGTTCAGCAGAAACCTCTAATTATAGTTCCTTTATTCTGAGCTCTGCTCCCTGTGCCTGCTCTGTCCTCCACAGACAGACAGTCAGGAATGGGAGAACTTTGTTCAGAGCTCACCTAGCTAGCAAAAGCCCAAAACAAAGCACCAATCCCTGGTGCAATTTTTAGAATAAAAGTCAACTGCCAACCTTACCAGGAGAAACTGCCTTTCCACCAGACAGTCATGTAGTTCCTGCTGTGCTCACCATGCCCCTCTCTCCAATTAATAATCAGAGAATCCTGGAATGGTTTGAGTTGGAAGGGAACTCAAAGCCCACCCAGTTCCACCCCTGCCACAGGCAGGGACACCTCCCACTGCACCAGGGGCTCCAAGCCCCATCCAGCCTGGCCTGGAATCCCTCCAGGGATGGGGCAGCCACCACTGCTCTGGGCAACCTGGGCCAGAGCCTCCCCACCCTCACAGCAAAATATTTCTCCCTAAGATCTCATCTCAATCTCCCCTCCTTCAGCTCGAAACCATTCCCTCCTCATTCCCTACCCTCCCTCAACAAAAGCCCCTCCCCAGCTTTCCTGTACACTTACTTGTGCCAACACATTGTCCTGGTTCTACTTGCCACTACGTTCCTAAAGGTAAGCTGCAACAAGAAGGCATCACCCAGGTTAGCAACGTTGGATTCGCTGTGAACACCCACCACGTACGCTCTGAAGTCTTTTCTCCAGCCATCCAGGCTCCACAGTTCTTAGGCCAGACAGAACTGACAACCTTGAAAGCTAAAAGCCTTTCACACAAAAGGTCACTGAATCTCAGAGCAACTTTCAACCCAGTAGCTAAATTCAGGTGCAAGTGCTTCAAACCACTCAGTCATGACAAGGATGAGATTCTTCCAGCATACGGAATCTCCATCTTCAGCTACTTGAAATACACAACATCACTAACTAAACCAGAATCCTTTCAGATTTAGATGTGAGAGAATCAACCAACCCAAACCAGCATTACCTGTTTCCCCAGCCTTCCCTTGTCTTCAGTTTTCACATCTGTAGATTCATTAAAAATCCTGAGACATTCTTCCATTGGATCGGACTCAAAGTCCAAGTCTTTCTCAAGGATGGAATAATCAATGTCATCAGATGTTGAGGAAGACGATGACGACTTTGACAATTTAGAGCGCTTCGCTTTCTTTGTCCTTTCGTTTTCACTTTCAGAGTCTGAACTAGAGTCGTCATTGTCCGAGTCCGAGCTCACATCAAGTAACGTGGATGGCAAAGGCCGGCCTTTGTCATTGTCATCCCCACTCTCATCACCAAACAGGTCAACATGGCTCAAACTCCGATGCTTCCGACCCTCCTTTGGATCTTTGTCTGTAGAACTGACCTTTTCTTTCTTTCGCTCCAGCGCTGGAGTCTTGGTCCCTTTCTCTTTGGTTTTACGACCAGAGGTTTCCTTACCATTTTTCACATCAGCTGTTTTCACCTTGGAGTCTTTCTTGCTGCTCCCCAGCTTCTCCGCACCAGACCCTTTGCTGACACTCTCACTTTTGCTTTTCCCTGAACTACTGCTGCTGGACTTGGATTTTTCCTTCTTAAGCCCATCCACTTTTTCTGATTTGTGTTTTTCAGGTTTCTTTAAACTCCCATCGCTTTTCACTTTGCCACTCTTATCTTTGCTGCTTTTCTCTTCATTCTTGGGTTTTATTTTTTCTTCTTTCTTGAGCACTTTGTCTTTTTCTGTACTTTTACTTTTCTCCTTCTTACCACCCTCGCCAGGCCCAGGTGATTTAATAACATCGGATTTCTTCCTTTTTGTTTTGTCTTTTGAGTCTTTGTTTTTATTTTCAATTTCCTGGTCCTTCTTACTAGAACACATTTTCCCCACTTTTGCATTCTTGGCTGCTACATTTCTTTCAGGATTTTTCAATGAACTTGGTGGGTCTTCCAGGCCACGTTGCGCTGCCGCTTCTTTGCTATCCCGGGAAGCAAAATCATCCAGTTTGGTGCTCTGTTCTTTGCTGGAAAACCCATCATTTGATTCACTTTCCGAACTACCTTTTGACTGTGAACTAACAGAAACCACCTTATAGTCCATATCAGCCTCATCTTCAGAGGAAGAGAACCTCGCATCAGGTGCTTCCTCATCATCAGTCGCTTCACAGAGCTTCTTTCGCGACGGCGAATACGATTCCTCATAACTAGGCACCCTACCCCTTTTAGACCCCTTCGGCTCCTTCGTTGAGGCTTTGCCCAAAAGCCTGGCCGAGTAATTTGAAAGTGGGTCATATTCCAAATCCGTAGAAGGCTTAGAGTCATCGATCACGTATTTATTATTAGTGACGGTGCTACTGTATTTTTTATTCTGTACCACAGCCTTGGGAACGTATTCTAGTGAGCTTCCTTTCGATCGGGAAGCATCCAAAGTGTATTTGCTTGACCGGCCAGCAGCAGCAAGAGGAGTAGGGTTGTAGTCAGAGTTATTATTAAAGTTGTAGCTACCTGGATTATATTCTAAGGAGGCAAACGAATCGTTTTCTGTCCCAGCAGCTGACACGGGTGTATTTGAAATGAGTGAGGAGGCCTCTGAAGCACTCAGCTCCTTTGTCGTTTCTAGCAGCTCCTCATACTTTTTCTGCTCTCTCTCCACTTCATTTTTCACTGCCTCGATGGCCTTGTTGACCAGCTCCAGCTCCAGAATGCTGGGTGCCACATCCCTGATGTCAGCCAGGGCACCATCCTCCGTCTCCAGCGACTGCCTCGGAAGCTCTGGATTGTAGGGATCATAGCCTCGTTCTGTAAAAGGAAAAGAAAAAATAATTTATAGCCTGCAATTTAGGTAACATGTTCTTTGTAGTAAAACTGAAAAAAACCCCTCTTTTTAAGGCCTGTTTTCATGAAAACTCAATACTGAAAGACACTACCAAAAGCCATGCTCTCATCGCCACAGATCAGGAGTTTGGTATCAAAACCCTTCAGTGTCATTGTCTGGTATTGTTAGGAAGGACACGAAGCTGTTGGAGTGAGTCCAGAGGAGGCCACAGAGATGATCCAAGGGCTGGAGAACCTCCCATACAAAGACAGGCTGAGAGAGTTGGGGTTGTTCAGCCTGGAGAGGACAAGCCTCCAGGGAGGTCTTAGAGCAGCTTCCAGTGCTGAAAGGGGCTCCAGGAAAGCTGGGGAGGGGCTCTGGATCAGGGAGGGCAGGGATAGGATGAGGGAGGAGGGTTTCCAACTGAAAGAGGGGAGATGGAGATGAGATCTTAGGGAGAAATATTTTGCTGTGAGGGTGGGGAGGCCCTGGCCCAGGTTGCCCAGAGCAGTGGTGGCTGCCCTGTCCCTGGAGGGGTTCAAGGGCAGGTTGGATGGGGCTTGGAGCCCCTGATGCAGTGGGAGGTGTCCCTGCCCATGGCAGAGGTGGAACTGGATGGGCTTTGAGACCCTTTCAACTCAAACCAATCCACGATTCTATGTTTCAGCAGCGAGCGTGTGGCTAGCCTGGATTTCAGAGTGTATTCCTGGGCCTTCAAGACTAAAGATCTGTAAAACAAAATGCTTTTATTACTCACAGAAAAGCTCTATAAATTAAACGTTCTTCAGGGCACCGAAGAATAATCACTGTATCAGGAGGAGTTTGAGTATGCACGGAATTAGCTGCTTAATTCAATCAAGTGAGAAGGGAAGAAAGAGGATTCCGGTATGAAAACTGTGGATTAGGTTCTCATTTATCGGTGCCAATGCCCAAAGCCTTCTGAAAGCCTCCAATATCCCTCAAAGCTCAGTGTTTCAGCTGCAGAGACACCAGTTTTATTTGGTCTGACAACCCAAGTGCTGCTAATAGGAAAAAAACTACCAGTGCAAAGGCAAACCAAGAATCATAGAATCATAGAGCAACCAGGTTGGAAGAGACCCACCGGATCATAAAGTCCAACCCTCTACACTTTCAGCACAGAGCAAAAAGAAACATAAATCAAGATTTTTCAAACAAAAAAAAAAAAGGTTGTTTTTTTGTTTCCTGCCTTTTTCCTTGTTTTCCTGATTATACTGGTTCTGGGAAATGAGGCCTCGGTTCTGAGGTGGAGTTGGTTTATTACAAAGCTTCTCTAAGCCAGCGACTCCTTGCCATACACTGGTCCTGCCAGTTTGTGCAACAGGTGACAGCAGCAAACAAACGCTGACATCGAATGAATAATGTGAGGACAAGGTCACCTGTTTGATGTTAGAACGCATTTTACAGTGAATCACTCTGGAGAAAGGGAAGTCTGGTTTTTTCAGGTTCCCTACCCGAACACATATTTCACAGATTCATAGAATCACCAGGTTGGAAGAGACCCACCAGATCATTGAGTCCAACCATTCCTATCACACTAAACCATGTTCCTCAACACCTCGTCCATCTGTCCCTTAAACACCTCCAGGAAAGGGGACTCAACCACCTCCCCGGGCAGCCTCTGACAGTGCCAAATGACCCTTTCTATGAAAAACTTCCTCCTAATGGCCAGTCTGACCTTCCCCTGGTGGAGCTTGAGGCCATTCCCTCTCATCCTGTCCCCTGTCACTTGGGAGAAGAGGCCAGCTCCTCTTCAGATGCTTTAAACACAAAAAACCATAAAAGTATGACAGTTCTGGGCCCCTTACCACAAGAAGGATGTTGAGGCTCTGGAGCAAGTCCAGAGAAGAGCAACGAGGTTGGTGAAGGGGCTGGAGAACAGAACCTATGAGGAGCGGTTGAGAGAGCTGGGGTTGTTTAGCCTGGAGAAGAGGAGGCTGAGAGGAGACCTCTTTACTCTCTACAAGTACCTGAAAGGTGGTTGTGGAGAGGAGGGAGCTGGCCTCTTCTCCCAAGTGACAGGGGACAGGACGAGAGGGAATGGCCTCAAGCTCCACCAGGGGAGATTTAGGCTGGAGATTAGGAGGAGGTTTTTCACGCAGAGGGTCATTGGGCATTGGAATAGGCTGCCCAGGGAGGTGGTTAAGTCACCTTCCCTGGAGGTGTTTAAGACACGGGTGGATGAGGTATTGAGGGACTTGGTTTAGTGTTAGATAGGAATGGTTGGACTAGAAGATCCGATGGGTCCCTTCCAACCTGGTTGTTCTGTGATTCTGTGACAGGTACTGGTCATACTGAACCTGCAGATTTGGGAAGCACATGGAATGTGGAGGTCGACCACCTTCTTGCCGATAGAAGAGATGCTAAGGAGTAACTGCTTTTAAAGGGGAGGTGAAAATGAAAAGCTCTCAAGGCAGCAGCAATGAGGACCATAGAATCACAGAATCACCAGGTTGGAAGAGACCCACCAGATCATCCAGTCCAACCACTCCTATCAAACACTAAACCATGTCCCTCAGCACCTCAAAAAGGAAGGATTTGCTCACCAAGCTATGGAGGAATCACTTTCTAGACCTGCCGCTGCCAAAGTCACCCATTCTCCTGGGTCACTTGGAGCTGGCTATACAAGGCACATTCATCCAGAGGTGGGGAAGGTAAAAGCTGTTGGGAGATCTCTTTGGAGAGGGGAAAAAAATGTCATTTTCATTTGAACGTCATCAGAACAGCTTTGTTAGCTTAACAGCGTGCCCGTGTTTACAGTGCCAGTATTCAGCAAATGGACAATCTCTGTGATTGCAGAAAAATTAGCACCATTGGAAAATGATTCTGAGCTTTTCAGTTAATGCTTCATGGACAAGACAGCGGTTTCTCAAGAACAAACTGTTTCGAAAAGGCTCTGCCGGCAGGGTGGGCTTTGCTCCTCTTCAGAATTACAAAGAAATGGCAGCGTTTGGCACAGACCTCATTTTTTTGATAGGAATGGTTGGACTCGATGATCTGGTGGGTCTCTTCCAACCTGGTGATTCTATGATTTGCAAGAACCTAGAGCAAATTTCCAACTTAAACAATAATATCCTTGGAAATTATTAACACAATTATTACTTGGAAATAATTAACACTGAGATTCAAAATAGTGCATTTCATAATTATCCAGGGTAAATGGGTTAGGAGGGCAGGGAAGAGATGCTGACAGAAACGGTTCATCCATGTTAAATAGAATCATTCGAGCCAGGGTTCTTCTTTTTATATTTTTGCTTCTTCCTTCCCTTTTTAACTACTAAATTTAATTATTAAAATTAAGTATTAAAAGGACAGAGAACCTTGTTCTGATCCAGGAAGCAAGGTCTCAGAGGTATTACTGCCAAGCTGGCCTCTCCCTGCACACAGAAGTCCCTCAGAGGCACCTGAGGCCACAGCGTCAGAGCACATCATGAACCCACATGGTCATCTCTTCAGTGGAAAAAAAGGAAGCGAATACGAGACAAGAAAGTCTTATATTAGCAAGGCTGAGAACAGCCTGAACAGTCATCCCTCCTGCTGAGGTATTTTTAAGCCTGCTGTGAGAACGACCGTTCCTGGTGGGTTTCACCAGGTGTCGTCAACCAACGCAAGCACTCAGAGTTGCCCCAAGGTCCTCTCAGCAGCTGCTCTTCACCAGAGAGCATCCAGCAGGCAGGAGGACGGATGGATCACACCAAGGGACAAGAGCAGCCAGACTTCAGCGGCACAAACTCAAGCTGTTTTCTCATCTCAGCCACCCAAGAGTGCAGAGAAGAGACCCTCCGGCTCAAAGATGGAGAGGTCCTGGCCCAGGTTGCCCAGGGAAGTGGTGGCTGCCCCATCCCTGGAGATGGTTGGATGGGGCTTGGAGTAGCCTGATCCAGTGAGAGGTGTCCCTGCCCATGGCAGGGGTGGAACTGGATGGGCTTTGAGGTCCATTCCAATCCAAACCATTCCAGGATTCTGTGACCTTCCCAAGTGGACACAATCCAGCACAGGAGCTGCTCCGATGTGGACCGTGACACTCCCGAGCAGGCGGTGTCACCACAGAACGACTTGCTTGGGTAGGAAACTCATTCTGACCAGAGAATGTTAGGGCACAGCCCTCAAAGAAATGGCCAGGAAAACACCGCATGCCTCATTTCATTCAGAAAAACACAACTAGTGCAGTTTTGCTGCTGGTGCAGCAGAAGAGGCATCTCAAAATGTCCTTGAGCCTACTCAGTATGGTAGCTACACCCCCACAAAGCCTCACAGACAGTTGTGGAGGACAGTCAGGATGGTTCACGCAGCAATACAAGCTAAACCCAAGGATGCAAAAGCCAAAATCAGACAGTCTGGCCAGTGATTTCCATTCCTCTATCACCACAGTGATTTGTAGCCCCATCGCTCTGGTGCTAAAGTAACCACGGTGGGGAAAGACCAGAAGGGGCTGTCAGGATCTGTGCTAAATGTAATGTTTTCCTAAAGGGAAATCACACACACCATCAGCACCTTTCTCACAACCCCTAGGAAGGAACATGAGGAACATAGAATCATAGAATCACCAGGCTGGAAGAGACCCATTGGATCATCGAGTCCAACCATTAACCATGTTGTTTGCCAGGAGAGGGGCTAAAAGCGAAGGCTGCCACCCCAAACATCGTGATCACTCCCTAGGCTGCTGCGCCAGCCCCACCGCCTGTCACCACAGGGGCTAGAAGCTGCCTCACCATTTTAAATGCAATGATCTATTAATCTGGATACTCTGTTTTTGGATTCTTTGGAGATCTTTCCATTCCCTCGCTGTCATTTTATCTTTAAAGTTACTCCTTAACATACAAGAAGAGTTGAAATCACACTGGGGAAAAAAGAAAAAAAAAAAAACACAAACCAAGAACCAGGACTTTTCTATTCTGTCTTCTTCTCAGGAATAGAAAAAAAAAACCCCAAACATTTCTACATCTTCTCCACATGTGCTAGTTAGAACTGATGATGTACTCCAGAACTTAAACAGCACAGGAAATTCTGTCAAAGAAGAAGAATAAAACCAAGTACTTTAAAGACTCTGGAGTCTTTTTTCTCTGTTCAGCCTTGAAAACTTTCTTTGAGCAGCACCGTCACTGCTCCTCAGCCACCAGCCCCTTAATATTCAGCCTTGCTCTGGCTCGCCCGAGATAAGCTATCGCCTCACCACCTGCCTTATTTCTTTAACTATTCCAGGAGAAGATTTCTCATTTAAGGGGAAAGAAACCCCAAACCCATCAGAATTTCAATGTAAGTGGGAACTTTGAGAAAGTTAAAAACTAAAGAAAAGCACCTTTCAAGCGATATTACCTTGAAAAACTTCAGCCATGGCTTAAGAAGGACTAAAAGCAAAACTTAAAACTGGTTTGAAAACCAGTCTGGCTTTAGTTAACTTAAAAGCTGGAATTAACTCTTTGAGTTCCTTTACGACTCAGCCACCTGCAGCTCAGCAGGCTCCAACCCAGCACACCCAGATCCTCTTTGAGAAAACCACTCGATCTCAGAGGAACAATAATCCTTGTGCAACGAAACCCTCGGAAGCAAAGCTGAGTTTTGGTGTTGTCCCTGTATCTCAGAGACAGAAGAAACTCTGTGGATCAGAGACGCCTGTTAAATGAATGGCTCACACGTGAAAGTCTCTCTCCATCTGCTCCTCCTTGCACCACAACCCACGCAGACGCACGAATTCACTCCACAGCAAGACCAAAACTTCAAAGAATTACCTGAGCTCCCCGCGGTTAACAAATACTGCAGATATTTGTTCATGTTGTACTCAAGGTTTTCATTATCTGCTTGGTAGAACCAAGAGACTCCGGCAGAGGCTTGTGGCAGAGGATGGCTGGCCACCTGCTGACACAGCACTTTCTCGGCTACACGGATAATTAGGGCAGGACTAACCAACTCCAAGTCCCGCCTTCACCCCCATTTACTCCCAGGTCAGACTGTGCTTTAGTTGACTGCTGAGGGGCTTTTTGAGTGTTTTCTGCTTTCCTACCACTATCACCGTCACCTCAGGGGGACTTTTTGAGATTGTAATTCCCCCACTCCCCAGCTGTAGGTATTGCTTTTGACTCAATTTGAGCAACACAAATTGGGAAGCCGAGTGGTTTCCCAACCAGGGATCCCCAGGGTGATGCTAAGAGGTCCCTCCCAGCAGCCCACTCCCCACCCAGAGCCACCCACCACCCCACACTCAATCCCAGCAGGGAAGGAGGCTGCAGAGCTGGGCTCTTCTCCCAAGGGACAGGGGACAGGATGAGAGGGAATGGTCTCAAGCTCCACCAGGGGAGAAGGTTTAAGCTGGACATTAGGAAAAAAAAAAATCACTGAAAGGGTGATTGGGCAGTGGCAGAGGCTGCCCAGGGAGGGGGTTGATTCACCTTTCTGGAGGTGTTTAAGGGACGGGTGGACGAGGTGCTGATGGACATGGGTTAGTGATTGATGGGAATGGTTGGACTCGATGATCCGATGGGTCTTTTCCAACCTGGTGATTCTACGAAAAGCCTCATCCTGCCTGTTGCTGCCAGCAACCCACCGGTGTGACATAAGCCAACACACTGACTTGGGACCTCCAACCCAGGAGAGTGGGTTTTGGGAGCCTGGGATAGGGAATTGTGCTTTCTGCTTCTCCAGCGCTAACCCAGCACTTTCATATTTGACTAGAGAAACCCTGGAAGAGCAGCCAAAGGGTTCCCATGGCAAAGCGCTGCCTGGGCAGCTCACAAATGCCAGCAAAAAGTTAGCGCCTCCGAGAGCCAAGCAGGTTGCAGCACCTTCAGCCTTCAAAATCCATCCAGCTTGACAGGGATTTGCTCCCACCTCCTGCTTTCCACGAGTCTGTAACCACAGGGAGGCAGAGTTGTGTGCAAGTTCAGGTCACATTGCGCTTGCAGAAGGCCCAGTAGTCAAACGTCGCGCCAGCCACCTCCAAAATCCCGATCCACAGGGCACCTGCACCTGCCCACCCATGAGAAACCTGCCTTAGAGGACAAGTCTGTTAGTGGACAGAAATCCCCGGCTGCTGGAAAGACACCACGTCGATTTGCATGAAGAGGCATGTCCCAGTCACACCACACAGCAGGTTTTCTATTTTTCTTTTCAAAACTCATTTAAAAAAAAAAATCCACCAGTGATGTTTTAGTAATTACTGTCCCAAACACAGATGTGGGAGGGAAAGAATAATAAAAGTAGTCTGGGAAATGCCCCTCCGCCCAGTGCGTGGACTAAAGCACCTGACACAGCACCATCTGAGTGTCCCTCTCTGGGAGGAAATCGCAGCTGCAGTCCCCAAGTTTCCATTTCTGCTCATAACACATACAGAAGTAAAAGCTCATTCCTACAAGAAGCCGATTACTGACTCACAGAATCATTAAGGTTGGAAAAGACCTCTAGGTTCATCTAGTCTAACCATCAGTCCAACACCACCATCCCTACTAAATCATGTTATAAAATGCTATGTCTACAGGGTTTTTGAACCCCTCCAGGGTTGGGGACTCCAGCAGCCTCTGCCAGGGCTTCCCCACTCCATCAGTAAAGATATTTTTCCTGATATCCAATCTAAACCTCCCCTGATGCAACCTGAGGCCATTTCCTCTCATCCCATCACTTGCTACTCAAAACACCAGCACCCAACGATGGTAACACATGGGCTGATGATTAAAGTTGCGGTTTAAAACTTCACAAAACCGTGGAATCATGGGATGGCTTGGGCTAGAAAGGAACTCAAAGCCCATCAGTTCCAACCCTGCCATGAGCAGGGACACCTTCCACTGCATCACGTTCCTCCAAGCCCCATCCAACCTGGCCTTGAACCCCTCCAGGGATGGGGCAGCCACCACTGCTCTGGACAACCTGTTCCAGGGCCTCCTCACCCTCACAGCAAAACATTTCTTCCTGAGATCTCATCCCAACCTCCCCTCTTTCAGCTTAAAGAGCCTCTTTAGGTTTTACCCAGTATCATTTCGCACAGTGTTTTATACACAAGTCACAGTCATCCCTTGTGGCTACCTTACAGCTTTGGAGAAGGGAAAGGTGAAGTGCCTTCTTGCCAGGATCAGCGGAATTCAAGCTGGGAAATAGGCCCAAGGATTTCTCTGCTCCTGACCTGGGCAAACAGGAGCCAAGCAGCACTAGAATGGTTTACGTGGGTTGGGCAGGATAAATCACGCAGAGGGGAAAATGCCATCACTGGATGGTACCACACAGACCCACCATCTCGTCCCCTTTCAGAGACACAAGATCCAATCTCTAAAGCCTTGTGTAGCCAAACAGAAAATCCACATAGGAAGAAAACCACTCTACAAGCTTCGGACCATATCAGAAAAGTGCTGAGCAACTGCCAGTCTGCACTGCTCTGGAATAAAGCATTTTGAGGGAGGAGGCCGAACGCCTGGCTCTGCCCATCTCGCACCACACCAGGATCAGAGCAGACAGAGGAACACAGACCGACAGACCCAGATGCAGCTTTCTGCTCTGCGTTCAAAACCATCCACTTGTCAAGCATCTCCCGATAGCCACTGTGAAACCCAGCAAAGCAAGGAGCTGGTTTCCTTCAGGTATTTATGGAGAGATGTAATACACTTTTATGTCTTTCAGCACGCTCAGGACCTAGACTTTAAAGCGAGACCTATTTTTCCCCTCTACAGCTCTTGAAGAGATGCTTTTAGAACTGAAGGCAGTTCTTCCCTCCTACTTACATAGCCTGCTTTCAAAGCACTTCACACACATTCAATAATCTTTTCATCCTGCTCTGAAGCAGGTGGTTTTTAGTCATTCTGTAGATGAAAAGAGCACTTCAGCCAAGTCAGAATGAGGATTTGCCATCTCCAGATTCCCAGTGTCACACAGGCTCACGTCCCGTTTCTCAGCACACCAACACTACCATGGAAACACCACCTCAGTGCCCCAGCAGCGTCCTCAGTTTTCAGCCAGCCCTGAATTTCCACAAGCCTCCACACAGCCACACTCTTTTACCACACAGTAAAGACACCAGAATCAATTTCCTACACGAGACGTCTGAACCCAGCTCCAACAGATCAGACGCACCACACCGATTCCTTCCTCAGCTGACAGGTATGTATTTACTGAGCTGCTTTCAGAGGGGAAGAAAAGTGAACACTGCATGGAAACAATCACGGAAAAAAAGCAACCTCTGCCCTCCAGCTGCTGCTGATCCCCCACCGGGCATGGAGGCCTCTTCACTGATGTCTCCCAGGGGTTGCAGACATCAGAGAACTGTAGGAAAATAAAGGAACACTACACTACTCAGGAAGTCTGGAACAGTGAAGGAGGTAAAGAAAAAGGGAACGGCGCTACATGCCACTAGTTCCTCTCTTTATCATTGGTCAAGAAGGCCAACGGCATCTTGGCTTGGAACAGAAATGGTGAGACCAGCAGGTCAGGGAGGTTCTTCTCCCTCTGGACTCAGCACTGGTGAGACTGCTCCTCGAATCCTGGGGTCAGTTCTGGGCCCCTCACCACAAGAAGGGTGTTGAAGCTCTGGAACGAGTCCAGAGAAGAGCAACGAACCTGGTGAAGGGGCTGGAGAACAGGCCTTATGAGAGATGGCTGAGAGAGCTGGGGGTGTTTATCCTGGAGGAGAGGAGGCTGAGGGGAGACCTCATTGTTCTCTGCAACTCCCTGAAAGGAGGTTGTGGAGAGGAGGGAGCTGGGCTCTTCTCCCAAGGGACAGGGGACAGGACAAGAGGGAATGGCCTCAAAATCCACCAGCGGAGAGTCAGGCTGAACATTAAGAGGAAGGTTTTCACAGAAAGGGTGATTGGGCACTGTCAGAGGCTGCCCAGGGAGAAGGTTTAGTCCCCTTCCCTGGAGGTGTTTAAGGGACGGGTGGACGAGGTGCTGAGGGACATGGTTTCGTGATTGATGGGAATGGTTGGACTCGATGATCCTGTGGGTCTTTTCCAACCTAATGATTCTGTTATTCTGTTTAGCAGGCTGATTCTTTATACATTACCCTTTTTTCTATACAGTATCCCAGAAAATACACTGCAACTCGTGGTGTAGGAACTTCCCAAGTTTGGCAAGAAAAAAGGGTTTTAAAGCTCGTTTAATGAAGTGACATGATAAAATGGGTCAAATACACCTAAGTGCACTGTTAGAAGGTGACTTTAAAACAAGACAGGCAGTTTCACTGACAGGGAGCAACTTATTCCGGATGGAAATCTCTGAAGAAGATGGTTGCCTGGTTGCTAGCTAAACTACTGCACCCTCTAGTGTAAATCTTAAATACATCCTTCCAGGCGAGAGGAGCTTCAGGCAGACAGAAAGACAGAAGCACTTCTAAGTGGGCTCTTCAGATGAAGTCAAGCTCAAGTACTGCTTAAAAATAACTACAAAAGCATCTTCTGCACCTAAAAATCCACCTTACGCAGCCTTGCTGAGGTCCTGTCTAAAAGGAAGCGTTTTGCAACAGGTTCAGAGAATCACAGAACAACCAGGTTGGAAGAGACCCATCGGATCATCGAGTTCAACCGTTTCTATCAAACACTCACTCACCATTTCATCACTCATTTTCCATTTCTCAGTCTCTACATAGAAATAAAAGCTCAAGTCCGATGCGAAGCTGCAGCAGAATTTACAGATCCACAGTTCCAACAGTCAAGATTCCTTAGATGCCAGGATTTTGGGAAATAGGGCAGGAGCAAGCACTGAGCCATTCGGGAGGAGTGAGAGGTTAAGCCTCAGGATGCTGCTTCCTTCACAAGCTGCAGATGCTTCACCTAAGAAAACCAGCTCCACGATGACAGCTTTTGTTTTACAGAAGCCAGAGCTTCTCTAGGAGCCATAACACAGCACACAGAATCACAGAATAACTGGGTTGAAAGAGACCCACCAGATCATCGAGTCCAACCATTCCTATCAAACACTAACCCATGTCCCTCAGCACCTCATCCACCCGTCCCTTAAACCCCTCCAGGGAAGGTGAATCAACCACCTCCCTGGGCAGCCTGTTCCAATGCCCAGTGACCCTCTGTGTGGAAAACTTCCTCCTGATATCCAGCCTGAACCTCCACTGGTGGAGCTTGAGGCCATTCCCTCTCATCCTGTCCCCTGTCCCTTGGGAGAAGAGGCCATCACCCTCCTCTCTACCAACCTCCTTTCAGGGAGTTGGAGAGAGCAATGAGGTCTCCCCTCAGCCTCCTCTTCTCCAGGATAAACACCCCCAGCTCTCTCAGCTGCTCCTCTTGTTCTCCAGCCCCTTCCCCAGCTCCATTGTTCTTCTCTGGACTCGCTCCAGAGCCTCAACATCCTTCTTGTGGTGAGAACACATCATTCCCCAGAATAAGCCTTCTCTCCTCGGCCACTCACACATCCAAGCCAGGTCTAACAAAATTAGCACTGGGATCATTTCTTTCTTGTCATTCAGTTCTTACACAAACAATTTTCAGCCAGGATTAGAAACTGCATGTCCTTTCCAGGAGCTCTAAGTTTTCACGACAGACCAACCATCGGTTCCCTATTCTGAAAATCAAAGCCAGTACCAGCATTTATTTAGCACAGCAGCAGCTGTTTCAGGTGGCAGAATGAGCAATTCCAACACCAAAACAGAAACCTAATGATTATTTAAAGCCAAACAGGAATAGTGTGCTGAGAGATAAATATGGTATCAAGCACCTACAGGACCACCCTAAAGGGTTAGAGGGCACTCCTCAAATTCAGAAGAACAAAGAATCATAGAATCATAGAATCACCAGTTTGGAAGAGATCCACTGGATCGTCGAGTCCAACCATTCCTATCAAACACTAAACCATGGCCCTCAGGACCTTGTCCACCTGTCCCTTAAACACCTCCAAAAAGAGGCAAACACTTTTGCCTTTCTAATACAGTCTCCATCTGCCACTGACAGCCCCAGGGATGCTTCCTTTATTTTAAACTAAAGCACTGTTGTGGTGAGCTGACCTGGTAACCAGGAAAAAAAAACCCAATCCTTTTCCAAACTGGAATAACACAAAGTTCAGGAAGCACAGAAAAAACATGGCAAGTTGTGCTTTGCTTTGACAACTTTTGCTTCAGGCGGTGAGAGACCACATGCCCCAGCTTCTAAACGTAGTGGAAATAACATGGCTTGAACAAAAAGAAAGTGAGCGGTGTTCTCTTAGGGAAAAGAATGAGGGCTTTGCTCTCCAAATAAGCAGATCAGCACATGTGTGTAAGTAAAACGATGCAAGTCGATGGAAGAAGGGAGGAGAACAACAGCTCACTGTCTTTTTTTGTGGCCAAGCCTCCCTTGAGAGCGCTGGCAGCACTCAGTGCCTGGCTCAAGCACCTCAGCACACTCACTGCAAACGCCCCATAGAATCACAGAATCACCAGGTTGGAAGAGACCCACCGGATCATCAAGTCCAACCATTCCTATCAGACTCTAAAACATGTCCCTCAGCACCTTGTCCACCCGTCCCTTAAAAACCTCCAGAGAAGGGGACTCAATCCCCTCCCTGGGCAGCCTCTGCCAGTGCCCAATCACCCTTTCTGTGAAAAACTTCCTCCTAATGTCCAGCCTGAACCTCCCCTGGTGGAGCTTGAGGCCATTCCCTCTCATCCTGTCCCCTGTCACCTGGGAGAAGAGCCCAGCTCCCTTCTCTCCACAACCTCCTTTCAGGTAGCTGCAGAGAGCAATAAGGTCTCCTCTCAGCCTTCTCTTCTCCAGGTTAAACCGCCCCAGCTCTCTCAGCCACTCCTCATAAGGCCTGTTCTCCAGCCCCTTCCCCAGTTTCATTGCTCTTCTCTGGACTCGCTCCAGAGCCTCAATATCCTTCTTGTGCCTCGCAGCACACAACCCCAACCCCAGCTCCCCAAACCCACCCTGAGGGGCTGGGATGGCAGAACAGCTCTTGGCAGAGGCTTGAAAGCCTGCGCTGACACCTCACCGCCACGTAAGCTGTGCTGCCTGGAGGCACAAAATATGGATGAAAACAGAGCTGCCCTTCTGCAGCCTCTGTCCCCAAGAAGACGTTTCCTCCGGTTATGGGACACTTGGGAAAGGTGCTGCCCACTCCCCATGTGTTTTACAGCAACTGTGGGATCTGACAGACGGTCATGAGCGGACAACCAGCCCTCTCTCACCTGGTGGGACATAAAATGTCCTTTAGATGCAACAAGAGGTGACAAACACAGGCACAGAGCGCACACAGGGCTGAAAAGCAGACATGGCGCTCAGGGATGAGGGAAACCAAGATGGAATGATGCAGTAGGGTGAGAACACCCTTCAGATACAACAAGAGGTGACAATGATGGGTGCAGAGCCCAGGCAGGGCTGAACAAAAGCAGCCTCAAGAGTTTAGGAATGTGGGAAACCGAGATGGGATCATACTCTGGAGACATATCCATCTCTTTCTCATCTGGTGAGGCAGAAAAGGCCTTTCAGGAGCAACAAGAGGTAACAATCATGGTTGCAGAGCCCAGGCAGGACTGAGCAGCAGCAAATAACAGAGCTCGGGGTGATGTGGATCGAGATGTTGAGGCTCTGGAGCGAGTCCAGAGAAGAGCCATGAAGCTGGTGAAGGGGCTGGAGAACAGGCCCTATGAGGAGTGGCTGAGAGAGATGGGGGTGTTTAGCCTGGAGAAGAGGAGGCTGAGGGGAGACCTCATTACTCTCTGCAGCTACCTGAAAGGAGGTTGTAGAGAGGAGGGAGTTGGGCTCTTCTCCCAAGGGACAGGACAAGAGGGAATGGCCTCAAGCTCCACCAGGGGAGATTTAGGCTGGAGATTAGGAGGAAGTTTTTCACACAGAGGGTCATCGGAATAGGCTGCCCAGGGAGGTGGTTGATTCACCTTCCCTGGAGGTGTTTAAGGCACAGGTAGATGAGGTCCTGAGGGACATGGTTTAGTGTTTGATAGGAATGGTTGGACTCGATGACCCGATGGGTCCCTTCCAACCTGGTTGTTCTATGATTCTATGAGATGGGATGATGCTGAGAACCCTGCGGGTTCATTTTCCCAGAGAAAGGCTTGGAGGGGGAGAATAGCACCTGAGCCCTAAGAGAGGAGAGGAATGAAAGAAGGCAAAGACAGAACCAAACTCTGAAGCGTGGGTGGGAGAGAGGGTAGAGGCCTGGCCTCGCCACGGGAAAACGAGGTGGGCAGGGCTAAGGGATAGTCAGGAATGAGACAAGATAGCAGCTCATCCAAGCTGTGAAATATGGGGGAGAGAGAGCAAGGGCCTGGCCTTGTCGAGGACGGGGAGGCACAGGGAAGAGGGAGAAAGGGAACACCGGGAGGGAAAGGAAAAACACGGAAGATGGGGGGACACGGGGAGACGAGGGGCACAGGCGGCGGGCAGGGCCAGCAGGGAGAGAGGGAGGCGGGGAAGGACGTTCGTGGCCTGGGTCCGTACCTGCGGCGCGGCCAGCGGCGGCCTCGCCCCGCGGCGCTGTCGGGGGGTGTCGGAAGTGGCAGTAGGGCCTGCGGCAAGGCGCCTCCCCGCGCGGGCCCCCAGCGCTGAGGAAAGGGCAGTCGATGCCGCGGAAATAGCCGGTGGATCTCAGCATGCCGCCGGCTGCAGGGCCGGGGCGAGGAGGAGAAGGAAGGGGAGAAGGCGGCGGCGGGGATGCCCTCCCGCCTCACAGCGCCCGCCCCGCCGCCATCTTGGGGCCGCCGGGCCCGCCGCGAGGACCCCGCGACGCCGCTACCCGCACGGGGCTGCCCGAGGCGCGCCTGAGCGAAGGGCCGGGAAAGGGGGCGGGGCTGCCCGAAGTGCGCCTGAGCGAAGCGCGGGAAAAGGGGAGGAGCTGCGTAGGAGGCGGAGCTAAGGGCCAGGGCGAGACGCGGGGAGGGAGGAAAAGGCAGGATCGAGAAGTGGGCGGGGCTACAAAATGGATGGGGCGTGGCTTTACGTAGGCGGGAAATTGCCGTGCTCCCAGAGGGGGCGGGGCCGGCAGGCAAAGGAAGGGTGAAATGGGCGTGGCTTTACTAGGGGCGGGGCTTGGGCTCTCTGGGGGCGTGGTTACAGGAGGGGGTATGATCGGTGTACAGGAAGGGGTTGTGGGCTTAATGGGCGGGAAGGGCGAGGGCTCCACGAAGAGGTGTGGCCCAGCTCCCTCCTCTCCACAGCCTCCTCTCAGGGACTTGGGGAGAGCAATGAGGCCTCCCCTCAGCCTCCTCTTCTCCAGGATAAACACTCCCAGCTCTCTCAGATGCTCCTCTTCTTCTCCAGCCCCTTCACCAGCTTCGTGGCTTTTCTCTGGACTCGCTCCAGAGCCTCAACATCCTTCTTGTGCTGAGGGGCCCACAACTGACCCCAGGATTCGAGGAGCTGTGTCACTAGGGCTGAGTCCAGAGGGAGAAGAACCTCCCTGAGTTGCATGGATGTGCCAGCAGCTTGACTCTGGCTGGTGGTCTCAGTGCCATCCTGCTTGCTCCTGTCCCTCAGCTGAGTGTCACCTCCCTGTTCCTCAGTGCCTCATCCACCCGTCCCTTAAACACCTCTCAGGGAAGGTGAATCAACCCCCTCCCTGGGCAGCCTGTTCCAGTGCTCAATGACCCTTTCTGTGAAAAATTCTCAGTGTCCAGCCTAAACCTCCCCATGCAGAGCTTGAGGCCATTCCCTCTCATCCTGTCCCTTGGGAGAAGAGCCCAACTCCCTCCTCTCCACAACCTCCTTTCAGGGAGTTGGAGAAAGCAATGAGGTCTCCTTTCAGCCTCCTCTTCTCCAGGATAAACACCCCCAGCTCTCTCAGATGCTCCTCTTCTTCTCCAACCCCTTCACCAGCTTTGTTGCTCTTCTCTGGACTCGCTCCAGAGCCTCAACATCCTTGTGGTGAGGGGCCCACAACTGACCCCAGGATTCCAGGATTTTTGTTCTCACCCCCCCTCCTCATTTCCCTTGCCCCTGCAGAGTGAACAGCTGCCCCACTTGGCTGCTGACCAGTCTTGAAGGGGGCTAAACTGGGACAACTGTTGGGGAAACTGAGGCACAGCCATTTGCCTGCTCTGAGTGCCTGGCCTGGGGTGGGCAATAAGACAAGGGGAATCCACATCCCACGGGAAGCACCCAGGACTGCCCTTGCCATAGGTTTTCCG
Organism: Coccyzus lansbergi; assembly: GCA_033558105.1. Classification (NCBI taxonomy): domain Eukaryota; kingdom Metazoa; phylum Chordata; class Aves; order Cuculiformes; family Coccyzidae; genus Coccyzus; species Coccyzus lansbergi. The sequence goes on along the minus strand of JAUMJK010000429.1, from coordinate 404 downwards.
GTGTTGGTGGGTTTGGGGTGACAGCAGTACCTGTGTGTGACTTCTTTTGTCACTAGGGCTTCCCAACCTCTCTCCCATCTCTCCCTTTGGAATCAATGAGGCTTTCCTGGCTCACAGAACCACCAGGTTGGAAAAGACCCATCGGATCATCTAGTCCAACCATTCCTATCCTCGTCCCTTGAGTGGCAGGCTCTGAGCTCCTTGATCCAGTGGGAGGTGTCCCTGCCCATGGCAGGGGTGGAACTGGATGGGCTTTGAGGTCCCTTCCAACCCAAACCATTCCAGGATTCCGTGACCTTCCCAAGTGGACACAATCCAGCAAAGGAGCAGCTCTGATGTGGACTGTGATACCCTCGAGCAGGCAGCGTCACCACAAAAATGAGTAGGAAACTCATTTTGACTAG
>JAUMJK010000428.1:0-260786 GCA_033558105.1 Coccyzus lansbergi | reverse complement strand
AGTGGTGCTTGGGGCGCATGCGCGGAACGTGCTCGCGGGGGGGGGGTGGGGGGGCGGTACTCATGGCGCATGCGCAGAACGAGGAGGGGCAGCTCCCGGATCGCAGGCTGCTCAGGGCACGTCTAGACTGGCCTCGGGCATCCGCAGGAATGGAGCAGCCGGGGCTTCGCCGGGCAACCTGTGCCAGGGCCTCACCACCCTCATCGTGAAGAATTTCTTCTTAAGGTCTAATCTGAGTCTGCCCCTCCAATTTAAAGCCGTTCCCCTCGTCTTATCGCTCCATGCCCTTTTGAAAAGTCCCTCCCCAGCTTTCATAGAATCATAGAATCTCTAGATTGGAAAAGACCTTTGAGATCATCAAGTCCAACCATACCCCTAATCACTTAATCTGCCCATCCTTTAGACACCTTCAGGGATGGTGACTCTACCATCTCCCTGGGCAGCCTCTGCCAGTGTTAGAGAACCCTTTCAGCTAAGAAGGTTTTCCTAATATGCAATCTAAACCCCTCTTGGTGCAGCTTGAGGCCATTGCGCTCATCCTATCACCTATTACGTGGGAGAAGAGACCAACACCCTCCTCTCCACAACCTCCTTTCAGGCAGTTGTAGGCAGCAATGATCTCTCCCCTCAGCCTCCTCTTCTCCAGGCTGAACAACCCCAGGTCCTTCAGCCACTCCTCGTAAGACTTGTTCTCCATGCCCTTTCCCAGCTCCCTTCCCTTCTCTGGACGTGTTCCAGCCCCTCAATGTGTTTCTTGGAGTGAGAGTTCCAAAACTGAACCCAGGATTTAACGTGCAGCCCCTTCGGGTACTGCCCATTTTCAAACTTCACCAATGTCTCCTTTTAGTAACTGCATTCTGTAAGTTGCAGACTATATATATATCCCTCAGATACCTCTTTTTGCAGACATCTTGTTTTAAAATGGGAATGGTTAGGGCAGTGTTCTGTTGAGAAATAATAATGCCTTGTGTTAAGTGTAATTGCCTTGAGATTATAGACTTCGTCTAAAGAATGTAAGGTTAGAGAGAGAACTGGTACTGTACCAGTTAGTGTAGAATTGGTTGTTGTCAAGTTCGTAATAATGTTAAAATTAGTCCTTGGGAAGTAATAGAATATGCGCAACATTTCTGAGAAATACTAGACATGTGAATGTAGATGGGAAATATATCCTGTAACCAGCTCTTATCTCACCACACAATTGATGGATTTTTTCCTCCACGTGCCCAGCGCTTCAATAAAGGATGCTTGCTTTCTAGAATGCCAAAATGAACCTTAGAGAGTTTATTTCCTGGCATTTTCAGCATCAAGCCCCTACAGCCGCTCCCTCCCTCCTGGCACAGCCCAGCTGATGTTAAGGCTTGCAGATGTTTCCATGCTTGGGAGGAGCTATGAGGATGGTGAAGGATGGGCTACAAAACTTAGATCATGTCAGTAAATCAGAAAAGGGGCCCTGAGGTCAGATGCCATCTCTCCGAGGAGGAGCCTCAGCCGCATGAGGGCATGTGGGTTTGGGAGCAACAGCTTCCTAGGGAGATGACCAGCTCCTGTCAGACTATATAGAGAGGCAGGTGAGGTTACCTGCACTGGAGAAGCTGCAGTAGGTACCAGACAACAAGAAACCAGTGAGCAAAAAGCAGCTGGATACCCCATCTTGCAGGGAACAGCTGGAGAAATTGTGCAAACACCACAGTAACCACATCATGTTCTGGCCAAAACGGAACAAAATGAATGAAAATTCTAATTAAAAGCTGAGTTGGACACTGCTCACCCCTCCCCAGCTCATTTGGCTTTCCCAAAGCCTTCCATCTCTGAAGTCTGTTTCTTGCTCTTTGAGTTTATTTCCACAAATGATATTTTGGCATAATGAGAAACCCAAGACAGCTGCATTTCTGACTCCATCTATACCCGTGCTCAGGAAGCTGCAGCAAAAACGCTGGCAAAAGAGCATCTCTAGTTACCATCATGTCCAATCTAAAGCTTTCAAAGAGCAAAAATAGCAATTGTACAGCTACCCTAAATAGTAACTAGCTGAATTTATACGCAGCAAGACTTCATCGAAGAGTTACAGAGGAGAAAGGCACAGAATTTGGGTGGGAAACAGAGTTCTCCAATACCATGATAGGCAGAGCTGGGCAGTCGGCTGCTAAGCTGTAAGAGACCCTGAAGCAGGCATCATGCCCACAGCTTTGATCATGCCAAAGTAATCCTGCAGTGACAGTTCCTCCAGTGTTGAGATCTCACCCTTTTACAAGATGTTTGTGTTTCTAGGCAGTATTCAGGATGCTGGAGTGGATCACTGCCCCAGGCTGCATCAGCTGTCTCATCCAGTTGCTCAGCTCTTTTCCCACTTAACTTGTTCTCTTCCTCTGAAAGCTAGGAAAAAGATGGCTTAAAACAACACAAGGCTGCGCTTCTCCAAGAGCCCATCAATTCTTGCCTCTTTTTTTCAGCACAGGCCCAACAACTTTGTGGTTACTGACTCATAAATGCCACATCCTGACAAGGGCCACCTGGTCCCAAGCTGGGGTTGACCTATCAGCATCTCATGACAAGCTGGAAACAGACCTGACAGCCCCAATGCTAAGAGCTGCTGCACTTGATTTAAGACCCTGTTACCCTAAAGCCTAGGTCTTCTTGGCAGGGAAAAGATTGTATTTATGGGGCCATCAATGGCATTGCTAGGCTGTTTGGGACCCTGGCCCATTCAATGCAGCACAGCTCAGCACACACCCTGTCTCCTACAGCACCCATGCAGAGCACCCCAAGAAGTCTGCCAACCCTCTTTAGAGACGCTCAGCCCCTATTCCCCCTGCCCCCCAAGACAGCTGACAGATGCAAAGACGAAAGAGTGGTGTGCATAGTGATTGTGGTTAGATTTTATTGGTTTTTTTGTTAGTTGGTTGGTTGTTTTTTTAAACCCATATTGTTGTTATAATACAAAATATACAGACTGGAGATGCCAAGCGGGTTGTGGGTCACCATGCCCCAGGGTGGGGGGAGTCACACCATGCGACCTGCAGCGTGAGGGAGGAGGCGGCATCTGCTCCATGTGGCAGGGGACAGTCGGTACCCCAGAGAGCCAGGGAGGAGGGAGGACAGGGAGAAGGAGACGGGGAGGCAAGGGTGGGGATACCTGCCTTCCCACCCTTGGGAGACTGCAAGTGGGAACTCAGCCCCACAGCAAACCCAGGAACGGGACTGTGAGATGAACACGTTGAATGAACCTAAAAAACACATAATTTCTGCAAGGGCTGGGCCAGGGATGGTCCCACTAGGGAGCAGCCCTGTAGCTTTGGCTCAGGACCCTGGCAGGGTTTCTAACAGCTCCAGCACCAGGGACTCAGCCTGCATCTACAGCTCCTCTGAGCCAGACTCTGCAGCTCAATTCAGCCCTAATCACCCTTGGCTGCTAAGGATGCACAAGTTGGAGCAGCAGAGCCAAAGGCTGCCAGGGCTGGGTACATTGCCACAGCCTGTGGGACTGCATAGAGGAGCTTTTGGGGTTGGCATGGGTTCATAAGCCCATGGGCATCATTGTCCCTGCTACCACTCAGAGAGGTATGCGGGCAGGCAGCCCAGCCTACATACAGCCAGCTCTGAGGAGCCGGTGGTGACAAATACGCAGGGAGCCTCAGAGCGCTGTCTCCATCCCTAGAACCCCCAGACCAGCTCTCCTGGCTGTGCCAGGAGAAAGGGCTGAGCCCACCCTGCCCCACTGTGATCCTCCAAGCCTCACAGCAACAACTCCTGGCCAGCCACAGCGTTCTCCCGGAGGACCTGTCAGCTCAGACGTGCCCACAGCACAGGGCCATATCTGAGGGGACACCTCTCTGCCCCACTGCTCACTTGCTGGCCCTCGGGGCAGCAGGCAGGCTGGGACAAGCCAGGGCACGGGAGCAGGGGAAGGTCAGCAGCAATTGATGCCAGTAGCTGTGGTTGTGAGGCTCAAGGGTCAGGGTGGCCACCGGAGCTCAGCACACCTTCCTCCTCGCTATGTCCCCATACTCAGCTGTCATGTCCTCAGGGAGGGGTGGGAAGGGTGTCTCTCCATTGGAGCCTCAAAGTGGGTCCCTGAGGTCCCCTGTGTGCCAGCACCCTGAACTCAAGGGACAGGGGCTGCACGTGCATCTCTCCCAGACCAGCATCCTCCATCCCGGGGGGCCAGTGCCACAAGAAGTCACCTCGGAGTCCCTTCAGTCTCCTCTCTCTCCACATCAGGATGAGCCTCTTAAGTTTAACTGGGACCCCCAGCATCAGGAGCTGCTCCCCACAGCTCACGCAGTGAGGAACCTGAAGTTCAAATGCAGCTGCCTTCTCCAGGCACAGCCCCTTTGCCCACCCACTAGCCCAGAACCAAGTGAGGAGGGTGGTCGCCGCTCACGGACGACATGCTGGACACGCTCCTTGTGGCAGGGCATGGCCGGGATAGGGCAGGAGGACAAGGTGCTGGTACCTGTTGCAATTGGTTTCTAGACAGCATCACTGGAGGGTTCAGGCTGGAGCCAGTGCTGGAAAGGGTCAGGGGCCAGGGAGCTGTGGCTGCACAGGATGTTGTGCACAGGGAGAAGCTTCTACCACAGCCCAGGGCTGCGGCTTCCTGACCAGGAACGGGTGCAGGGATGTCTGTCCACAACAAATGCTCGCCCCATGCCAGCCGTGCCCACACTCTGACATCCAGGAGCACCTGCTTGGGATCCTCCAAGTAAAGAGGAGCTGGCCCAGGGGGAAGGGAAGATCCCAGTGCCGACCATGTCTCTGGGAAGGGAGGCCCCTTCCCGCACGGGTATCTGTGCAGCCGGCGGAGGGGAGGCTCGAAGGAAAAGTCAAGAGAAGCAGGTTCTGGGCCCAGTGATAGGAGAGCTCGGCTGGAGGCAGGTCCAGGAGCTAAATCACATTGTCGAAGAGCTGCATGGACCGCATGATGTTCTCATCCTACAGGGAGGAAGTGGGCGGTTTGTGTACAGCAGCAATCTGGGCAGCTCTCTCCAAAACTAGCTTTACCCTCATGGCATTTTTGACACATGGGAGAAGAGCCCCAGGCCTAGCAGGCAGTTTCCAAGCCCTACTGGGATCCATGGCTGTTGTTGTCTGCACAGGGATCCCAGCATAGATACGGCTACGGAAGCAGAGCCCCCACCTTGCCACTTGGAGCCCTCCCTTCACTCCTTTCTGCCCAGAAAACATTGGGAATACAGAGGTGGCACAGCCCCAGAGCAGAGCTGCTGGTGGATTTACCTTCTGGCAAGACTCCAGGAATTCCTCAATTGTTACCACACCATCCTTGTTTCGGTCCATTTTCTGCAGACAAGCACATCATGGGGGCATGACAGGAACAGTCTCAGTCCTGGGTACTCTCTGCCCAGGTTCCACAAGGGCTGGACACAGCGAACCCCTGCCCCAGCCATCCCCAACCATCCAGCTGGACCAGGATGACCTTTTGTCTCCCTGGCTCCAGCACAGCCCTGCTTCATCCCTGTGCATCTCCGGCACGGTGTTAGGTTTTGGGCAGCCACTGGCTCCCAGCTGGAGCTCTGCTTCCCCATGATGTGCCCAGCTCACCTGGAAAAAGTTCTCCACGTGCTCCCGGGGCGCTTCCTCCCGCATGGCCGGGTAGGTGTATTTGCCCATCATGTCATAGATGGACTTCATGATGTCCAGCATTTCCTGGAGGGAAGGTGAGCAGGGTTGCAGGGTCAACAGAAAGTCCTTCCTTCGCCTTTTTTTGTGATGCTTCTGAAGGACTTGTGGGGTACTCAGGTGTGTTCCTGCCACTCCATGCACAGTGTGGAGTGGTGTGTGTGCCTGCCTGTGTGATGGAGCCCCAGGGCAGCACACCCTGCATCCAGCCTCCTCCCCAGAGTCACACCAGTACAGCAGCGCCAGGAGGGACCCAATTGCAAAGCTGAGCTCAGTAAATATTGACCCTCCCAGCTCTTCTCCAGAGCTCAGCCAATGCCCCAAGTCCTACCCTTGTTCCTACCAGGCACAGACCTGCACTGGCCCCAGGAAGCACCTAGACCATCCCACCTCTTTGGTGATACAGCCGTCTTTGTTCAGGTCATAGAGGTTGAAGGCCCAGTTCAGGCGATCGTCAATGGTACCCCGCAGGATGATGGACAGCCCAGACACGAAGTCCTGCAAGCATGGATAAGGCAGGCAAACGGCAGTTACACCCACAAAGGGTCTCACAGACACAGAGGGCACAGCCCTGCTCATCCCTCCTGCCAAGGGGGAGCTCAGCAAATGTATGCCAGGGCTGGGCTGACAAGGGGAACGTTGAGTATCAAAAAGAACCTGAGGAAAACGGATTGTTTGTCCATAAATATGTTCCACACTAGTCCCTTGGGTCACAGCACCCCAGACAACAACAAGCAGCAGTACCTGTTCTTCAGCCAAAGCTCAAACAAGACCCAGCCATGGGTCAAGGCACTCATCAGAAAATACAGAAAACTCTTTGTTTGGTTGCTTTTCACTGTTTTTCCATTGCCTTTGGGAACTTAATAAACCCTAACAGTCCCTGCAAAGCACTCCATCCACCTGCAAGGACCACACAGCTCGGTCCAGCCTGCGGTGCCTGCAGGGCCGTGCCCTCCCTGCCACCCCCTCTCAGCCACATCTCACCTCAAAGCTGACGGAGCCGTCGTGGTCAGTGTCGAAGGCATTGAACAGGAAGGTGGCGTACGTGCTGGAGTCTAGGGGAAAGCAGATAGCGTGAGGGGCTGCTGTGTGACTCCCTGCCCCACAGAGGCACCCATGCAGGGCTTGGAGATAGGCACTCACCTCCCTGTGGGAAGAACTGTGAGTAGATCTGCTTGAAGTTTTCTTCGTTGACAATGCCGCTCGGGCACTCCTGCCAGGTCAAACCATAGCATCATGTCCACGTTGCAGAGAAAATGAGCAACCCCCTGTGGCTCCCTTGACTTCTTCCTCAGCCTTGCACTGCCTAGTGGGGTGGCTAGTGAGGCTGCTTAGAGCATCCTCCTGATTTTGTGGGCTGCATCCCTCGCAGGAGGGGCTCTGCATCCCAGGCACCCAGGAAGCAGGCTCTCTGTACCCAAGGGATCAAGCACAGGATCAGGCCTCCCTACTGAGCTCCCTGGGGGTGGAATCAGGCCATACTCTGATATAAACTTCAACCCCAAAGGTCCTGAAATCCCTTGCAAATCCCAGGCACCACCAGTTGCCAAAAACCCTCAGAAGTGGACATGGCAGTGGAGGCAGGGTGAGTAAAGCTAGTTGAGGCATACTCACATTCTTGAAGCCTCGGTACAGGACCTGCAGCTCTTTTCGTGTGAACTTGGTCTGCTCCTGGAGCTGCTCCAGCCCCTCAGGGCGGTGGCAGACGGTGGAGAGCTCAAACTCATCTTCAACGCTGTCTGCAAGGAACCCAGGGGAAGAAAGGGTGGCTGAGGCCAGCACTGTCCTGCCCTGCCACGTCATGCTGCGAGGCAGGAGAGGCACATCCTCTCTCCACACACCTGCCCAGGGTGACACGTTTTTGGGGTGCCCTGCTCAGCCGGAGTTGGGTGCCTGCCAGTAGGGGACACTCAGAGACACCTGGGGGTAGAACAGTGCTGATACTGGGCAATGGCCCCCCAGCCACTGATACAGCCCAGGCTGGGCAGAAGGTGTGTGTGAAATCCTCAAGTTCCAAGACTCTCCCTTGCCTGCCCTTCTCCTCCCCCTCTAGCACAGGCATCTGCCCTGTGGAGCCAAGACCCTGGCCATCCCGCAGGTCTGTGCTGCAGTGGAGATCATGTCCAGCAGGAGATCTTCCCACAGAGCCCTCAGTCCCTAGTTCCCCCTCCCCTGGAATTGTGTAGACTCTGTCCTGTCTGTTGTGACCTTGTTTCATAGGTGGCTTCTCCCACCACCTAGCAACACGCATGGCCCTGCTTGCAGAGCCAGCACCCTCGACTGCACTGTCACTGAGAGGGGCTGTGGCCCCACAGCGGGTACCTCGCCTGTGGGGAGGATCAGCCCCTGCCCCTCCATACTCACCTCTTCTCCTGGAGGAGATCAGCTCACACAGCAGGGCAGGGGAAGACCCTGGCCAGGAGCTCGGATTCACCAAGGGGCCAAAGAACACCCTCAGGCGGGTAGGAGGCTCTGGGCAGCTCTGCGCTCGCTCTCTGCTCAGCCCCTTTCGCCACCCCCCATCACACCTCCATCTCCCAGTGGACACTAAGCTCCAAGCGACAAACCCCCAGCCTTTACACCAGTGCCAGGAGGGTCCTGCTGCCATGAGCCAGCTCTGAGTGGGTGTCACCACAGTGTGTCCTGTGGGAGCTGCTCCAGGGAGCCGGAGAGGGGGAAAACCAGCCTGGAAGCAGGCGAGGGCAGAGATGGGTGCAGAGCCCATCGGATCAGACCCCTCTGGGGCAGGACTGATCCCAACAGCCTTAAACCCGGGTCAGGGCGTGGTGGAGGCATCGCCTTCCCGCAGGCAGGGCCAGGGCGGAGGGTAGGCAGCAGCACCGCCAGGGACATACACACACAAAGGCAAGAAGAAGCACTTGCTTTCGCTGAGCGAGGGGATGGATTTGGGCCGGCAGCAGGGCAGCAGTTTGAGGAATCGCTGCTTCAGTGCTTTTTTAGTTTGGCCCGGCGGGTTGCCTGGAAGAAAGAAGGAGTCACCAAGCAGAAGAAGAGTTAACAGAGAAGTGGCCCCCGGAGCCAGTGGGCAGCAGCGCTGGGTACCCGGCACGGGACGATCAGGACCCGAGGCAGCACATGCAGCTGGAGGAGCAGGAAGGCAAAGCCCAGCCCAGGTTCTGCTTGTCTTTCTGCTTCGTCCCAGGACAAACCCGGCACTGGAGTTTCCCATCTTGGGGAGGATGAAGATGGAAAAGGGGAAAATCTACTGGGCTACCCATACCTAGTACCTCTGTACCCCTCCACTGAAGCATGTTGAGGTGCACCGAAGACACCCAGCAGCCCAGAGACCTGGGACATGGCAGGAGAGGACTCTGCCCTGTAGCCTTGAATGCTCCCCGGGGACCCACCCTATGTGGGGCTGGGAATGATGGAGCCCAACAGCTTGCAGCTGAGCCCAGGGCTTTGCATCCTCTCCAGTGCTCAGGGCCAAGTTTGATCCTGCTGATACCTGATGGCTGAACGTGAAGCATGCAACAAAACCAGCCACGCAGCCCGGACTGTGGCATGCACCCCCACCCCAGTGCGGCCATGGAATCCAAGCCCAGAGATCTGCTTTGAGACAGCCAGAAGGGGAATGGGGCTCAGGTCTTCACCTCAGCCAGGCTATGGGGCAGGGTGAAGGGCTTCCTACATGAGCCTGGCCCACGGCCATCACTTCTAAGTGGCCTTGCATTAATAGCAGGTCCCCTCACCGCACAGACCACCCCACAATGCTCCCTGTCCCCCCAGTCTGGACCCCAGTGGCTTCCCTCAGCCCCATCTCTCCCTGCTGGTGCTGTCCCATGGCCACAGACCTCCTCCCCCCCTTCCCCCAGGGCCTCACCATGCCTCAAGCCAGCAGACTCAGCGCAGGACTAACGGCACAGGCAGGGAGGAGAGGAAGAGAAGGGGATGACGGCTGTGCTGGGCTCCAGTCCCCAAAGGGAGACAGACAGCAGCATGGGGCACCAGTGAGACAAAAGGTGCAAAGCACCCTTGGGGCTTCACAGACACCGCTGGCTCCAAGTGCCCTGGCCATCTGCAAGCAGGCCAAAACACCCACCGGTCCTAAGCCCTGTTTTAGGGGTTGTTTTTCTAGGGGGGGTAGCAGATGAGGCTTCTCCAGAAGCTTTATCAGCCTTATGAGGCTGAGCTGAGGTCCAGGTGCTGGGAGGACAGTGCTGTGTGGCACCCAGCTTCAGGACAAGGACACGGGTCTGCATCCAGTAGCCCCTACTGGGCAGGACCTGCGACCCATTGAGCTCACACTAAGGCAGCAGGTGGGAGGCAAGCAGCTCCATCACTCTGGGGATGGAGATCAGCTCAGGTCATTGTCTCAGCAGGAGATGACACAAAGCTACTCAGAGAGGGCAAACTTGACCCCAGGGAAGTGGCATCCACAGCAGGGTGCCAGTGATGTGCAGACATGTAGGGATGCATGAGTGCCCCCCCTAGCATTTGTCACGGGATGACAGGGGCAAGGATGAGGTCCAGGATCTTGGTGCTGCCAGGACGGCACAGCCTGGCTGCTGTCTGCTCTGGGGTTTCCAGGCAGGTGAGGAAAGAGGCTTTTTCCTTCCCAGAAACAGCTTTCGGCCTTCCAAGGATGCTCTGGGGCCAGGTCCCATTGGCAGAGCTGACCTGTGGGAACAGACCTGGAAGGCAGGAGCAGCCCCATCGTCCAGGGGAAGGGACAGAGTGGGCAGAGCAACACCCAGCCCCAGGGTGATGGATGAGGGGAGGAGCAGGGCAGGAGGGAAACCACACAGCAAGAGAGATGCAACAAAGAGTAAACTGTGGTTGGACTCACAGGGGCAGCAGGTATAGGCACGTGCAGTAGGTCAGGTCGGGTGCAAGTTACACTTTAGTTTGTTATAAAGAAGGAAAAAGAAAAAAAATAAAGAACGTGGGTGTTTTCTTAAGGTGTAAACCAAAGACGGCCCAGTTCCATGGGCCCCAGGGCAGGGGAGGGAGCACGTTCAGCACATGCAGCTTAACAACAGGGAAGAAGTGACCAGGGCTGAGGTTTTGCTGTCCTGGCTTTGGTGCACAGGAGGGCTCTGCTGGGGAGGACACAGCCTCCCTTTTCTGTCTGTCCCTAACATCCAAACTGACCAAGTCTGGGGGGTCCCTGGGAAACAGCTCTCCCCAAAGATGAGAGCCAAGCCTGGCTCTGTGCTGCCCTGCTGAGCACACAGGGCATCCACAGCACAAAGTCTCGTCTCTGCCAGCAACAGCTCCTTTACCAGATGTCGCTTTGCCCTCCACCCTGTGAGCCATCGAGTGGCTGGCACACAACACGCCAAGGGAAAGGGCTGGCAGTGTTTTATCTGCAGCAGGAAGTCTGCCAGGTTGGGCAGCTTGTCGCTTCCCGTGCATCACTCCACTCACCCTACAGCCCAGCAGTAGCTGCCACCACCTTGTACTGAGCCACCAGCACCTGATGTGTCCTTGGGGGCTGGATCCAGCCAGTGCCACCATGTAGGGGCACTACATGCTGCTGGGATGATACCTCTCTCCCCAGGGAGGACCCAAGCCTGGGCCGTTCCATGGTCTCCCCAGAAAGAAAGCAGGAGCCAGGGTCAGCCCAATGCACAACCACGTCCCTGCGCTCTCCACAGAGTCCAGAGCCACCAGAGCCCTCCCAGTGACAGCTGGATGGGGAGAACAACCCACTCCTTCCATGGCACCCTCCTGCTAAAAAGTCCCAACAAGCTCCCTTGCTCTCTAGCTTTACTGCTTTATCTCCAGCCTGTGATTTCTCTCTGCCCCTCCATCCACTGGCTCACAGTCTATCTCTGAGGCAAGATGCAGTAGAGGGAAGTGCCTGCTCTGTACCCTGCTGGGTCCCCTTGCTCACCTCTCCTGGCACATAAGCAGCAGTAAGAGCGAGCCAAGCCAGAGGGAGCTGGGAGAGAAGCTATGTGAAAAGTGATTAACATGAGGCCAGAGGGAGAAAAGATTCAACAAGCTAATTGTGTCCGGCTGGGCTGAGTGAGACGTGACACCACAGAGTTAGCAGGGCATGTGCTGCAGGCACTGTGGTCTTTGGGGAGCTCAGTGCTGGGCATGTTGCCCTGCCCTGGCCCCAGTCACGGAGATCACAGCCAAGGGGACCCAGGACCAGGTTCCCTTCTCCCCCAGTTTCACCCTCTCCAGGCAGAGTGAGACAGCACAGCCCACCCTGTGCCCATGTCAATGTCAATGCCTGATGTCCCTGGCTGTGGAGCATGCGAGAGGTGCTCCACAGAGGAGAGAGGCCCCCAAGAAACCTTCTTCTCCAAGACCCCAGCAGCAGCAGGATGTGGCCCTGCTACAGGATGCCTCCCTGTGTAAGGCTATGCTGGACCCAGACCCAGAGACTAGCCATGACTACCATATACCTCTGCCCCTTCCCCTCCTGCTTTGCAAGCCCTCACCTCACCAGCAGCTCTCCCTTGATTTAGCTACCAGCCCCTGCCAGACAGCTGAAAAACCTACCAGGCCTTGGAAAGGAAAGGCAAGGGTTAAACCAACTGCACAAGGGGAAATCCTTGGTGCACCCCAGCCCAGACTCAACCTGGATCACTCATACTTGTCCCAGGCTGGATTCTGGTGCTCCAGGACCTACCACACCCTCAGACAACTTGCCTTTGACCTCTAGAGTCTGTCACACCTGCCAGGCTGGATGGTGCCCAGTGTTGGGGACCTTCGGCACTGGGCCCTGAAGAGCCAGACCACCTGCATCCGAAACTCTGTGCTCCTACCAGAGGCATTCCTGGAAAGCCTCAGGAAAGCAGAGCTTGGCACAGAGCTTTGCTTTTACCAGCATCACAGGGATGCTTGTGTTCTCCCCTGTCTGGAGAGACCCTTGCCCTGAGACGGGCACCACGCTCCTGTCTGGCATCGTTTAGAGTGCCAGCAGCACCAAGGCAACCTGCCGTTCCCTCCTCTTTCTCCCCAGAGCATGGAGGCGTCTTGCACCCTCTCCAGCCCTGCTTTCCCTCCACAATCTCATCTCTAGGGTTACACCAGTAGCCTCCTGGGGAGGGCAGGGGCCAGCACGCCTCATGTTGGGGGTTTCCCAAGCCTGTCTGCCCCACATATGGACCCTGACCCAGCCAAGGTGGTGACAGCCCTGCCTGTCCAGGGCAGGCACCAATTACCCTGCTGATAGCAATCTTCAGCTTCATCTAATATTCATCTAAGGCAGCTCTCCCGCCTTTTACCTCCCACCCACTCCTTCTCCCAGCCAGGACCGATTGCTCTGCACTGAATTATTGATGCTGCACTTCAGGGGCCAAAATCAATAGCGTTTCTCTTTGCCTGACTCTGTCTGAGTGCTTGACCAAAATGGGTTCTTGGCAGGGATCTGGGAGCCACACCAGGCAGCTTGGCTGCACACATGCAGCTCTGCTGGGAGCTGTTTGGGGCAGGGGAAAGACGCAGTGGCAATGGGGCAGCAGTGGGGTGGCACGGCCCATCAGTGATCAACCAGCTGCTAAACAACACCGGCTCCAGCATCGATTGCTCCCGGAGCACAGCACACCCACAGCTCTGCCACTGCTGCCAGACAGCAGCTCTGACCGCACAGGACCTGAGAGGTGACACTGCCAAAGTAACAGGGTGAGGGGGTGCAGATAACCAGTGCTCCCATTCAAGTCCTTGCTCAGAGCAGGGTCAGCTCCAAATGGAGGACAGGTTGCTCAGGGACTCATCCAGCTGAGTTTGGGAACTCATCAAGCCTGGAGTCTCACCACACTGTAGCCTTCCTCTCCATTGCCCCCCAGGCGCAGACAGGGTTTCATTGCAAGATGCTCTCACTGAACCCTTCCCCAGCCATACGGGAATTTTCTGGTCTTCCCTGGAGGTGCTCTGTCCCCAGACCATCACCATGGTGGCACCACATGACACCTCTCAGCACATCCCCAGGACACCACCACAGGCAGAGGACCAGCAGGGATGGGGCAGGGAGAGCGGGGACATAGGACACGGGAAGCAGAACAGGCAGTATTGATGGCTCCAGAGCAGGTGGCAGGGCCCTGTCTCCATTAGCAGACCTGAGCCATTAGCATACAGTTTCAGGCTCTTTGTGGTCCCTTGAACTGTCACTGCCAGCCCAGGCATGGCTGGTAAACAACCCCCAGGAAAGATTCAGCATTCACCAGCACCAGACACTGCCTAGGACCTTCAATGGAGAGCAAAGTCTCTTACCTGCCACCTCACAACCAAAAGGGACAGCCCATGCATCTCACCTCCATCCCAGCACAGCCGCTTGCCCACAGAACGCCCCAGACAGTGCCCAGGGCTCAGCTCAGCCCCAGCCAATTTGTGCCCCTTGAGCAACACATTTCCCCTTTCTCCAGGAACCTTTTGTTGAAGGGTGTGATTGCCAATCCAGGGCACCTGTGTCCCACTCTGAATCTCCAGCCAGGCCAGAAAGGCCACAGCTCCCCAGCATGGGCACGTGAGCAGGGGAGGCAGGACAGACTGTGTCTCTCACTCTCTGTACAGTGACACCATGCCCTCTTGGGAATGAGAGGGCTGATGGCAATGCCTGTCCTTCACAGGGATCAGGCACACTACCATCCACCCCAGTCCCCTCTGGAGGGGCACCATCTGACACGGACAAGGCTAGACACAGAATCTCCTCCCTCCTGCAGCCAGAACTGATGCCACCAACTTTGGTCCAAAGCTTCAGGCAGCTGCATGGGGAAGCAAAAGCACAGGGAGGGGTAAAAACAGAGTCTGGGGGTACTTCCCGCCCTTCAAATCACCAGCAGAACAGGGAAGGAGGAGTTCAAGGTGAGCACAGTCAGCATGCCCTGCACCAGGGTTCATAAGAGCTAGCTCAGGCCCTGCCTCAGTTTCCCTCCTAGAATGACCCAGGTAGGAGTGCTTCTGCTCACGTACAGGGACAAAGCAAGGAGTTAAACAGCAATGAAAGCATCCACCCATCAGGCTTTCCTGTCCTGCATTACAAGTTCAAAGGGCCAGAGGGAGACACCCCCCACCTCTGCTTCCTCCCTCCTCATTCCTATGCACAGCCAACCGATGGGTCCAGCGCAGTGGTGCCCAGTGCTGTGTACGGTGGGAGCTGGTGTTCACTCCTGAACCCAGCCTGCGCGAGAGCCAGTGCTGCAGAACCAGAGCGGAGCATCCCAGGGCACCAGGGGACCAGCCAAACTGCCTGTCACCTCACTCATGTACGTCCCTGATGCCCCCAGGATGGGCAACCTGCAGCATTCCTCGGATGGGTGTCTGCTGGCATGGGCAGGGGCTAGACAGAGCTGAGAGGACCCTTTCAACAAACACCAAATCTGGGAGCCCAGAGAGCTCACAGCTGCAAAGTCCTGCCCTCCCTCCCACCACAAGTGCCCAGAGCGGATCTGTGCTCTGCCAAGTGTGCTGCACACATGCTGCTCAGCACCTTGCATGACTGATCCCCAGTTGGGCAGCACACCGACCCTGCCAGGTAGAAGAGGCCCATCCTGCCCAGGCCTGGCTGCTCTGCAGGCTGGTGCTGAGCCTGGCAGCTCAGAGTCAGGGTTACTACAGACCCCTGGAGCACCCAGCTACGGTAGAGGCACTGGAAACCCCCCGGTGCCCACTTGCATGCTCACGCGCAGTCTCAGCACACGGCACCCCAGCACACCCCAAAGTCATTGCTGCGCAGCAGATGCCCTGCCAGCCCTGTCCCCTCCCCATGTCCCCAGCCACAGAAACATTGCCTGAAGCAGTTGGGACATCACTGCCCTCCCCCACCACCACCAGGACCCCCCTGCTTGCCACTGTGAGCAGCAGATGGACATCACGTCCCAGCACTCTCCGTGGATGCAGCACCCTCAGATCATACTTGGGGTGCTCTGGACACCCCTAGCTGCCCTCCACGCTCCCAGAGGAGTTGACACCGCACGCACCCATTACCTTCCAAGGACACGGGCTCGAAGAGGCCAAACTGCTCCAGCACCTTGACAAAGAGGACCAAGACCACCAGCACTGCGATCATCTCAAGGCCTTCCAGGTTCATGGTGGGGGTGTCTCATGGTCCCACACCCCTGCTCCCTCCCCACCACTGTCCCCGAGAGTCCCCTCACCCCAGCTCTGTGGCTGCCACGCAGCACATCCCCACAGACCCCCGCTGCTGACCCCAAGGGGAAATGGGTGACACCCCTCTCCTTAGGGGCACCTGCCACCAGCCATGGGAAGCAAGGGGCCAGCACGGGGATGCGGCAGGCAGCTTGAGAAGCCAGCAGCTGGGAGCCCAGAAAGAGCAGAGCCGTGCCTGGGAGTAAAAGCAGAGAGGCCAAGCGGAGGGAGGCGTGGGGGGTGGCAGGGATGGGGAGGCTGGAGGGAAGGAGGCATGCCCTCCCATTCCAATGACACCACCTCCATTGATTTGCTTAATGCAGTTGCTACGGAAACGGACCACAGATATTAAAAGGCACTCAGTTCCCAGGGGGGGCACAACGAGGGGACAGGACTCTGAGCACTGTCTAAACATCCAGGATAGGAATGACTCAGACGTGTCCTCTGCACCCCACACGTGCCAGCCTGATGGGGACTCCGCGGCTGAGCACACCAGGTACCCACAGCCCTCAGCTGGGGGTGTCTGCAGAGGGTCTGGGGCAACAGGTCCAGCTGCCCCATCTCTGAGCCAGGCAGGTGGGTCTGGCCAGCTCACAAGGAGAGCCAAGGGGAGACCGGGAGCAGGGCTGGGGGAATGGGCCACGAGTGGTGGCTGCGGTGCAGGGCGCCTGGGATGCTGCCAGGCCCACAGCAACAGGCAGGAGAGATGGGGATGCAGGGGCTGAGGGTTCAGTGGGACCTAGCCAAGGTCACATAGCAGCTGGAGGCAGAGGGCGAGCCCAGGCGACCATGTGGCTCAAACACACATCCAAGCCCAGCCAATAGGGCTATATTTAACTTCTGCGCTTTTTTTTTTTTTTTTTTTTTTTAACAGCATCCCAGTCCTTTCTTGGCCTGGCAGTCACAGGCCACAAGGACCATCACGGAGCCAGGCACCCACTGGTCCCTGCCCATCACCAGGGCTCAGTACCTCCTGGCTGTGCAGCCTCCCCTGGGGATGCCACTGGCACTGCCCATCCCACGTGGGCAAGTTCCACATGGCTCTAGGGCCCTCCTGCCCCCACAAAGGGCCCTGCACACAGGACCAGGGCAGAAAGACCATTTCCCTCCCTGTTGTCTTTGTGCCGTGTGGGAAATAAGTCACTAAAGGAAGAAACATCACTCTGGGACAGCCATGAGAGGGAAGGGGATGACAGAGGTGCTGGCTGATGCTGACAAGAGCTCCCAGCAAAGCTGCACCACACCAACCCTCCCTACCCCAGGCCCACAAGCCCCATTCAGGCTCCAATTCCCAGCCCCAGAGGCTGCAGTTTCGCTCCTTGGAGAGGGATGGAGGGGACTAGTGGCTCAGTCCCAGGTCATGGCGTGGTCAGTCTATCTAGTGGCTCCATGCCACCAGGCTTGGCATCTCCTGTCTGCCTGGGGCATGCTCCCAAGGCTCTGATGCCAGCACAAGATGCCAACGATGCATCAGAGACAGCCTGGGGAGAGAGATTAACACCCTCCCTGGGGAAACATACCTCAGACTGTAAGTTTTCAGACCTGACATTTCCTTTTCTTGGAAAGAAGTGAGTATCCAGGCAATTGGATTTCACCCAGGTGGCTCCTGGCTTTGTCCCTGCCATAAGCCAGTCCCTTCAGGGACAGGGTGACGCAAGCCTGGCGCACTCTTGGAGAAAGTTTCTCTCTGATGCCAACTGCCTCTTTTTAAAGATATTTTTCTTGCTGAGCCCTAGTTGCAACCCATCCTCCCCCCTGAGCCTGAAGCTGTTCCCAGGGCTGATGCCTGTCCCACACACCGTGGGGCTATTTATGCACTGCAAGATGCTGGGGCCAAAGGGCACGGCAGCAGGTCAGCTGCCAAGCAACAGCTTCCCTGCTGCCCTTGTGCCTGTCCCAGGCCTCCCCAATGGAGCAGCAATAAATCACCTGCCCACCACCATGTCAGGATTATTCATTCCCATGCTGAGGTCATTAATAAAAGCCTTCTGCTGCTCGCTACCAGGACAATACAGGATCCCCCCAGGACCAGCACAGGCACCAGGCACCAGTCCCACATTGCAGTGCCACACACCGTACCAGAGCCCAGCTTCCAGCACTCACAAACTCCCCAGAGTTTCTCACCCAGGGCACATCCCCTTCACACCGAGAGCAGATCCAGATGGGCTGGGGTGCATTTTAGGGGATCGCCCCCTCAGCTCACCCAGGTCCCCAGGGATGCTCCTCTACTTGGAGCTGCCCCAACAGAAGAGGACGTATGTGGGACAACATGTGCGGCTTTGCCTTTGGAGCCACACCTGCAGAGGCCTGCAAGGGACGCTCAGAGGGCCATTCAAAACATATGCACTCCATCAGAAGTGAGACGGGGCTTTGCCCCCGCACTGCACCCTGGAGCTCCCAAGGGCTGGCTCCTTCCCCCCTGCAGCCAGCCAATGTCTGGCCATGCCATGGGAAGAGCCGGGAGGCTCTAGCTGAGCTGTGCAGGGAGAGGTCACACGGATCAATGGAGAAACACATGCCCCAGGCAGAAGAAACCTGCACGTTCCCAGACACGCAGCGCCAGTGCCACCACTGCTGCCCCACTCCTTGCCTTGGGGGTCTGACCCTACAAAGCCCCTGGAACACACACAGGAGCTTCGAGATACCCTGCACTGGGGAAACCAGGACCCCCACCACATCCCAGAGCTCCCCAGCATGCCAGCTGAGACACAACAATGTAGGTCATGCTTAAAGGGATCGAGAGCCCCAAAATGAAGCTTAAGGCCCCAGCATCAGCACTGGGCACCCCCACAGAGTGAGATGCACCAGGAAGCTGTCCCGCATCCCTGCAGTAGCCTGTCCTGCAGTGAGGGCAGTGGTACCCGCCCGCCAACAACACAGCACAGCAGGATAACCCCACAGCAGCCCTGGGCACCACTGCAACACAGCCCTGGCTGTCCCTGCCTACTCTCACACACCGTGGAGCAGGACCAGGGTGAGGAGGAACAAATAAAGAGACTGAGGAGGAGACCGAACTGCCCTAGAGGGGCAGGTCCCCAATTCTCCTCTCCCACCCCAAGAGCCCGTCCCACCTTGCCACCTGGCTTGTGGAAGGGTAGAGGATGGGCCAGAGTCACCCTGTCCCCTCATGTCCCCAGCCCCATACCTTCAATGCCGCTGATGATTTTGAAGCAGCGGGTGGTGAACCAATAGGAGATGAGGAGAAGGATGGCAATCAGGGAGGCATAGAGCAGGCTGTCATTGTGCAGGGATGTCCTCTCCATGGCTCCATCCCCCGTGCCCGCTTGTGCCCTGCACCCAGGTGCTATGTGGGGCAGTGCTGTTCCGGCAGCCCCACCACCAGAAGAGATGGGCACCGTGGGCAGGGAGGCGGGGGGCACACGGGCAGGCAGGCAGGTAATTGGGAGCAGCCTGTGAGAGCCAGGCTCCCAAACCAATTACCTTAATTGTGCTCAGGCAGCACATGGCAAACAGTTAAAAATAACCCTCCTGGCCCAGGGGGAGAGTGGCACCACCAACCAGGAGAAGGAAGCAGGGGGCAGAGCGCAAACAGGACTCACTACACGTGTGGCTAAGTCTCTGTGCAGTCAGGCCAGCAGAGCATCACCACAGCCTGACAGCTGCTCTGAGGTCACCAGTGACCCCAGAACCATCAGCTCCTTGCTGTCACCCTGCAGGAGGAGCTGGGAGTCCTGGAAACCAGGCTCCCCAGGGAACAATGCTGCAGCCCAGGACTGGCAAATGCCAGGATCTCTGGGAAGTCTGCACCCGTCCTTGCTCTAGACACCAGGCTTTGAAGGAAGGTTCTGCAGCCTTGCCAGCCCTGGGAGCTAGGTCTGGCCCTGGCATCTCATCCCCTGTGCCCCTTCACAGCACCCTCTGGGAATGCCCACAATCAGCCTACCCTTTTTTCAGCTTTTAAGCAAAGACTGGCTGGCCAGGTACCTGCTCTGCAACACCAGGGGATACTCTGGCAGTGCCACTGTGAATTTGGGCAGACTCATTAGCAGCCCCCAAGCCCCACAGAATTATCTGCACCCATGCCGGACTTCTCGTCCCTGAACCGTGCTCAGCCCCATCGGCCACCCCATGGAATAAGTGGCTGGGGAAGATGCCAGGCCCAAGTGCTTCACCCCAACACCTTTGCATATAAGATGTCCCATTCCCACCCCTGCATCTATAGCCAGTAGACATGGCCATTCAGACGCAGGGCGTGGAGCACAGCATCACTCCAGCTGTAACTCTTTCAGAGTGCAGAACCCAGGCATCTGGGTCTGTCCCCCTCTTCCCTTCTCTCTTCCCCAGGATCAGCTGCTCTGAGCATCCACAGGGGACACAGGACAGGCTGGCAAAGTGGCCGTGATATGTGCCCACGGCCACGATGCAGGGAAACAGCAGGCCCTGTCACACTGCCCCAGGCACAACTGTGCCAGGATGAGCAGCCCAGGTCACCTCTCCTGTCACACATCGGGCTGCGACAATAACAGCCATGAAGCGTCCCCTGCCCATCCACCCCTACCTCAGCTCTCTGGTGCTGCCAGCAGTGCAGCTCTGCCACTTGGCTAAAAATAACCACCCCGCCAGCCACCTCTGTGTATATGATAAATAGAATTGCTCAGAAGTGGGGTTTCTTGCCCAGAGAGCTCAATGCACACAGCGTGCTACAGGCATGCACGAGGCAACACCCACAAATGTCGGGTAGCGCGTGGCTGGTCCCTGTCCCCATCCCCCCAGCACTGCCAGCAGCTGGGCACAGGGGACCATCTCCCATTGTGGGACAGGAACAGATGGGGAGGGAACAATTGCCATGGAGCCCATCTCTTCAAGGGGACAACATGCACCCTGACCATGGTCAGGCTTTGCCCTGCTTGGGACCTACCACTGTGGCTAACTCTAGGACACTCCTAATCAAAGCGCCGCAGGATGCCAGGGCACTTTCCACCCAAAACGTGCCATGGGAGCACCTGAGCCAAAGCAGAGGCAGAAGTGCTTAAGTACGGCCAGGCAGCAGCTGCCCAGGTCCCTGGCCCCTCAGGTGCTGACAACCGACCAGGGGTGCAGCCTGATGGATAGGAGCCGCTCCTTTTTTTTTGGTTCTGGGGCCATCATCCATTAGGGAGAGTTAAATTTAGGTTACAGCTGATCCCTTATTACCTCGCTGCTAATCAGAGCGCGAGCAGATTATTAATAAGCACATTAAAATATTGGCGAAATGCTATTTTTGGGAGGTGAAGTCACAGTTTTAATCTGGTTAATTGATTGAGTCATTTCTCTTTCCCCCCATCGGCGATCTGTCCTTGGCTGGCTCCCCACCCGTGAGCTCTGTGGGACCTCCTTTCCTCTGCAGGGAGAGCAGAGGGGCTTGTTGCCCCCCAAAAGGGGCAAATGGGAAAGGAGAGAGGCTGGAGGGAGGGACAGAATCCGGTGACCCATGTGCCACATGGACCATTAGTGGCTGGGGATGAGGAGACACCACAGAAGGGAGAAGGCTATGCAAGCCCCACATCCAGCTCCCACTCCAAACTCCAAGCCTTTGTGGGGACACAGACCTGCCTGGCTCTGCGTTTCACACTGCTTCAGCTTCTCCCACAAAAGGGAGGACACCAAGAGTAGGGTGAGCAACATTAGCTGGTGCCCTACTGCCCATCCTGTGCATTCCTCCCAGCTCCATACAGCACAGACACCCACGACGGACCCAGCCCAGTAATGCTAGCCGAAAAGCCCAAGATGCCAGGGCAAGGACCTATAGGAGAACATCCTTGAAGGTGGCACAGCTGGGAGCACATCAAGGTCCCTTTCCCACCCTGTTCCATTACCAGCAGCCGTGCCCCTCGCATCTAGGGCTGGACTCAGCTGACTCATCCTCTGCCCTCTCCGCTCCAGGCTAACTGGCCAGTGCCCGAGGGATGGACTCAGAGCCGCCTGTGGGCACACGGAGCCTCTGGAGCCTAGCATGCCAGCCCCACACACACACACCCCGGTACCTCTTCCCCTATTGACATGCTGTGGGCTGGCATGGAGACCCAAAGGGGCTGCAAAGTGATGGGAAATGCCCGTAGGGCTGGTTTCCTACAGCTGCAGGGCTTGTGTCCTCACGGGCAGGGAGGTGGCAGGGCAGACACTGCTCCCATGTCCCAGCCTCCAGCACTGTGTCCAGAGCATCCCCAGGGTGCCCTCACCGTCGCCGGCCCTAGGGATGGGCACAAGCTGAGAAGACACAGGGGCTCCCCCAGGCAAGGAGGGGACAGAGCATGGGAGGGTTTTTTCAGGCAGGCTGGGCCGTGGGGAAGGCAGTGTGAGTCCCAGCCCCACTCCAAAGCATGACGTTTCAACACTGGCCCAACAAGGCCTTCCCTACGCTCCTGGCACAGTGTGTTCCAGAGGAGCAGCCTGAGCAGGACCAGGCCGCGAGGAGGGCACCCTGTCCCCAGCACCTTGACAGGGACCCCAGGTCCCAGCACACAGGCACATGGTGACCCCCACATTGGGGTGAGGAGGTGGCTCTGGGCTCATGCCCAGGACAAGGGGTCCCGGCCAGCTGGCTGAGCTGTGCAGGGGCTCACAGGGGGATGCAGGTCCTGCCACGGCTGTGACTGTGAACTCACGGGGCACACAGCTCTGTCCCCAGGACCAGGCAGCACCCCAGGGTATGAGCACAAGTAGATGCAGCACCAGGGTGTGTCTGTGCCCCAGCCCCAGCCTGCAGGCACATCCAGGACTTCCCGGGCCAGACGGATGGAATGCATGGCCCCAGCCCCAGAGGATGCTTGGCACAGCAGGGAAGGGTCAGACCACCTATGATTTCTTTCCACAGTAGTTTTCTCACTGCACCAGTCCACTCCCCACATAAAATATTTCCATCACCCCAGGTCCACAGGGGACCTTCAGGGGCTCCCATTGCCTCCTGTGAGCATCTTCAGGTTTGCTCCACACAGAACCCAGAGCAACCCCTCCACCTGGGGCTGAATTGCTCAGCATCTAAACAGCATTTACTCCCTTCCCCAAACAGCCCCACAGAGCCCACTAGGCGGAAACCCATTCCCACACAACAGAGTCCCTGTGCCCCCAGGGTGGCACCTACCTTGGGAGAGTGTCCCGGTGACAAACTGGTAGAAGAAGCGGATCACCCGGCCCAGCTGCCTCTTGCAGCGCTGCTGGCAGTGGCTCATGGCTCCAGCTCACAGCACTGGGGAGGGACCCGGTCGCACCCTCTCCCAACAAACAGCCCACCAGCTCCTCCGAGCAGCCTGGGGGAGGATGGAGCCTTCCTTGCCTGAAGCAAGCCTGCAGGCATCGGCAACAGGGCCAGCGCGGCAGAGAGGGCACGAGCAGCACCCACCAGCACGGCAGCTTCCAGGCCTGGCTCCCAGGCAGCAGCCAGCTGGGAAGTTTTGTGCTGAGAAGCTCCTGTGCAGGCTGGCTGTGAGCCAGCGCGGTCAGGGGTCCAGCGGTGATGCCCCTCCTAGGGCTTTGGCTCACAAAATGTGACACGAGTTTGGCGAGGGAGCAGGATGCTCAGGCGAGCCTCCTTGTGCTGTGCCAGCCCCACAGCACCGTCCGTGCAGGAAAGTTGCAGGGAGAGGCAGGGAGTAGTGGCAGGGGGATGCTCGGGGCCAGGGAGCTTGGTGATGCCAGCCAGCTCTCTGGGAGAGGCAGCTGGATGCCTCCCTAGCTGGCAGAGCCCTGGGTTGCCCGCGGCTCCTGGTCCGCCCCTTCTTACCAGCTCGACCCGGCACTTCACGCCCCGGCTGGCCGGGAACCAGAGGCAGGTTGGTATGGCAACCCGTAGACTCCACAGGTCCCGCTGACCAATGAAGCACTGCTGCATCCCCAAGCCACCTCTCTCCAAGAGCAGAGAAGGATGCTCCTTCTGGAGAGGAGACAGCGCCGACAGCATCTTGCATCCTAGGGCATCAGCCCTCTGCTCCTTCATCCAAGTCCTGGAAGCATCCTGCATCCCTGGGTGTCGCTCATCTGATCCGATCAGCCGGTGCTGTGAGTGTCTTGCATCCTCAGACATCAACCATCCAGCACTGCGAGTGTCCTGCATCCCTCTGGCAACAGCCCTCCAGCACTGCAATCATCCTGCATCCCTGAGTGCCAAACACCCGCTCCTCTTGGCTCCACACAGGGGAGGAGACGGGGATCAGTGCAAGGAAGAGGAGTCAGGCTCCCAGCCTGCCTGGGTGGAGAGCTGCTCGCTCCAAAGCCCAGCCTGGCAGCGAGTTGCTATCTTGCACAGTATGTCAGAGCCAGAAGAGAGTCTGGCGCTTGGTGGCAGTGGGATTTCCCTGCTCCCAGAATCAGCCCAAGATGCTCTGTGCAGACTGGCGACCACATCACTTCGCCAAGTCCCATTTTCCCAGCTGCAATTCCCTCTTGATATCGCTTTCACACCCCACACCAGAAGGATCTCTCAGCTCTGCATCCATCCAGACTCTATTACCTCATAAGATTCATCTCTTATTAATGGAGGAGGAAGCAAAGAAAAAGAAACCTGATGGGAAACATCGCTTCTCTTCCTTCAGAGATGAGAAAGGGTTTGCAAGGGTAATCTATCCAGAACAGTTAGACCACCCTGTCCCTACAAATGCCTCAACAAGGAGTCCCAAGGGAAGAGGCAGGAGCCCCTGCAGGGGCTGGTACAGGGTGACCTCACACCCTGCTCCTCAAAAGGCCATCTGCTCTAAACCAAGCCCTCCCAGCCTGTTACGCTGGCTATGCCTCTGCAGAAGGGGCCAACCCTTCAGCAGAGAGCCCCTACACCAGGCAGACAGTGCCCTGGGGCAGGATGAGGCTGGAGTGGGCAGGAACCAGGGGAACACAGGATCACAGAACAGCTAGGCTGGAAAAGGCCTTTGAGATCATCGAGTCCAACTGTACCTGTCCACTGCTAAATCATATCCCTAAACACTTAATCTACCTGTCTTTTAAATAACTCCAGGGATGGTGACTCGACCACCTCCCTGGGCAGCCTCTGCCAGTGCCTAGGAACCTTTTCAGTGAAGCGATTTTTCCTAATGTCCGACCTGAACCTCCCCTGGCACAGCCTGAGGCCAGTGCTGCACTGGTCACTGCAGGGCTGAGGCAGGTTTGGGGAGACCCTGCAGTGAAGCACAAACAGAGCACAACAGGGGTTTGCAATAACAACACACTCAGAGCCCTAGGCCAGGGAAGGGCTCCAAGGGCCATCAGCCTTGCAAGGAGGACAGGGCCAGGCCAGGCCATCCAAGGCAGTGTGAGCAGCTCAGCAGATGCAGAGCAACAGCTGTAGGACAGTCTGTAAACACAATATCCACACTGAACGCACCTCCTGCAGATCACCTGCCCCTAGCCAAAAGCTCAGAATTCTGGGCTGGCAATGGTGCCCAGTCCCCTCCTGCCACTGCCAGGCGTGGGTCAGGGCTTTAGGACCCTCATTGTTATCTACGGTATCCAGGCTTTTGGCTCAAACCCACAACACAAATGCACTGGGACAGGTTCTTGCAATAATCACAACCCATGACCCAGCACAACTGAGCCCGAGGCAGCTGCAGCACCCCAAAAACCCGAGGGATACAGCAGAGGAGTCAGAACAGCCACAGGAGGGTGCCAGAGCCCACAGGACGTGGCAGCCAAGTGTGCAGATCCACCCCAAACCCCCATCCAGTTCCTTGGGAGCCAGATCCCACCTGGCCAGGAAGGCTGCTCTGTCCCAGTGCAGGTGGTAGCTACAAGCTCTGTCCTACACCCTGGCCATGATGGCCATGCAGAACGAGGCCTAAGTCCCCCAGTTGCATGCACAGACCACCCCATGCCAGCCTGCAGGGACACGGCAGAAGAGAAGAGCCCAGCACTGCAGTCACCCTCCTCACCTCCAGGCTTGGCTGCCCACCAGCATCCCTGGGTGCTACAAGGAGTCCAGAACCAGATGATGATTTCCAATGGAGCATCACCTCTCGCTCTCCGGAGAGGCCCTCATGCACTGACACCAAGACAGGACCACATGGGGACCACGTGGGCCGAGCCAGGGGACTGCACTCTCCCCCAGCACCCACAGCAGGTATTTTGCAAGGACGGTGCAAGTCATCTTGCTCCCACCCTACGGCTCCCTCACAGCACAGGGTCCCCAGGCTGGCACCAGGGACTTGCCCTTGCAGAAGGGCAGCAGAGCCACTCGGGTTCTGACCACCTCTCCCCTGGGAAGACAAAGAGGAACCCAGCAGAAATCAAAAGCAAGCCACAAAGCAGGGCTGTTAAAGCCACTCCTACACACAATTTCTTGCTCATGATGTCACCTGGGCTGCAGGGTGCACCCTGCCAGCCTGTGTCTCCAGAGCACCTGCTGGACTCCAGACAACAGGACACAGCATTGCTAGAGCCACAGCAAAGGGAAGGAGGAAGACCTCCAAGCTCTCATTGCAGCTCTGCTCCAGCCACACACTCTGCCTCTGGCAGGGTTACCTGATATTCCCCAATCTCCCAGCACCGAGCCTGCACCCCAGCTCCCCACTGTATGGTATAAATAGCAAATTCAGGGAGACTAGAGAGCAGAATTGTCGCCTGCTTCCGTGGCCCCAGTCCCTGCTGCCTGCAGGTTTTGGGTCTCTGCCGGGACACCTTGAGCTTGGATGCAAGGGAGCCCAGGGCAGCCCACGCAATACTTGGGCAGTGAATGTCAAAGTCGAATCCGCAGTGCCACAGTCTGGCTCGCAGTCTGTGCCATCACAGAATCACCAGGAAGGAAAAGACCCACAGGATCATTGAGCCCAACCACTCCTATCAACCACTAAACCACGTCCCTCAACACCTCATCCACCCGTCCCTTAAACACCTCCAGGGAAGGGGAATCAACTCCCTCCCTGGGCAGCCTCTGACAGTGCCCAATGACCCTTTCTGTGAAATATTTTTTCCTAATGTCCAGCCTAAATCTCCCCTGGTGGAGCTTGAGGCCATTCCCTCTTGTCCTGTCCCTTGGGAGAAGAGCCCAGCTCCCTCCTCTCTACAAACTCCTTTCAGGTAGTAGGAGAGAGCAATGAGGTCTCCCCTCAGCCTCCTCTTCTCCAGGATAAACACCCCCAGCTCTCTCAGCCACTCCTCTTGTTCTCTAACCCCCTTCCCCAGCTTCATTGCTCTTGTCTGGACTCGCTCCAGAGCCTCAACATCCTTCTTGTGGTGAGGGGCCCAGAACTGAACATAGTATTCAAGGTATTCAAATATTCAAATATTCCAGGAGCCATAGTCTGACCTGCAGCATCCCAGTCTGACCCACAGTGTCCCAGTCTGACCCATGGTCTGTGCGGTGCCGTTTCTGGAGCCTGACGCTAAGAGGAGCCCTGGCACAGCGCAGCAGTGCCAAGAGGTGAGCTGGGGACATGGCTCATTCAGACGGCTGAGGCGGCTGGTAGCACACGGGGGACAGGAGGGGACACGTGCAGTTGTGTTGGAGCATGCAGCGCTGCCTGGGCAAGGCTGTGCACACATGTGCAAGCATGCATGTGAAACACAAATCATAGAACAGAATAACAGAAATGCTTAGGTTGGAAAAGAATCATAGAATCACAGTATCACAGAAGCACTGAAGCTGGAAAAGACCTGTCAGATCAAGTCCAACCATCAAGACAACACTAATATACCTACTAAACCATGTCCTGAAGTGCCATGTCTACAAATTCATTAACACCTGACTCCACCGCTTCCCTGGGCAGCCTGTTCCAATGCTACACCACTCTCTCAGTAAAGAATTTTTCCCTAACATCCGACCTAAACCTCCCCTGGTGCAACTTGAAGCAGTTTCCTCTCGTCCTGTCACTTGTTACCTGGTTTAAAAGGCAAGTACCCGCCTCACTACAGTCTCCTTTCGAGTAGTTGTAGAGAGCAATAAGGTCTCCCCTTAGCCTCTTCCAGACTAAACAACCCCAGCTCTCTCAGCTGCTCCTCATAAGACTTGTGCTCCAGACCCTTCACCAGCTTCATTGTCCTTGAAGGCCATCTGTGCACAGTCACATGGCCACCACGCTCTGAGTCCCATGCAGGATGAAGGGGCAGTGACAGCACTGCCAGGGATGGGGACACAACACCACTGCCCATAGCAGAATCACTGCTTTCTTTCCTGCCCAGATCCTCTCCCCCTGAGACGGATTCTTGGCAGAGACATCCCTCCCAAGCAACCAACATCTGGGCTGGTACCTGCCATGTGAACACTGGGGGCAGGGAGCTGCTGGAGGAGTTCATGCTAGTTCCTGGACATGAAATATTCATTAGCACAGCTAGGAAGAAAAGGGGAAAAATAAAATCAGAAGCAGGGGAGCAGACACAATGCAGGTGGCTCAGCATCAAGGTGTTTCTCTTGTACATTGGTCTCATGGCTGTGCAGAGCCCATCCCGTTGTCATGGGTCTCGTGGGCACGTGAACACACCTGGAAAATGCAACCAGGGCACAGCAGTCCCTGCAGGCAGCCACACGCTTGGACAAGAACATTCTCAAGGTGCACTGTGCTGGGCTGGTGCCTGGGGGCTGTTCTTGCCTGGGCTTCAAAGCGTTCCAGCCTGGGCCACACAGCCCAGGGACAGGACCGGGGCAGGCTTCCAGTCCAGGGCCACCCCAACCAGCGCATCTGGGAGCTCTCCAGAGTTGTTGTGGGGTTGGCAGAGAGCAGACCCCAGAGACAGCATGTGCCAACAACAGTTCCCTCAAGGAGGAAGGGCAACCAGAGAGGGAAGGATGCACGGCACCCTGCAGCCTTGTGCCAAGCCTCAAGCCACCGCTCAGGTGTGTAGGGACTGAGCAGATGCTCTGTTCTCGCTGTATCTGAATCCAGCAGTCACCTTTTGGGGGGCATGGAGGGCATACACATCCCAGCAATGCCAGATCCACGGCTGCTTGGGGGATGTGGGTCAGCACTTGACTCAGCATGACTCACCCCAGAGACAGAGCAAAATGAGGGAAGAGGGACTGTGGGAACCATGTGGGTCCTTGGTCCTAGACACATCACATCAAGGAGGGTGGCTCTGTGGGAGCCAAACAACCACTGTCATCCACAGAGGCAGCATCAAACCAGCCAGCCCTGTGTGGGGTCCCCCTGTCACTCCTGCCTCCTGCCAGCCCTGGGGACCTGCAGCCTTCAGGACTCAGGGAAGTGCTGAAAAAGCGATGCCAGAGAAAATAAATAAGGCAGCTAATGAGGTAATTTGCATAGCTATTAGCAGGCAGGATTTGCAGCAGCTCTGACATGGGACGTGCCGTCAGAGTGAAGCACAGCCCAGGGCTCTGCTGGTGCTTGCAGAGGGTAACACACACTACAACCTCACCACATGGCTCCACCAGGCCAGGGAGGCAAGAGGGACAGGGAGGTGGGAAGAAGGCTCCGAGCAGGGCAGGCAGCCTGTGAGCAGCCATGTGCTCTAACCATGAGCCTACGCTGTCTTCAGCCACTCACCCCAGGGCTTCACCCTGCGATGGACAGAGCACACAACTCCTACCTTGCTGAGGTGCAGAGAATATCCAGGAAAGAATGAGCTTGTGACGGCCAAGGAATGAGCTTGTGAAGGCCAAGGGAGAACTGCCAGCAGCCCAGGCTGCCTCGTGGGGCATCTCTGCTGTGGTGCAGCCAGCTGGCTCCCCATCCAGAGCCAGTTACAGGTCCCTGTTTCCCTTACGTCCACTTGCTCCCTTGTGAATCTGGCCCAAAACACATCCCAGAAACAAGAACAATGCAGCACACCCTGATTCCCAGCAGAAGTTGCAGTTCTGGGCTGTAGGGATGTGCACAAAGCCCAATAGCAGCATGAGCTCTGCATTGTGGCTGCCACATCTTTATGTGCTTGGTTCAGGACTTACCATGCTGTGCCAGGCAGGACACTGGCCATCCTGCTACCCCCAGGGATGCAGGGTCAACACACCTGCTACCTGCAACACTGCTGGAAGCCCAACTTGCTTTGCCAGGATAAATGTCCCATTAATCAGCCACGTGGTGGAGAGGAGTGGCGCGCAGGGCCACCCTCCCCCGCGCTGCCAGGGCATGTCTGGCTTTGATCACAAACCTGCAGCGACAGCTCGGCTCGTTCCCAGCCGATGGATCTTGTTAAAAAATGTATGTGGCGTGATCCGTCTGCTCGGGAAGGCACTGCCAGGGAAGGAGCCCAGCTCAACACCGCTCACGGGTCCCCCAGCACCCACCTGCCAGCAGCCACCACACAGTGGGTGACAAGGCAGCCACCTGGCTCTGATGGCACCGGGCTGTGACGAGTCCCGCTAGCATTTAGCTCCAAAGCACCCCTGCATTGCAGAGAAAGGACAGAGGCACCTCCACCTTCTCATGGCAGAGACAAGCAGAAAGACCCAACAGATGAGTGGTCAGATGGACAGACAGACACAAAATCCAACAGCAACTTGAGTGGTGGGTGTTGGGCAAAGACTGAGGCCAGAGCCGCCGGAGATCGACCCCGAGCATGGGGTGGCCCCCAGCCCTCCAGGTTACGCTGAGGCACCGACTCCTCCCAGGCTGTATTTTTTAAGTCAGTTCTGCTAAATATTTCAGGGATTTACATAGAAAAGCTCTCTGCGCTCAGCAGCACGTTGGCCCCATTGGCATCACACAGGCAGCCACAGGCACCCACTCACCCCACCCTGGGTTTGAATCATTCATGACCCCACAGAAAGGGTAGCAAGCAGAGAGGAGGGGACAAGGCAGGGGGTATAGGGTCCATTGTCCCCCTCCTGGGGTGCACACCAAGACCCTCCATGTCCTGCAAAAGGAGGGCAGAAGGGAAAGCAAAGACCAGCACAAACATCTGCAGGGAAACTGAGGCACAGGGAAAGGAAAAGAGTGCTCAGCACGGGTTACAGGACCCCAACATCACAGGACATCAAGAGTAAGCAAAGATACCACAGCATGAGCATCCTGTGCATGTTGGGTCTGCGAAACATAGCAACTCTGGGAGCACTCGGGTAATATCGGGCAGTAGAACAGCACAGCTCCAGAACCTCCAAAGAGAGCAGCCTTCACAAGAAAGACATCACCACCTCGAGGTGCATACCTCGCGCCAGGGAACAAGACAGCCACAGCAAATCCTTAACCTGAACCAGAATCTTTTTCACCCTTCAGATGTTGACCCAGCCCCGTGCCCATGACATGCCATGGGGAGCAATGGGGAGTTTCCATCCCCAGCACACCATCCCACATCCCCCAGCTCCCGCTCCAAGCCTCTGTGCAGCCTTCTGAATTGCAAGGCTGGGAAAAATCTCAGCCTGGCCACAAACGATGTCAGTTTGGCTCCCAAATCCGTTCCAGGGGAGAGCACACCCTTGGCATCCCAGCAACCTGCCGCACATCCCGCCCCCCAGCACGCTCCCCTCCAGCCTTGCCACACTCACAACCACACAACAGCAACAAATTGACAATCCCTGTGCAATCACATGTAGGCTGGGCTCCGATAAATGGGAAATGGCACTAGGCTAATTTCCTTGCAATCACTGCTCGCTTGGATGCCAACAGCTCGGCACAGTGATGAGAAGAAACACAGCAGGGCCGAGCTGGGATGCAGCCCTGGCTCCCGCATGTGCGGCACGGGGGCCAAGCAGCAGGGCCTCCTCGATCGCCCAGCCAGACGCTGCCAGGCTGAGCAGCGTTGGAAAGGCTCTTAGCACCACGGCTCATGTCAGAGCTGCAGCACAACCCGGCCGCACAGCTGGGACAGGGAGATAAGGCATCCAAGGGATCCCAGGAAGGGGAAACATACTTCAAATGGCAGGAATCTCACCAAAAATGGTCTTGGCTTGAAGACACCAAGAGAATTTCCCGCTGTTAATAAACTGCAGCACTGTGACCAGGCACCTGCCCCCAGGTCCGCAGCTCAGACCTTCTCCACACAGTGAGATGTAGCAACAAGGCAGGGAGGGAAAGCAAAGCAGCACTGGAGATGGGACTCGGGGCCTGACCCACAGCTCCTCACCTGTCCCATGCCAAGAGCCCATAGGACCGGCCTGAGACCTCAGGATGAGTGACAATTTGTCTGGGGGCACATGGAGACTTATGGCAGGGAAGACACGTAAGGTGAGCGATGCCCCTCTGAGAGCCCACCTGCACCTTTCTCCAGCCTCAATCCAAGACACTGTGCAGCCCCCAGCTGGGCTGATGGCCCCTCACGCCAGCACTGACCCTCCCCCCACCTGTCCCTGAGTGATAGCTCAGCCCTCTGGCCCCCTACCCCACAGGGCAGCAGGACCACCCCACCCAGCACCTCCAGGGAACCCACTCGGCCCAAATACCCCAGAGATTGCCTTCTTAAACTGACATTTCGGGGACAGGAAAGCTATTTTTGGTTGTTTCAGAGGCAGTGTTTCCATTGCAGACTGTCTGTCTCTGCTGGAGGAAGGGTTGCTCTCTCTGAGGGTGCCATGGCAGCTAGATCCATGTGGGGCTGTGCTGCTCAGCAATACTGGGTTGACCTCACCCTCTTCTACTGCCCATCCAGTGCCTGGAGGCAACGGACCCCAAAGCAACTGGAAAAAGACATTCCTAGGTTCTCCACCTGGACGTGAGGGTCAGGAGCATCCCATCTGGCAGAGGGGCTGAGGAGAGGCAAGGAGCAGAACCTGGACACCAGGCTCCTACCCAGGACCTACCCAGCATCAGCAAGACGTCTTTTCCACACACCTTGGTGAGATACCCCCAAAAATGAGCACACAGACCTGAACAGCGCCCCTTCCTCTGAAGCCCCTGAGCACTCTTGATAGGGATAAATGTTCCTGGAAATTACTTAAGGGGAGAGTACAGCCTCCCAGTGCAAGACCTGCTGAGAGGCTCAGAAATAAATATGTTAATAATCAAATATCCATCCTGTGCCTGAGCTCACAGGAGGACTTTCAAGTCTAATTAGCAGCAGATTTGTACCATCACTGCCTGGGCTCGAGGGACAATTCGCTATGGTTCCCACGAAGAGAGAGGCTTGGTTATAATTAGCCAGCAGCCTCCCATCTGCAAGGATTACCTCCAAATCCCCCTGCACTCTGGGCTGGGGGCAGGCGGGACCCAGGTAAACCAAGATAAGAGATGCCTCAGGCTTTGATGCGTGCCAAAGGATTCCTGAGCTGCAAATTCAGCACAGGCAGCAGGACGGGACACACATCACAATGAAAGGGACCTCGAGACTGCAACTCACTCCCCTGCCTGCAACCCCTACGCAAGCAGGGAGCTCCTCTCCCCACAGCATCCTGCAACAAAGCTCCAGGGAGCCCCCAGAACCTCTCCCCTCCAGACTGATTGCTCCCAAGCCAGGCCCCCAGCTGTCCACAGCTTCAGCAGGCCAGTCCCCAACATCTTCCAGTCTACCGCATCTTGTACATCTCACTGCCAAAGAGAAGAGCTGCCCCTGCCCACCTTGAGACTAAAGCTAAGCGTAGCTTGCGATGCTGCTTGCACAGCCTACGATGGGTGCTCAGTTCATGGGGACTCAGCCCTGCGAGGGAGGGGAGTGCATCTGCAAAGAGATCCAGTTCCTCACTGCAGGCAAACACAGACCTCAAGACTTGGCAACAGTTTGGGGACATTCATCAATCCCTGCCCAGGCTGCCGTTCAGTGCAGCGCTTGTTGTGGGCAGATGGAAATCCCGTCAGATCAGACCTTTCCCCAATCCATCAAAGCGGGACAGGTAGTGCCTGGGGGAGCGCTTCCATCGCCCCTGCCCATGCATTCTTAAACAGGACCACGTCCCACTCCTGAGGATGCCTGAACAGAAACTGTTCCCACCGCTGCAGCACCTTGCGGGATGGCCGGGATGGGAAAAGAGGGGCACCCAGGGCAGCGAGACACGGGGTCAGCACCTGGAGGTGCACCAGTGCCCAAAGTGGCACCAGCCTCCTGGGAAAACACAACAGCAGCGAAACAGCAGAGGATGAGGGAAGGGATGGAGAGAGAGCAGAAGGAGCCATATCCACACAAAGGACAGACACCACAAATGAGTATAGAATCATAGAATCACAGAATCATAGAACAACCAGGTTGGAAGGGACCCATCAGATCTTCTACTCCAACCATTCCCATCAAATGCTAAACCATGTCCCTCAAGACCTCATCCACCCCTCCCTTAAACACCTTCAGGGAAGGGGAATCAACCCCCTCCCTGGGCAGCCTATTCCAATGCCCAATGACCCTCTGTGTGAAAAACTTCCTCCTAATCTCCAGCCTAAATGTCCCTTGGTGGAGCTTGAGGCCATTCCCTCTTGTCCTGTCCCCTGTCCCTTGGGAGAAGAGCCCAGCTCCCTCCTCTCCACAACCTCCCTTCAGGTAGTTGTAGAGAACAATGAGGTCTCCTCTCAGCCTCCTCTTCTCTAGGTTAAACACCCCCAGCTCTCTCAGCCGCTCCTCATAGGGTCTGTTCTCCAGCCCCTTCACCAGCTTCGTGGCTCTTCTCTGGACTCGCTCCAGAGCCTCAACATCCTTCTTGTGCTGAGGGGCCCACAACTGAACACAGGATTCAAGGAGCGGCCTCACCAGTGCTGAGTCCAGAGGAAGAATCACCTCCCTGGCCCTGCTGGTCACACCATTTCTGATACAAGCCAGGATGCTCTGCCGAGCAGGGAGCAGGACCCACGCACCCAGCCTGGCAGGGCAAGTACCTGGCAGACACTCAGCTGGAGCTCACTGACCCTGCAACAGCTGCCAGGGATGCTCATTAACACCAACTAATTGCGGGCAGAGGCGGCTGACCTGGCAGCGGGCACCCTGCCCACACACTCCTCCCAGCCTGGCAGCCAGCACAGCTCTCAGCCCAGGGCAGAATTACAGACGGGGCCACAGTTGTTGCATCCAGGGCACTTCCTCAGAGATGGCCTGGAGACGTCTGTGCCACAGCTGCTGTGCCCACGAACAATGAAACAAGCATTTTATCCCTTTCAGGGGCATTCAGGTACTTCACATTCAGTGTGGCCCCCAAGCCGGGGCACAGCCCTCCTCATCCAGCTCCTCTGCAGCCTTGAGAAACCTCCCTGGCATCACTGGTGCTGGTGAAGGAGGGGTTACTAGCCCCTCACTTCCCCATGGTTATTTAATTAAGCAGTGATAAAAAGCAAGACGCGTTATCCGGAGAGTGACAGCAGGTTGTAATTACAGCAGGGCAGGCTGAGAAAACAAACAGCACAGAGGGAGGTGTGGAGTGGCTGGGAAGTCACCACAGCCTCTTGGGAGCCACGTCCCTGCCCCAGATCTGTGTCCCAGGGCAGAGGTAGGACCCTCACGTCTATGAGTGATGGAGGTGGGGAAAGACTCCCTCGCCTTCATGGACGATTCCCAAAAAGCCTCCCCCTCCAGCTCACAAGAGGCTGGGGTGAACCTAATCCCAGCTCCTTCCTGGGGATGCTGGCTCTGGGGACCAGCTGCAGGGAGTAGCAGGTTTTCAGTGAGTCGCTTTGAAATATTAAACACCATTTCCTCCCTCGCAGTGCTGTTCCAGGGGCATCCCGGCACCAAGAGAACTCGCTGCTCTGCTGGGGCGACGGGCAAACTCCCCGCTGCCCCATTGAGCCAGGCATGATGCCCACCGGCTGGCTTCCCCCAAGCTGGGATTTGAAACTTCTGCCCTGTTTGCCATACACAGCATGGGGCAGGGGTGGGACGTGGGGACAGAGCAGTGTGACCACAGTCGTACTGCAAGCACACAGCCCAAGGACCCCATCTCACCTTGTCACCCAGCAGCGATGCTCTCGCTGGGGATGGGGAGAGATTCACCTTCTGGGTCCCCTTCCTGGGGCTGGTGGGAGCCACTGGGTACCAGCACAATCAGAGCTGGGACAGTCTGGAGGGGTGCACGGCCACCTCTTGCCCACCCTGCTCTGTGGGGTGTCCCCTGCGCTGCCCCCAGCCCCAGCCACGTCCCTTACTTTCACTAAATCCTTCTGCTCTCAGCACAATCCTCTTAGGCTCCCCCTCTCCCATTGCAGCATCTTTAATGCCCAGCCAAGCGTAGGATAGAAGGAAATTAACCCTGGGCAGGGGGGCAGCCTCCACAGTGCCTTTTGGAGGCTCCAGCCCTTTCCCCTGGCCTCCTACCTTCTCATTACACAGGACGAGAGACCTCGTCTGCCACAGCCACAATAAGCATCCCCTAAACCAGGGCTCTCAGCTCCTGCAGTCCTGGGCTGGGCGAGGGCAGCAAATCCCCCCTCCAGCCAGCCCCCTGCTTGGGAGGCTGCGAGGTTCCCGGGGCAGGGGAGCCCTGGCTACACTTGCGTTTGCAGCCCTGGCACAGATTTGCTACCACCAGCAGCAACAGCTGGTTGGGATCTGACTGTGAGTGGCTCTATAGCTGCCCTGTGGGGCTGTAGGGCCCTGAGCCACACATGCTTCCACACAGCCTGCATCACCCCCAGGGACCTTCAAGGTCCCAATCTCCCCCAGAGGGATCTGGTGGGAACCACTTGTGTTCCCACGGCTTGAGGAGCTGGAGCAGCACGTGGCAGGTACGATGCAGGGACATGGCAGGGACATGGGTGCCACTGCACACGGCTGAACTAATGCGAGAGACACCTCTTGCCCACGTCACTGCTGGGCAGCTGGGACAAGACCCTTTCAGAGGAGCTGTGTGAGGCTGAGTGGGCACCAAGGCCATGACAAATGATCCATCCCACCCAGCTGGGATTCCAGGTGGGACTTGATGATTTTTGGGAAGATGCCACAGGGCGCTGACACCATCACTGCCTGCACAGTGTGGCCAAGGGACCGTAACCCCACTGAGAGGCAGGATGCTCTCAGTCAGCATCCTGCTGAGCTGCCCTCTTGCAGGGCAGCAACAACCGGGGTGGCAGAGAGCCAGGGCCAGGCGGCACCTGCCAGAGCAGCCTTCCCGCTGATCCTCTGTGTTATGCAACAAATTATTCCACTCGTATTAATGACTTTGCGGCAAAGTGGGAAATGACATGAAAGATTCCCGGTGCCTGGGAGTGACTCACTTTGCACGGCAGAGGGGAGGCGAGTGGGGAGGGCAGGCACCAGGGAAATCTGTCTGGGTCAGCAGGAGCTGCACAGGGCAGCACCTGGGCTTGGAAGACAGGACTTGTGGAATGAGAGTCAGAGGAAAAGAAAGAGGTACTTAAGGGCAGATCCAACCACCTAGAGAGGGGCCTAGATGTCTCCGAGGGATGCCAGGATCAAACATAACCACAACATATCACAGCATCCGTGCTGCCCTGTGCCCATTTGCCAGCCTGTGCTGTGACCCCAAAACAGGGCACCATGTCCATCCCTCCCCATCCTGGGGGCAAACGGGGAGCTGCAATCCTCATGCAGGTACAACCAGAGCTGGAGGTGCTGTGCACTGCCACCAGACCCTGCAAAACTCCATCGTGCTACCTGTAGCACACCAGGATGGGCACAGGGGGGCAGCTGCCCTTATAGCATCTGACCCTGTCCCCTCTCCCTCACCTTCAGGAGGCTTCACTAAATCACACCATTCAAAATTCATCAATATTTCTTCCCTGAGTAAATCAAGAGCCGTCAAGGCTGCCCAGCCCAGGCAGCCACCTCCTGGGAACACCAGAGACATGTCAGGACACACTGGGGACTTCATCAGCCTGCTGCCAATTAGACCCCGGGGAACCCTGGCAGGGCGGAGGGCTGGGTGGATGACTGCCTGGAAAGCCATTCAGGGGCTTTCTGTAAGCAGTGCAGTTTTTAAAAATTCAGTCTAGGAAGAAGTGATTAACCAAAGAGACCAGGAGCGGCGGCTCGCCTGTCTAATCTCATTAGCAGGCAGGCTGGCTCTCATCTCACCCTGTGCGGCTGGATGGGCTGCAGGAACCAGGTGAGAGCTGTCAGATGGCTCTTCCCTAGCACCTGCCAGGTCTGAGGTTGATCCAGGGATGCTCAAGCTTGCCGGTGCCTCCCTGCACTCCACAGGGCTACATCTTCCCCAGCCAAGTAATGGGAAATACCCTGGAAACCCTGTCCCACATGACTCAGATCCTGGCCAGACCATCATCAATGCTTCATCCCTAAAAAGCACCTTTTTTTTTTTTTTTATTTAAACAGAATCATAGAACAACCAGGTTGGAAGGGACCCATCGGATCTTCTAGTCCAACCATTCCTATCAAACACTAAACCAAGTCCCTCGAGACCTCATCCACCCAAATGAGGTGTTCAAATGCATGGGTTTGGCAACGAAAATTGGGCAGATAAGGGAGCCAGTGCATCCCAGCCCTGCTGCTGGGGCCGGTGCCTGGAGCAGGGTTCCCCTTTCTGCCCCACAGAGATTCTATGAGGGGATCCTGCCATTCTCTTGTGGTAGCATCTTGCCAAGAAATCTTCCTCTGCTCCAGGCCGTCAAGCCCCTTCCCAGCAGGAACATCACTGCCGTGGGAAGTGGCTCGCGGGGACAGAAGGACCAGCAAAGGGGTGAGGGAGTGTCCCTTCTCACCCAGTCAGTCCCTCTGTCACTGCAGGCCAGAGCTGGGGCAGCAGGTTCATGCCTCCAGCCCATCTGCAGAGTTAGTCACTCCATCACTGTCTCTAACCTGCTCCTGGCAGAGGGGTCTCAGGTGAAGTCATCCACCTCTGCTGCCAGCCTGGCACTGGCCTCAGGACTCAGGGCATCCCCTGCCTGCCGGTGCCGCAGCTGCTGTCCTGGTCAGACCTTTCTATGGGTCAGAGAGACCCAAAGCCTTTCCCTCCCGTCCAGGACAAAGCCACCAGCTTGTCTGAGCTGCAGACTAGGGCTTTCTGAACAGTGTACTAGGCTTGTCTGCGTGCAGGGGCAGGGGGGGGTGCAGTCCCCAAAACACTCCCTGCAGATGGAGCTGGTGCAGTAATCAGGTGAGCACCACAGCAACTGTGTTCAGAGCTAGAGCACCTACTTGTCTGTCCCCTGGACTCTGACATACCCAGGTCCCTGGTGTCCCCAGCCAGGGTGAGTCGGAGCAGCATGAATGGGACAACAACTCTCTTGCTGCAGCCCAGAGCCTCCAGCAGCGACACTGACACCATCCTGGGGTGAGGAGGGGTGCTGGCTGCCTGCACAGAAGGAATCCCGATTCTTGGAAAAGGCCACATCTTGATGCCACAGGTTCAAGAGCAGGGTTGCTTCTGCATAAATGGGACGTAGAATCAGCTGGGGCTGTGCCTTGGGGACTGCCGCCAGCAGCAGGGGAGGCACAAGAACATGGGCACACACGTGCATGTAGGCAACCCCCACCTTGTGAGCATCCATAAGTGATTTGCCCTGTCTGGATCAGAGGGTAAACGTTCGAGAAGACCCAGGGCAGCAAAGGTGAGTCCCCCTCTCCCCTCCACTCCCAGCAGCTCCTGTTGAATGCAGCAGCTATCCTGCCTCCAGCTCCCCTCCCACAGGGCTCCCTTTCCAAACATGTTAATTACTCACATGGCTCCCCGAGGGGCTGCACCCACCCTTTTTCATTTGAAGCGGAAAGCAAATTTACTTAAAAGCTAGAAACAGCCAGAGCGGCAGCAGCTCTCGGACAGGAGGACCCCTGCCCAGCACAGCACTGCCACCACACTCTCTCACAAGGATGTCACGGGGAGAGGGGCCACCCCACCTCCTGCACCCCATCCCAAGCACCGTCCTGCTGCTTGTCCTCATGGCATGGCACTCGCCCAGCTCTGGCCACTGGAGGAGCCCTCTGGCTCGGACACCAAGCTCAACAGCAGCCCCACACACATCAGGGCCTCCCCCCATGAAGAGGTTCTGCTTCCCCCTTTGCCCCCAGAGAAGCTGCTTGCACTGGTCCTGCAGTTCTCCTCAGCAACAACCACCCTGGGGCTCCGCGACCCCGTATTGGAGGATTTTGACCCCCTCCTCAAGCCAGAGCCCTCAGCGAGGTATCGGGGTGGCAGCCCAGCCCTGGGAGGGGGGAGCACAATGGGGAGATTCATTTCACTAGAGGCTCATTCATCTGCAGCATGATTAAAGCCCAGGGCTGGGATCCATCCCAGGGGCTGGAGAGCAATTTGATGGCAGATGGATTTATCATCTCCCAAGCACAGCAATTTGGCTTAAACAAAACCAAACCACTTCTCCTAATGAAAACATCACTAATGAGCAGAGCCAGTGAGGGAGGGGGAGAGCAGCTCTACTAATGGGGTCTCTCCTATCCTTTGGGGCTGGCTCTGATGCCACAGCTGCAAGGCAAGAACATAAGGCTTTGCTCCAACCAGGACGTATGGACTAGGTATGGCTCATGGCAAACAAGAGCCTACTCCAGGCACCAGCTCTGCTCACTATCCCAAGCCTTCTCTTGTCCCAGCTCCCAAAATTCTGGGGTCAATTGGTCCCAGTACAGCACACAGCAGGAAAGCAGCACCACTGAGCCCAGGTGCCTTTTCTGGATGCGACAACAGCTAGTTCTTCTTCTAGTAAGGAAAAACTCTTCTCCGTGCCCAGACGCAGAGAGGCTGATAGAGCAAACCCCTCCTTGCCTGTGCATCACCAACCCTGCGCAGCAGGAGCCGCACACCTTGGCCAAAGTTGTGACAGTCCATGAATTATGCATCAGCATCCATAGAAATCAGCCATTTAAACCGCCTCGAACAAACCCACGAATTTCCTGTCAATTAATCCTGTGCCACCAATTCCCCATGGGCTCTGACCTGCCTCTGCCTGCAGGGGTGCAGCAGCGGCTGCCAAGACCTCAGCTCCAGCCTCTCCACCTGCAAAACCCAACCTAGCTGTGGGCTGCAGTACCAGCAGCACTGCCCCTGTGTCTCCGCAGGTGACTTGGCCCCTCCCTTAGGGACCCCCAGAATCTCAACCTCTGACCAGGAGAGGCCACCACACCCTGGCATCGAAGGGCTGCAGACAAACCAGGACAGCAAAGAGGGAAGAGGCAGAGGGGTAAAGAGGCCAGAGAGAGGGAGATGGCAAACAGAGACAAGACAGAGTCAGGCAGTGCTCCCACCACCCCAGGAAGGTGCAGCATCCGCGGAGGGCAGGGCGCTTTGGCACAGAGGGGCCCCCCATGAGAGCCCTCCCACTCCAGCGAATGAGTGAAAGCCCTTTCCCCACTGTACCCCATCCTGACTGGGAGCCTCCTAGGAAGGCTAGGGACTCGGCTCAGGGGTCAGCCTGGCTTCCCAGCCCTGCCACAGGCAGTGGAAGCAGAAGCACCAAAGTGGAGAGGGGTTGTGTGGGGCAGCAGCAGCAGCGCAGAGGAGGCAGGTGAGCTCGGGAGCAGGGGGACAGGTAGCACACTTGGTTCCCACGGTCTGAACTCCCCAGAAGAAGGACATTGGGGTGTGTCACCCCTCTTGGGGACCACTTCTAGGAGGAGTGGATGAGCCACACGTGCTGCTGGCCACAGTGATGCCTGCAGCCAGCCCTACCAGACCTGCACAGCCCTGCATCCCGGGGGGTTTCTGTGCCACTCAAGGAAGCAGCCAGGCAAGAGTGGGAGCTCTGTCCTGGGCATGGGTGAGGTGCTGCTGTGGTGTCAGGCACAGTCCCTATCGCAGTTCCCCTCCCAGAATCCTCTCCAGCAGCCAACAGCAGGCACAGCACACAACCTGCCACACACACTCGCATCCAGGGCACCTCCTGCCATCGTTCCTGCTCCGTCAGCCCTATAACTCATTCCTTCAGCTGCAGATCCCGCCGCTTCCCTCTACACACACTATTGTTTAGGACAGGCTAGCACAGATACCCCACCACACCCTAGGAAATCAATTATCCCCCTTGCAGGTGGAAGTCCTACACTACACCAAGGTCACAGAGATTTCCCTCCTGCAAAGGTATGAGCAGCCACGATGGAACTGACAGGTTTGCCGGCAGCAGAACAAGCTCCCAGTGCAGCCCTAGATCTGCCCATCACCTGGGACACACCTGAAGCAGCTGCATAGCTGGGGCTCGGTGTTTACCCCATGGCAGGGGCCAGGGCTCCGCAGCCACTGCCCTCCTGCCAACCCCTCTGACCATCCATCCCTTGATGCATTTGCCAGGGGCAGCGCAGCCTTGTCTCTCCTTTCTTACTGCCACAGAGAGAAAGAGATGCCTCTGAAATGCTCTCCTTCCAGGTGGGGAGGAATACTCAGCCTGTGCGGCTGCTATGCTGGTTCCTACAGTTTTCATCTCACTGGGTGGGCTGCTCAAAGTGCCAGAGTCAGGGAGTCCCCGTCCGTCAGCTGTGTCTCCGGAGACAGGAGGATCCCAAAGCTCTGCAGGTGGTCTCTATAGCAATTGCTCACCCACTGCAAATGCTGCAGCTGCCTTTGGGGTGGAGCAAAGCAGTTGCTCAAGACCCCACAGCACGAAGGAGAAAGCAGGGGGGAAAAAGCCAGGGTGAGAAGTGAGCCACTTATAAGCCCTTCTGGGGGACCAACAGCCCCGCAGACAAATCCCTCATCTTTCCAAAACACAGCTCGGGGGTTTGATGCACCCCAAACAGCCCAGGTACCGATCTCACGCTGTCCTGCTGTCAGGACGCAGCATGGCTGGGATGGGCTTGTCCTGCAGGATGAGATGGGGCCCCAGCTACCCACCCCTGCTCCTCAGCTTGGGCTGGGGCAGCCCTGCCGCCCTGCGGGTTGAAAGCTGCCTCTGACCCCCCTCAGCTCTTGGGGTTTGGGGCTAGGGACACGATACCTGTGCTCCTCAGGACCAGGCGGCACCAGGCTCCCGTATCTCCTGCATGGTGGGCCATGTCCCCAGCAGGTCTGAGACGCTGGCTCTGGGCTCTGCTCACACACTAATCGTTGGTGTCATTAGAGGGCCGGAGGAGTAATGTAATTTATGGATGGCTTTTATTTCTCCCTAGCGTCATCTAAATACCCCAGAAATGGGCCGGTTTAATTTCCTAGTGGCGTAACATAAACATTTCTCTCCTCAACACCCAGAGGGGTGCCCAGCCCCAAGCTCAACGGCCAAGCTTGGCCCCAGGGCCAGGCAGCGGCAGTGCCACACTGCTCACCCAGCCCAGAGTCCCCTAGCACACAGAGCTGGTGCCTGCTCTCCCTGCTGCTCACATACAAGCAGCTTTCATTCATTCAAGCTCTCTTGCCTCTCACACACACACCCACGTGCCACACACCTGCACAGCCCACGGGGCAGCTGGGCACCACGGGAGATCACAGAATCATAGAACAACCAGGTTGGAAGGGACCCATCGGATCATCTAGTCCAACCATTCCTATCAAACACTAAACCATGTCCCTCAAGACCTCATCCACCTGTGCCTTAAACACCTCCAGGGAAGGGGAATCAACCCCCTCCCTGGGCAGCCTATTCCAATGCCCAATGACCCTCTGTGTGAAAAACTTCCTCCTAATCTCCAGCCTAAATCTCCCCTGGTGGAGCTTGAGGCCATTCCCTCTTGTCCTGTCCCCTGTCCCTTGGGAGAAGAGCCCAGCTCCCTCCTCTCCACAACCTGCCTTCAGGTAGTTGTAGAGAGTAATGAGGTCTCCTCTCAGCCTCCTCTTCTCCAGGATAAACAACTGCACCCCTGCTTTCAACAGCTCTTTAAGATCAGCTGGAGAAGAGGGAGGGGGTCAACCCTGTGGGTCCTGCTTCCCCTTGTCCCCTCTCCTTCTTTTGGACGAGGGTATGACTAACCCTTCTCTGGGCATGCACAGATGGGGGTTTCATTGCCCCCACCACCCGTTTGGGGAGCAATGGGGAGGCAGCCAGACCTCCTGTTGTCCCCAAGCACACCAGCAATCGCTGGAGCTACTGTGGGGACATCACATTGCCCAACATCAAACCATCTCTCCATTAACAGCTTTCGCGTGGCAGATGTCCCTCAGACCCTGATAGGCTCTGAGGGATGGGTCCCCCAGGGCTGCAGAAACACCCCAACCACTCATGCCTGTCCCCGAGCACGGCCCAACTACCAAACAGCAGGTGCCAGCAGGGACTCTACCAT
This sequence comes from Coccyzus lansbergi, assembly GCA_033558105.1. Classification (NCBI taxonomy): domain Eukaryota; kingdom Metazoa; phylum Chordata; class Aves; order Cuculiformes; family Coccyzidae; genus Coccyzus; species Coccyzus lansbergi. The sequence goes on along the minus strand of JAUMJK010000428.1, from coordinate 217,241 downwards.
ATGCAGGGAGAAACTCAGCCCCTGCTGGCCCTGTTAGCTCCATCTCAGGGCTTTGTTATGGCCCCAGTGGGGTCTCAACTCTTCAGCCGCACCCCCAGGTACCACCAGAGCCCAGGCCAGGTGAGCAGGCAGGACCTCAAGCTATCAAACCCTCCCTAGAGCTAAAATTGCATCCCCTCTCCTCCTGCCTGCGTCGCTTCCACACTCTTCCTGGGAGAAAAACAACTTTTCCTCCACAGGGAGGGACAGCTTAGGTGTGTTCCGCAGGGGAAGTCGGTGCTGCTGGGACCAGCTCACTCTCCTCCTTGCCTTTACCGGGGTCTGTGCCCAGGCAGGACAGTGACCTGGCAGCAATGGCAAAGGAGTGACATGTCCTCCCAGGGCCTTGGTTTCCCATACTGGGAAACAGGGGGGGATATGTCCAGCCTCATTCCCTAGAGGCTTCCCGGCAGCCCCATCCCTGCGAGCAGGGGCTGGCACAGCTTCCCTCTGCCCAGGCTCCTGCTCCAGAGGGAAAGCCTGGGAATAAAAGGTCTCAGCCGCGGAGAGACTGCAATTTATTTTTAAACTTGGTTTGACTTAAATCCATATGGACATTTTTAAAGTTACCGGAGAAACCAAAAGTTGTGTGTGGGTTCCGAGTTCCTACACGGCTCAAAAATATCTTCCCTGCACCACGTTTGGGGAGGCAGCGAGTGGTGTTTCCCACACACGGGGCTGCTCAGGAGAGCAGGAGTCCTGCCCCACGACCACCACTCCTGCAAAACTCCAGAGCAAAGCCTGAAATTCACCTCAGAGCACAGCAGGAGAAGCATCACTGAGACTCAGGGAAGCTGCCCGTGCCCATTCATAGAATCACAGAACAACCAGGTTGGAAGAGACCCATCGGATCATCGAGTCCAACCATTCCTATCAAACACTAAATCAAGTCCCTCAAGACCTCATGTGCCTTAAACACCTCCAGGGAAGGTGACTCAACTACCTTCAACTCACCAATTCCCCAGTGCCAGAGGCACGAGGGCACCTGCCCCAGCGGCTACGGGTGGGTTTGGTTCCTGTGGGGTCACGGGAGGCAGGAGGGAACTGCTGCCCCATTTCACAGCTCCTACCATGGAAGTGGATGGGATTTGGCCTGATATGGGGAGAGCACAGGGGGAGGGAGGGAGGGAGGGGTGTCACCAGCTCCAGCTCACCTGCTTTGCCCTGGGACAGCAGAGGAGGAGGTGGGATGGGTGGGTGGGTGGATGGATGGGTGGATGGATGGATGGATGGATGGATGGATGGATAGATAGATAGATAGATAGATAGATAGATGGATAGATAGATAGATGGATGTGGTGGAATGTGGGAATCCAGGTAAATTCCCACTGGGGCGAAGGCTGGAGGGACAAGCGCTAGGGTCACCGCTGGGTCGTATCTCGGGGGTCACTCTGCTCTAGAGCAGAACATCCCTGGACGCGCTCTGGGGGACACTGAGCGGCTGGTGGAGCAACCACCAGCCTCCTCGGCGCTGCCGGTGTTCCCCGAGCCTCTCGGCTCCCGTGGGAAGCCGCTGCCGACCCCCCAAGGGCGATCCCCTTGGAGCCGGCAGCAGCCGAGCATCCCTCCTCCTCCTCCTCCTCCTCGCCCAGAGCTGCCCCGGGACCAGCCCCCCCCCAGCCCCTTCCCCGGGATCCCGGCGGCTGCTGCACCTTCCCCGGGGCCGCGCTCACCCGTCAGCTGGTCGTAGGAGCCGTCCAGGTCCCGGGAGTCCGAGAGGCTCTCCCTCCTGCCCTTGCTCCGCATCTTCCCTCGGGGAGGGGGGGGCTGAGCCCCTGCCCCGCCCGGGGAGCTCGGCTCCGACGGCTCCCAACGGCTCCCAACGGCAGCCGGAACGCGCAGCCGCCCCTTCCCGGCCGCCGCCGCCCCCTCACCGCCTTCCCCGCCCCCTCCCGGAGCCGCCGCAACCGCCCCGACACGGGGAAACTGAGGCACGGACCAGGGGGGGGGAATGGCGGGGGAAGGAAGGTGAGCACTCGGGGACAGGGGAGGGGGAGGGGGGGGAGACGGGAAAGGGGATGGGACAGGGACAGATGGAGATGGAGGTGGAGATGGGGATGGAGAAGGGGAAGGAGATGGAGACGGGGACGGAGAAGGCGATGGAGAAGGAGAAGGAGATGGAGATGGAGATAGATGGAGATGGAGATGGAGATGGGGATGGGGATGGGGATGGAGGTGGGGAAGGAGAAGGAGATAGGGATGGAGAAGGGGATGGAGAAGGAGATGGAGATGGAGAAGGGGGTGGAGACGGAGGAGATGGAGACAGAGACGGAGACGGAGATGGGGAAGGAGATGGGAATGGGGATGGAGAAGGAGAATGAGATGGAGATGGAGAAGGAGATGGAGATGGAGATGGGGATGGAGATGGAGAAGGAGATGGAGAAGGGGATGGGGATGGGGTGGAGAAGGCCTGGAGCAGCAGGAGGAGCTCCTCACAGTGCACTGCAGGGGAGCAAGGGGCCCCAAGCCCTTGGTGTTGGTGCCCATGCCAGGCTATGCTTTGGGACCCCCCAGGAGGCAGGGGGACTCCATTCCTGCCCAGTCCCCCTTTGGGGAGAGGCTGGTGGGAGATGGGTCAGAGGTGGAGGGACACGCGGTGGTCAAGAGACACAGCAGAGGTGTGGGGAAGGTGGCCCAGACCCACCTGCCTGCAGCCAAGCACAGGATCAGGTGCCCCTGGCCGAGGGTGGGTGTCCCATGGAGGGAGGGCTGCACCTTTAGCAGGATTTCCACCCCACACCCCATCTCCTTTAGCCCCTGGAAGGGGTGAAGCAGCAGCACAACTAGGGGGATCCAAGGGGCACAGCTCTGCCAAGAGGTGTTTATCCTGGAGAAGAGGAGGCTGAGGGGAGACCTCATTACTCTCTACAACTACCTGAAGGGAGGTTGTAGAGAGGAGGGAGCTGGGCTCTTCTCCCAAGGGACAGGGGACAGGACAAGAGGGAATGGCCTCAAGCTCCACCAGGGGAGATTTAGGCTGGAGATTAGGAGGAAGTTTTTCACAGAAGGGGTCATTGGGCATTGGAATAGGCTGCCCAGGGAGGTGGTTGATTCCCCTTCCCTGGAGGTGTTTAAGGGACAGGTGGATGAGGTCTTGAGGGACTTGGTTTAGTGTTTGATAGGAATGATTGGACTAGAAGATCCAATGGGTCCCTTCCAACCTGTTTGTTCTATGATTCTCAGAGAGGAGCTCACAGCCCCATCACTACACCTGGCACTGGAGGTCCTGCTGGTGCCCTCTGCTATTTGCTGCCATCTGTGCATGAGGCCATCCCAAGGGGCACCACCATGGGCAGAGCCAGCAGCTTTTGTCCTGCTGCCGCCTGTCTGCACCGTGACAGAGCTCTGGGCACACGTTGGGGGCTACCCAGCTCCCGGCTTTTCCCATCTTTCTTCCCTTCATCCTCTGGTCTGTGCAGACAGACAGAGAGGATAAGGAGCCAGAGTCCCGTCCCAGTGCCCATGGGAGCTACGGGGCAGAGAGGGACTCCAGACCAGCAGGAGGGAGCTGTGCTCACGCGGCAGCGTGTTGTCAGCGTGTTGTCAGCGTGTTGTCAGCATGCTTTGGTGTCAAGCCATGAAAGAAGCCGCCTTAGTGAGGCAGCGATGCTTAGCAACTGCCTGGATCTAAAAATAAGAGCCATTTAGCTAGGAAAACGCAGCGGAGAAATGCTCGGAGAACTAAACACATTCCCCTGGTCCTCCCAGTGGCCCAGACACCGCCACCAAGCCCGTGCGTGGCCTGGCTGGAGAGAAGCTCCCAGGGCAGCCCTGGCCATGCCCCCTCTGCTTAGCCAGCGCTCGGCCAGTCCACGACCCCCTGTGCTGCTGGAGCCTCCATCCCTCTGCTCCTTGCTCTCGCTGTCCTCTTTCCTCCATCCTCCACACCCACATCTCCTCGGGACCCCTGGGGAGCAGTGGGGCCCCGGTTAGGAGGGCTGTGTGAGGTGCCAAGGATCCCCCACCTGGTCTCCCGCTCGCTGCGGGTTCACCCTCTGCAGCCCCAGCTGGCCCAGCAGAGCTGCACAGGGAAAGTTTTCACCTTCTGCCTTCCCTGGTCCATCGGGAGGCAAATGTGGTTATTTTTATCCCAGCTAAGTGCTCCTGTTCCTGCAGGCAAGTGAGAGATGCTTTGCCAGGCTGGGGAGAGGGGGGAAGCTGGGCTTGGGGTGGGATGGGGCAACTCCAGCACTAGGCTGACACCGACCCCTCCATCCCACAGAGCAGAAACCGGGGGACACCACTCACTCTCTCACTGGTTACGGATCTTTTCCTTAGCAGACCTAAGAGCTTGGGCATCCTGCCAGGATTCACAGCTTTTGAATTCTTCCCTGCTAGGGATAAATGCAACATCCTCCACTAACTGTTCCTCCGGGCACTGGGGGCCGGGGCACTGCGGGATGCTGGGGTGGGAGCAGCCCACCATCCACTGCTGCTGCCTGTCCCTGACCTGGACCAGGACAGGGGCCCTGCTGTGGGTGCACTGGGCACAGAGAAGCCTCGGGAATCACATCTGGCCAGGGACAGGCACCCTGGCAAAGTCATACTGGAGTGCAGAGAGAATCCCTTGCAGCACGTTTCACGGGGACATGCAGCAGACGCAGAAAGGCTGGACCAGGCTGAGAAAAATCGCCTGAGTGGCGTCCAGTGCTTTAATCAATGCTCCTGTGCCCTGCACAGCCCCAGCTGCCACTGGTCGCTTCCACTACAAAAGCCACCAGCAGGTCCAGGGGGCAGGAGCCATCCACACACAGGTCTGTTGGTCTGTGGCACCAGATTAACAGTGCTCAGAGGATGGGAGGAGCTGCAAAGAATCATACAACAACCAGGTTGGAAGGGACCCATCGGATCTTCTACTCCAACCATTCCTAACAAACACTAAACCAAGTCCCACAGGACCTCATCTACCCGTCCCTTAAACACCTCCAGGGAAGGGGAATCAACCACCTCCCTGGGCAGCCTATTCCAATGCCCAATCACCCTTTCCATGAAAAACCTCCTCCTAATCTCCAGCCTAAATCTCCCCTGGCGGAGCTTGAGGCCATTCCCTCTTTTCCTGTCCCCTGTCCCTTGGGAGAAGAGCCCAGCTCCCTCCTCTCTACAACCTCCTTTCAGGTAGTTGTAGAGAGCAATGAGGTCTCCTCTCAGCCTCCTCTTCTCTAGGTTAAACACCCCCAGCTCTCTCAGCCGCTCCTCATCAGGCCTGTTCTCCAGCCCCTTCACCAGCCTTGTTGCTCTTCTCTGGACTTGCTCCAGAGCCTCAACATCCTTCTTGTGCTGAGGGGCCCACAACTGAACACAGGATTCAAGGAGCGGCCTCACCAGCCCAGATCAAGGAGTGACTAGCAAAGAAGCAGCACAGGCTCCACAGCAAATGAGGCACAGCTCATTGCGCAGCCCAAGCCATGATGTTCAGGGCCAGAGAAGAGTGAGGGACAGGGAGGTGGCCACCTCCAGCCTGCTGGGGAGTCACCCGGGTCCCCCAGCTCAGCTCTGGAAGAGCAGCAGAGAGAACATGGTCACACAACAGGCTGCCCAGGGAGGGGGTTGAGTCACCTTCCCTGGAGGGGTTTAAGGGACGGGTGGACAAGGCGCTGAGAGGTATGGGTTAGTATTTGGTAGGAGTGGTCAGACTCAAAGATCCGATGGGTCTTTTCCGACCTGGTGATTCTACGATTCTATAAACCAGCCCTAGGGTTGAACACAGCCACCAGCAGCAGGATGGGATAGAGGACAGGGGGGCAGTTGGGAGAGATAAGGAGGAAGGTGAGCTGGAGGCACAAGGTGTGCTGTGCCCTGGGCTGTGTGTTTCTTGGAGGCAGGTGTGACCAGCACCACTTGTTCAACACACACCATGATGGAAATCACCTGTTTGCATAGACCCAGGAGCAAGGCGCCTTCCCTAAGTGGCTCATCCGTCACCCTGTCAGCGGTGGCAGCACTCGAGGAAGAGACATCTGCTTGGGATTAACGCTGCTCCCCAACCAGGGGCAGCTCTGAGCCAGGGTGAGAGGGGCCAGGGGGTGGGGGGCTGGCTTTTCCCCAGGTCAGTGTGGAGCCCATGCACCTTTTCAGGAGTAATTGGGGAATGGCACAAGTCTGGAGACGCTCCAGTGCTGCCTGGAGTCTTGGATGCAGCCACATCGAGGTCCAGGCTGGACCAAGCAGAGCCCTTCCAGAACCCTCCCTGTTCCTCTGCAGGACACCCACCCTCTTCGGCTCCTCCACACCTCCAGCTCCCCCCACAGCTCCCTCTGGCTCAGGGAGGAAGCCCCAAACTGGACACGCAGCCCAGGGTGATCCCAAACTGTTCCAATTCATGCAAGCAAGAAGAACCTGGAGAGGAGGCTGGAGCCCTGGGGTGCACAGCCCCTCACCTTGGAGCCAGGTGCAGGGGCAAGTGCCAGGGGCTCTTCCCCGGGGCGGGAGCCCTGCAAGTGCTCTGCAAAGAGCCCCCTGGGGCCCTGATAGTGGGACAAGGAAAAGATGCAATTTAACACTTCATTAAGTAACCACAAGGCATCGATCTGCCCTACCAGCCTGCACCTTGCCTAATTGCATATCTCCATTCTTACTAATTCTATCGGAAAAGCAGAGAGCAGGACTTGGGAACCTGATCCTATCTTTAGGAAATTTCAAGCAGAGACATAATTGCCGACCGCTCTAAATCACGGTGCTTTATCCACTGTTAACAGTATTTCAAAGTCATGGTCATCAATAGAAGTCCTCGGGATGTACTCTCAGCAGATGCCATTAATTAATCTTATTTTGGCTGCTGGTGCCTCTGGGCTCAGATTTACACCTGGCAGGGAGGGACAGCTCTGCTTCCCCTGCTGAGAGGGCTCCTGGGCATCTCCCAGGATTACAGAATCATAGAATCATAGAACAACCAGGTTGGAAGGGACCCATCGGATCTTCTACTCCAACCATTCCTATCAAACACTAAACCAAGTCCCTCAAGACCTCATCCACCTGTCCCTTAAACACCTCCAGGGAAGGGGAATCAACCACCTCCCTGGGCAGCCTATTCCAATGCCCAATGACCCTCTATGTGAAAAACTTCCTCCTAATCTCCAGCCTAAATCTCCCCTGGTGGAGCTTGAGGCCATTCCCTCTTGTCGTGTCCCCTGTCCCTTGGGAGAAGAGCCCAGCTCCCTCCTTTCTACAATCTCCCTTCAGGTAGTTGTAGAGAGTAATGAGGATGGGACACAGCACCCAGGGGCCGGTTCCAGAAGTGGAGGACAGAAATGGGAGCTCCTTATCACAGCTCTGCCTCTTGTCACAAAGCCAGCAAAGAGCAGCCTGCACTGGAGAGGAGCAGGGAGGCTGCACCCTCCCCACCACCCCCAGCCTGGAGGAGGGATGCCCAGGGCCACACTTCTGTGCAGCCTCCAGACAGAGCAAACGACCTTGCTTGGGAAAAAAACCCACATTATTTACTACATGTACAGAGGAAACGGATCTACGTGGCACAAGACCTGGATGAGCATCCTTGGTTTCTTCAGGTCTGGGGTCCTGAGGACGGGGGGAGCAGCTGCAGCAGATGAGCACAGAGCATCAACCAGGATTCGAGGCAGCTGGGGCAGAGGAGGGCAACCCCCATCACTGCAAATCTGCCCTGCAGGAACCCATGGGCAGGTGGGAGTCACTGGGAGACTCAGCTTTAGGGAGGAATTTCAGCTGCTGAAAATCTCGTCAAGCTAGAGGAGGAACAGATGCCTGCAAGCTGCTGGGTAAGCCTGGCAAGCAGCAATGCTGCAGGAGAAAGGGAACCTCCTTTGTCAAATGCAGACCAGCAGGTGGTAGAAATCTGAGTGTGCAGGAGGGAAAAAAAGGCTTCGCATCTCAGTTTGCATCCTCAAAAACTGGTCACCTGCCTCTGCCCACACCTCAGCAAGGAGGGACTCCCTGTCCTCCTGCTGCTCTGTGTCCACCCTGAGTGTTTCTTTGCCACTTTTGCATAACCAAGGGGAAGAAAACCACTTCTTTTAGAAAGCAGAGAAATGAACTGAAGCATTCCCAGACTCAGGAGGTGCCCCAAGTCTCGTGAGTCCTCCAAGTATTACAGAGCATCTTATAATGGTTTGCGTGCTCAGTGCCTGCAGGCTCAGCTTTCATTTAAACAGGAACCAGATACTATTTCCAGCCTTCACTTACTCTGCTTTGCCACACCAGGGACCCTTTTGGCAGCTCAGGTCTGCATCTCTGTCTCGAGCGAGTCCGTGCGGTGGGTGCATCCTCCTGCTTTGCCAGGGCAGGACCTGTGCCCGAGCTCACCTGCAGGGGAAGAGGCGTTTGTGGTGAGGCCCTGGTCCCAGCACAAGGCTCCCTGTGGCCCGTCCCATCCCACTGGCCCAGCAGTGGTCATGCAGAGGGGCCGAGAGCAGCAGAGACAGAGATTGCAGACCAGTGCTGCCAGAGCATCGCTCACCACGGGCTGGGAGAGCAAATGGCTCAGAGCTGCTGAGCAGGGCACAGCCAGAGCTGTCACAGCCATGGGGCACTCACCCTCCGCAACCGGGAGGGCCCTGGTTGAACCCTGGAGCAGAGGGCTCCAGCTAATTAGTCACTAATTTCTTCAGAGGGGAAGGGAGCAAACCCCAACCTGTGCATGGCTGCAGCAGCGACCTGCGAGCAGTGACCTGCGAGCCAGGCTGCGCGTCGCCAAGGGAAGGCCGAGGGTTCAGCTGCCAAAGCAGAGCTGGAGGAGAGACCAGCACAATGGGCGTCCATCTGCCTGAGGCCCCGCGAGGCCCTTCGTGCCCCGAGGGACTCCTAGGAGCTCCCAGCCCCTGGCAGTGGCCTGGCAAGGCTCTGAGCTGTGCTACAGCTGTGGCAAGTCCTGATCGTTTAATCTATTCAATTGGATTCAATTTCCAGCCACACGATTCGATTAGACAGCAGGGGAGAGCAGAGGCTGCAGAGCATGACCCGGACTGAGCTCCAACAGCTGCTGAGCTGGGAGAGGTCACTGTGGCGTCGAGTCTCGGTGGCTCCTCTCACCAGGAACAGGACCCTGCACTTGTCTCGTCCCTCCAGGATGGGGATGTGACAACAGTAGAGAAGCAAACATCCAGCGACTGCCTGTCCTGTTTATTTGGGACCAGCCCTGTGCTTGTCCAGTGTCCCCCTGATCTAACCCACACTGGGCTGCCACAGAGAGCACCAGGGCTCTCGCCAGCACTAACAATTCGGCAGCCCCAGTGAAGCCGGGGATACACAGAGCTTCTCTGGCCCTTCTAGCCTCCTGGCCCAGACTTTCATTCATCGACTCCTTTTCTGCCTGCCCTCCCCTGAAAGCATCACCAAAGGCATTAATTACCACTAGGTAAAAAGCCCATCTTATCCTTCCCCCACTGGCAGCTCCCAGAGCTGGGCTTTACACCTTTCCTGGTGAGTTATTGCAATCGCTCACCTGCCAGAAATGCCCCATCACCTCCACAGGGACAAACCTTTGTCCAGCATGATCCATACTCAGCACTGCCAGAGTGTGGCTCTTGCTCATCCCAACAAGCACCGACCAAGAAAACCAAGCCCAGAAAGGAGAGATGAGAATAAACATCCACAAGGCATTGGTGCTGACGCTGCGATGGAGAGCGGCTGTAAATCTCAGCACAGCTGCTGGACGCACAGCAGCTCCCACACACACGATGGCAGCTGTGATGCGGCTATTGGTGTCTCCCTCAGGGCTGGGCCAGGAGCTGGGAAGGATCCCACAGATATCGCCTGAACACCGTGCGGGGGGACGAAGAGGCTCACAAACCAAAGAGAGCAGGTGGGTGAAGATGCACCCTGCTCTCTGGTACCTGAGACTCGGCAGCAGCCAAACCCTCGCACACCCGACTCCCCCACAACCTGCAGTCCAGGCAGGGGAGACTCTACTCCCTGAGATCCCTGAGATTTGTATCAGAAATGGTGTGACCAGCAGGGCCAGGGAGGTGATTCTCCCTCTGGACTCAGCACTGGTGAGGCCGCTCCTTGAATCCTGTGTTCAGTTGTGGGCCCCTCAGCACAAGAAGGATGTTGAGGCTCTGGAGCGAGTCCAGAGAAGAGCCACGAAGCTGGGGAAGGGGCTGGAGAACACCCCTTATGAGGAGTGGCTGAGAGAGCTGGGGGTGTTTATCCTGGAGAAGAGGAGGCTGAGAGGAGACCTCATTACTCTCTACAACTACCTGAAGGGAGGTTGTGGAGAGGAGGGAGCTGGGCTCTTCTCCCAAGGGACAGGACAAGAGGGAATGGCCTCAAGCTCCGCCAGGGGAGATTTAGGCTGGAGATTAGGAGGAGGTTTTTCACAGAAAGGGTCATTGGGCATTGGAATAGGCTGCCCAGGGAGGTGGTTGAGTCACCTTCCCTGGAGGTGTTTAAGGGACAGGTGGTTGAGGTCTTGAGGGACTTGGTTTAGTGTTTGATAGGAATGGTTGGACTAGAAGATCCGATGGATCCCTTCCAACCTGGTTGTTCTATGATTCTATGAGATGCTGCCTCTCCCTTGAGCCTGTGTGAAAAATGGGACTTGTAAGAGCTAGGGAGGAAGAGACGATACCAAAAAAATCACAGTGGCACTTACAAATCAATTTTTAATAACTCCCTCAAAAGTTTAGATCAAACTCAATTTTTCTCCTCCAGAATTTGGTCATTATTTTGTAAAATATTTGTCTCCCTGCAGTGGCTGCCTAATTTAAAGGCAGCAATCTGATTTCTCCCCACACTTTCCCAGCCTCAAAACCAGCTCTTCCAATAATAGACGGCACTATGAATTAGATATAATAAAATACACTCAACTGCTCAGATCAGATATGGGGAAGTTTGGGGCCATCAGCCACGTCCCGAGGCTGAATTTTAGAGTTAAATTACTTTCTGCTCAGTTCAAGCTGGCCTCGAAACACAAGTAGTACCACAGTGTTTAACAAAACAGGCAAATTGCAGCAGAACCCACAATCAGGAGTTAGCTGCCGCTGGCAGCAGAGAGCACAGCAGAGCACACTCTGCAGCCCCCTGCTTGCTCTCAGCTTTGCTCCTGTTTTCCTTTCTGGCAGCTCCAGAAACCCACTCACTGCGGGTTGGTACCTGCAGCCTCACCCAAGGAAGCAGCATCACCACCTTCTCTCCGCACAGGCAGAAACAGCGCGAGGACAAGCACTCAGCCAGTGTGGCACCACCAGTGCCAGGGCTGCCCCTGTGACACTGCCGCTCTCCCCTCTGTGAAGGACAAACACTGGACAGGCTGGAGAGGCAGGGCTCTGCAATTTATTGAGCGCTGGGTTTGTCTGTACATCCATTTACAGTGCTTACAAGAGGACTTGTCACATTCTCTCCCACCTCAGCCGTGGACGAGGGCCAATCTCAGGAGCTGCTCACTGGGCTTCTCAGTTCACTCCAGCCAGGGAGCACCCTGGGGAGACCAGACCTGCGGCAGCTGAGCCCAGAGGGAAAACCTGAAAGTCCCAGAGGCTGCCAAGGCAGAGGCAGAGTCATCTCTGTCTCACTCCTATATGTCTCGTTGCAGCCTAAACAGAATCAGAGAAAAGGAGGCATATGGACAGCTGGAAGACTCTGTGCTCCAGCAGCAGCTGTGCTGGGACTGCACCTCAAACTCCCTTAAGACAAATTCCCCTCTCATAAGCCAGATCCTTGAGCAAGAGCCCCCAACGTGTACAGAAAATGTTGCCACGTGAGGCATTTTCACCCATTTACCACTGGAGAAGCTGCCTCCTTTCACGTGTCCTGGCCTGTTCTCAAGCAGAGTGATTTTACGGAGCCTGCTCGCTCTCCCAAACACTATCCCTCTGACACGTATACATTTTCACACACTTGCACGGCAGGAAAGCAAATAAATGTCTGGCTTTGCTGATAAAAGCCAGACAATTCCATGCTGAGGCAAAATAACCTCTGCTGGGAGAAGCCAGTGCTCCCAAGGAAAATATATGGTCTTCAGCAGGTGGCCAAGGACACAGCTCTTGGTTTTCCATGCGCATGGCAGGTAAAGATGAAACATTAATGCAATTAACACACGTTAGCATGGATAAGCCTTGCCTGAAACTGGTAGTAAATGAGCACGACGTTCACATCACTCGCACTCTGTAACCTGTGAGGCTGAGAGCAGGACTAGGCACTTTGTTTCAAAAAACTATTTTCTAGGGGGATAAAAAAAAAAAAGGTGGATCTGGGATGTAAATAACTTCTCTGCTTCCACCAAGTCAGGACAGATCTGAACATCACTGCTGGGAGCTGAAAATGCACAAGCAGGGAGTGGGTGTTCATGCTGCGTATTCCTGAGTTGACAGCCTGACACAGCACTTGGAAGAGGCTTTGCCAGAGCTGGGCACCTCTGAAGCACTGGCTCTGGAGCAGAAAGGTCTGCCTGTGCCCTGGAGCATCATTCTGGAGCTTTTCGTTAGGGAGTTCTCAGCAGGCTGTTGCTGCAAGTCGGTTGGTGAAGATGAGAGGGCAAACTATAAAGCAAATAACTGCTCCAGCTGCACTTTAACTGTGTGCTACACACAAAGAAAAAACTGGGAACTACTTAGCTCATGAAGATCACTGGGCACTTGCAAACGTGTGCAAGGCAGACGTTCCTGTGAGGAAGAGAAGGATTGTCGCAATGCAGGGCGAGAAGGGGAGTGAGGGAGGGAGTCAGCCTGCCCCCTGCCCCACAAGAGTAGAGTAACGTCCCTCTACCCTAGACAGAGCAGAGCTGAGCTGGGCTACAGCGAGAAACAGTGACCCCCAGCAGAGCTGGTCTCCTGTTACAAAGGACCCCGTTCGATGACCCTTTCCCTTACATACTGGCTCAGACTGCACCCTGTAAGGCAACAGCCTTGGAGGGAAATTTTCTCCTTCTCCAGTACTCCAATGGCTCGGTTCCAGTGACACCTTCTGACATCAAGAGCCAGCAGTGCACAGGACCTGCTCCTGGGGGGAACTGTTTTATAGCCCAAAGCCATTCCTGGTGGGATGGCAGTGGATTTGACCTTCGTGGCAGGAAGGTGGGTTGATCCAGGCTGATGGAAAAGAACAGCGCTCACCCTTAGGGCAGGTGAGCAATCTCAACCCAGAATTGTCTCACACAGCTGGACTAGTTTTATTATTTCAGTTGTGAGCCCTTCTCAGCTCTGCTACAAAGGCTTCCAGTGCATCTTCCCTGAGGCTGTGGAGGGAATCTCCCATTGCTACGTCACAGGAATGGCTGCCAACACCCATGGCACCTTACAAAATTGCTTTCTCCTCCTCAATATGCTGATATCTCTCCTCAGCCCCAGTCCTGTTGAAACACATGCCTTTGGGATCAAACACGCAGCAGCACGACTTTCCCCTAGAAGAAACGCAGTCCCTTCTGCAGGTGGGAGGCAAGAGGCGACTGGCTGCAGATCTGTAGTGTCCCTGCCCAGACAGGCTTGTCTCTGGTCAGCCCCGCGCAGCGGCTGCATCCTGGCTTCAAGAGATTGTAGAGAATTCCTTCAGCAGCAGTTCCTGGCTCAGCGTGTTGAAAGCAAGGTTCTTCCTCACATTGATGCTGATGGACCGAACCTGACAGAGAGAAAACAAGATGTTTTAGCCAAGGGAGTCTTCCTGGCTCCCCGGGAGCATGGCAGCTTTGACACTGCCGACCTGCGGGTTCAGCATGAAACCATTCTGTGTGCCAATACAGCCCCAGAGAACTTGCTACAGCCAAGCTCGCACCGTGACTCGAGCTTAGCAAGAAACCCTTGAGGATTAGCTGCCTCCTGGAATAACAGGGATATCTACAGTGATGCTGCGGCAAGGAGAGTAAATTCCAAATGAGATAGGGCTGGGAGAGGATGTTGCATTTGGATGCATGTGCTAAGATGTGTCTCCTGTTCTGTGGTGGAGAAAATGAGCACTTCCTGGTTGCAGCTGGAAAAGCATTTTCTACCAGTACCAGTATTCTCCTGGATGAATGTACTGCCATGGCCTCTGTCCTGCTCCAGAACCTGCAGAGCCAAAGATATCGAGCCAAGGAAAGGACAAAGGTCATGCTACTGTGCTGTACATGCAATTTGTTATCCAAGCTGGCATAAACCCACAGGTTCAGAGCCAGCTGTGTGTATTCTGTGCTGAGCGCGTGACACGTGAAGTTGGCTCACTAGCAGCTTGAGAGACACCTTTATCCCTTAACGATGCCCAGACTTCTGGTCACCCACAGAGTCTGCGAGGGAGAGCTGGGCAGCCCCGTGGCTCAGCAGCTTCCCTTCCCCCTTCCCGCCTGCAGACTTGTTGGCCGAACACGCAGGCCCCAGACTGGGCTCGGTCTCAGCTGAACTCGGCAACAAGAAAACAAAGTCAAACATCATCTGTGTCGGCGACTGTGCAGCAGTGACAGAAAGCAAAACTGACACAAGCTCATCCAAACAATGGGATTACAGTTCACAGAGACTCAGAGCCTGTGATGATAAGGTTGTTGCTGACCTGGTAAGTGTTTTGTGCTTAAAAGCGCTGGGGGATGAGTTACACAGAGGAAGAATGAGGAATCCAGCGGGATGGGCTGGAAGAGCAAGACAGCGTGTTTATAGATCTGAGGGTGCCCCTTGCTGCCCTGATGAGGAAAAAAGAGGGAAAGGGCACAAAGGTCCCCAAAAGGTAGAACACATAAGAGTGGAAAACAAATCAAAACATGGACGGTTAAAAGGGAGAGTTGTGAAATGAACCCTAGTGAGACCCACTGAGACCCTAACAGCCTGAGTAAGCTAGCGGAAATGTCTACGCTTAGAGACAGAATATTAAATTTTATGGCTTCTCAGAAACCACAAACTCTTCTTCAACAGGATGCTTGGCAGAGACCCCACATGTCTTCATTCCCTTGCAGCACTTCCTCACCTCTCATCTCTCCATGTCTTTTGCCTTATTCCATACGAAAATAGTTAGGGATCAAGGCTTGTCAGGACACCAGCTGGCACTGGGCTGTCTCCCTGCCAGGAGGCAGAAGCCCTGCCGATAGGATTTGGACCCAGTTCTAGTAAGGTCTAGCCAGTGTTCAGGAGAGCTCTGCCATGGAGAGTCCCTTGCCCAGGGGACTGTGACTACCTGCAGAAAAGGGCCAGATGCCGCACACAGCGTCAGCCAACATCCCTCTTCTGACTAGAGCACTTTTATGGGTCCCAGCAAAGAAAGAACAAGCAGATAAAAGCTCGTGGCCTTGAGAAGTGCAGCCAGGGGCCAGGCACCAGCAGAAGAAAATGCCCAATTAGTACACTCGTCAAGGTCCCCAAGAAGAGGGCAGCAGCATCTCTACAAGCCCAGAAAGGCAGGCTAGAGTGACACACGATGAGAACACAGGGCTTAGCAGAAATTGTAGCAATGGGGCAGAGCACAAGAAATTAAGCCTGTTTAGACTGCAAAGAGAAGGTTTAGGAGGAATAGAGCAAACACTCACAATATGCAAAATGAGGTCAGATAGAGAACAGTGAGTAATATTTCTCTGGCTCCCCAGGGATGGGGCAAGAAATACTCAGCTTAATTTAAGACAAAGAAGATTTACACTGGAAAAGAGGAAATACTTTTAAACCTATGAGTTGTGAAGCAGTGGAGTCGATCACCTGGGGCCAGTGGGAGCTGTTTTCACTTAAAGACAGCTCCAGCTTTCAAGGAGCTTAGACACAAACCTTGCTGGAGGGCAGTACAGACGGACTTTTTGCTGTTTTAACATAAGCTGGGGAGAGGCGTGGGTATGATAACAACACACAAGATGACTGCCATTTCTACAAACCTCCGCCCAGTGTATCTTCTGCTCTGAGAAAGCAGGCAGCTCTAAACCAACCAGCTCAGAGGGTAAGAATAGCTCAAATTAGAGTTAAATCAAGTTATCTCCAGCACCAGGGCTGAGCACAGGGAGCTAGAGCTCATCTCTCTTTTTGGGTTGCAAGAGCAGTGACACGGGAAGGCATCAGCCTGTAACAAGGAGAAACTTCAGAGGCTTCCTATGATTCAGCTGAGCTGCTCCATCCACAAGGCTACACCCCAGGAGCCCTCCTAGTTCACGGCGCAGCAGGCAGCCCAGGCCCCGATGCCAGCCTGGAAGCTTCCAGAAACCCTCTGAAGCGGCTTATACAAAGGGCCAAAATCATCCTCTGAAAGGAAGCTCATAGCTTTAGCATTAATTCTGCAAGGAAGTAAAAGCAGAGCACGTATTCTTTCTTGCTTCCCTGTGGAGCATGCTGGAGCACACCAGGGCCAGAGGAGCTTTTAAAATTGTTTTCTCCCTGTTAGCAGCTTGGATCACATTTTACCCACGGACTGTGAAGAAAAGGGAAATGCATGAAATGCTGACATCACCTGGAGAACAATGAGCAAACGAAAGAAGGGATGAAGTGGTGGTATTTAACCACGTGAGAAAAACATTACTCAGTTCTAGCTTGGGGTCATTATAGATGGACATGCAACACTGCACAGACCCTCCTATTTCACACCAAGTCCCACCAATTAAACCTGTTTCCAATCAGCAAGCAGCTCTTAAGAAATTTGTGCAATGGGAGGAAGGTTTACACTGACTACTACATCTAATTGAAAGTCAAATTAGTGTGATTTCCCCTGCAGAAATCAATCCCTGATCAGACTATTTTGAGACTCTGCTGAAACCTATCCAACTGCAAAGACAGTGAATATTTTGGAAAGAGCCGGATCTCTTTCCTCACATTCCTCCAGCTGCAATGCAAGGGTTCAAACGCTCACGTCCAAACCATTCATTCTATCAAAGCAGCGCAGACCTCAAATGACACCCCTGAGGGTTCAAAAGGAAAAGAAAAAAATGTGTTAAAAAACTTCCTAACTTCCCTCATTTCACTCCTCAAAGGTGGCACAACAGGCCAGAAAACCCAATTGATAAAACACTCTGCACATCACCTTCCACCACAATGTGGCTGCAGTATCGAAGGCCTTTGAAAGCTTCTTTGAAAAAGAAATGGGAGAAGAAAGCAGGTTTTTCTTTGGGATTAGCAAGAAAGAGCAGCACTGAGGCAAAGCCAGAGAAGTGAAGCAGTGCATTAGCAAAGCATGTCAAAGGAGCGAGAACAAGTTTTCTAAGCATAAAGGAGCCGAGAGAATGGCCCAGGGAAGCTTCTGCTCACCCACTTAATGGGAGCACAGAGCGATGAAAAGGCAGCCAAAAAGAAAAATGGCTCCTGCATGTCATTCCCCACCAAGAAGGATTTGCTTTCATGCAATGACACCGATGGAGATGAGAAAACTAGGCAGAACCTGGACAGAATTATTTGCAAACACATCCCGTCTGGGAAGACCTGATGGAACCAGCATGGGCTTGGAAACCATACTGGAAACCCGTAGTTCACCACCAGCCTTGCCCTTCTGGCAGGCCCCATGAAGGAAATTGCAGCAACTTCACTCCGTGAAATCCACACTCCTCAGCAGTTAAACATAATGCATTGGTTAGGG
This sequence comes from Coccyzus lansbergi, assembly GCA_033558105.1. Classification (NCBI taxonomy): domain Eukaryota; kingdom Metazoa; phylum Chordata; class Aves; order Cuculiformes; family Coccyzidae; genus Coccyzus; species Coccyzus lansbergi. Next base: position 199,796 of record JAUMJK010000428.1, on the reverse strand, counting down.
GGATATTATCCAACATAACACCAGCAACGGAAGCCAAAGTAAAGACTCAGAAACCTTGCAAAAATGAAGCCAAGTATCTGATTTGAAGAGGATACGGGGAGAAAAGGGCAGATTAGGACCTTTTTGATGAGTTGTTTGAACAATTAATAAAGCCATCAGTTACTGTGCACCTAGAGGAAAAAACGTCGTGGAGGACAGGAGGCCAGTTGGGTTTGCTGAAGACAAATCATAACGTATCAGGTTGATTTCCCGTTGTGTTGAGGGAACAGCTTAATGGAATGCAGGGGATTTTCTGTAGCTGTGAGTAAAGAACATTTAATAGGGTCCCAATTCTCAGGGCATCTAGAGAAATGTGGATTAAACAGACTCACAACTGGGTCAAATCAGCACATTTAGACAGTAATTATTAAGGCTTTCGTATGCTCTTGAGGGGAGGGTCCCACGGGTACCTGGATGGGCAAATTTCAGAAGGGAGCTGAGGAGGGACTGCTTAAGCTAAAGAGATTCTTAAATGATGAAAATTGGGGTTTTGAAGAAAAAAAATAAAGGAGAAAAAAGAATTAGTGGAAGCATTTTGTTGCTGTAATGATGTTAGGACTGAGAATGTCATTTTAATCAATTGGCATGACCAGACCGAGCTTCTGCCAGGCCAAGTGGAAAGTGGGGCATGCAGGAAGCAGAGCAGCCACGTGGCCAGGAGACCAGGGAAGAAGATGCTGGCTGAGGAGGGCAGGAGCCCTTGGGACAGAACGGACAACGACAGAAACATGAATGCATCTTTTTTCCAGGGTACAATATTAGGAGAAGCCCTTATCACAGAGAGGCTGTAGCTCTATTTCTTTGCATGTATTCCAGATATGGTATCAAACAGCAGGCCAGAGAGACAAAAATAGGCACAAAAGAGCAAAGAAAAATGGCATGGAAGTGATTGCAAGTGTTTTTGCTCATGTTCTACCCAATGGCAGCAGGTAGAACCCAAAAAACATGACCAAAAAACCCCATTAAAAAGCATTCTGCAGAAGGAAGCAAAACCAAGTCAGGCGTCCTTGCTCTGGAGCAGAGTAGACAGGGGGAGGCATAACATTCTCAAACTCATGCAGACTCGTGATGGAGTGGGTAGGCATCAGTTACTCATCGATCAACAAGGGAAGAGCTGGGAGAGAGTATGTGCTCTCAAACTGGTGGAGAAAGCTGCCAAAGTTAGAGATCTCTCCCTTCACTGAAGCTGCAATGATTCAAAAGTGAGGAAAAACTGGCTCTCCTCAGATACCAGCCACTACAAAAATATTGCCTCCCTGGCAATGTAGCTGTTGGACAAGAAAATGTTGTATCAGGGCTCTCTGGAGCAGGCTGAGCAAGCTGGCTTGCTGAAGAATATAGCTACTGAACCAAATTATTCAGACTCAGTTTTGTCTTCACTATATTATTTTTGTGGGGGTTCCTATTAGTTGTCTTCTCTGGCAGTAGGAGACGTTTCTAGGGAATGCCTTTGCTTTCTTTGCTTTGGAACCCAATTTTGTTAGAGGAGGAGAAAAGCAACAAACAGGAACGTGTTACAACAGCATCAAATATTCTGCTCAGTCCCATACTTTGTGGTCCCCTTACTGCCAACAAACAGGCTGGACTGCTCTGCATGAGAAATCCAAGGCGGGAGTAGTCAGCTTCTCCACCACACAAATTTACCACCACAAAGCACAGTGGATCCCCAGGAAAAAGGGACAGGGACCGATGGGCCATTTGCTTGTCTTAGCAGTCTGGTTGTTCCTCCCCAACCATGGACTGCAGGGCAGGAAGCTCCAGGAATCTTTCAGATCTGTTGTGACTTGCAGCACTGTTCAGACCTTATTCCCGCCCCATCTTTGGGGGAACTCCAATGGAGTAACAAGTACACCCCAAATGCCACTGCCCAGGCTGTAGGCAAAGCTTAGGAAAAGCGTTGTTGATTCTTCAGAAGCAAGGCAGCTTACCAGCTCTTTGAAGAAGGCAGCCTCTTTATGCTGCTCTGAGTAGCGCTCATACTGGTCCAGTCCATCCTGCAGTTTCAGCGTGAGTGTGTCGTAGTTGGATCGCACCACTTCCAGAACCTGCCAGAGACAGCCAAATACAGCAGAGGAGTTAGCATCCACAGATGCCTCAGCATAGGAAGAGCAAGGCTGAGATAGATCACAGCTCTGGCACCTGTTTTTGCAACATACATGGCTGTAACAGCCAATATTTGGCTTATGACTAACAACACGGAGGTGGGCACCGGAGTCTTCCTAATGCCAGTAAGGAACAGCCCTCAGATTTACGGAATTTCTTCATTCATGGGAAGAGCGGATGAGCCTATGACAGCAGCAATGTTCCAAACACTATTCTGTCACCAGGAGAAATAAACATGATCTCAATAAATTAAGCAGTTATTTACCATAAGTAAATACCTAGAAGTAACACAGCAGGCACTACACAAACACAGGTTTGCCTGACCCCGTGACCCTCCCCAGTGCTAGTTTTGCTCACACACCTCCCTCCCGACTTGCTAATCACCATTCACAACCTGCCAAACTGCCAGCTCCTCCAGCTGCTCAGGTCAGCCTCACACAGAGCACTGTCCTTCTCTCCTGATGGGAACAAACTCCTGACAGGCAGTAAGAGACGACCAGTCCTGGTACAGACTGTGGTTTTGGAAACAGATGAGAGACACAAATCCAGGTCTTCCAGTCCAGGAGATACTTTACTATCTGCCTCCCCCGTAACCAAAGTGCTCCACCTTCCATTACTGCTTTACTCTGCCCCCAGCACTGGGCTATACTTGAAAATTCACAGTTCACATCTCTATCCTATTGAACTATTCATTTTCCTAACTAAGGAACATTGAGAAGGATTCCCACAATGCTTTTTAGCTTCAAAGCATTGCACGGCCAAACACATTCCTCAAATCATTCGAGAGAGGGTAAGTAACGATAATCTTCCTACCAGGAATCATATAGCTCAGTGCTCTTGGGCAAAACATATGCTCGAAACAATTCTCCTAAACACATGAACTTCTTCCTTAGGCTGTTACCACTTGATCTGAGAGCTCAACAGAAGCACAGACAGAATATCAACATCTGAGGTGTGCATTACAGTAGCCTCTGCTCATGAAAAGCCTCAGCCAGGAGGACTACTTAGTATAAGGGGTAAAAGGATGAGGACTCTACCCCAAAGCATTCAGTACTCAGCAGGGATCCTAAGAAAAACATTTCAGATGGTGTAGAATAGTGACCAGAACAATAAGGAACTCTTCAATTTCTCCTTGTCTTCCCTACAACATAAGCACTAACTTCAATTGTCCTTCTAGGCAGCTGTCAGCCCCTGCCCTTTACAGGACTGAATCATGTCCTTACACCCTCTGCTCTAAGAATCCCAGACTCACTTACGGCTCCCTTCAAAAGCTTCTTTCCCTGTCTTGTATCCCCCAAACTTTGCACACGGCAGCAGTACAGAAGGACAATCATACAGACACCAGGGACTGAGGTGACAGAAGCCACAGGGCATCATTTGCATGAGGACTGAGGGTAAAGAAGGGTCCTAGAAGTGGTTCCCAGGTGAGATGGTCACACAGCAGTCTCCTTGCAGCTAGGCTGTCCTCCAGCATTGCAGAGCCAAGCTAGGGCTAAGAATCGGTATTTTGCAAGGTTATTTAAGAACAGCCTGTCAGCATCCTCTCCCAGACTCATTTGCTAATGCTGCCTGTCAGCTCCACTGGCAGAGAGGAAGAACCCCCTGCAATTCAGTCTGGCCTTCTTGTTGCCGTGGGCAGAATACTCTGAGAAGTATCACAGAGACGAGAGCATCGGTGAAAGAAAGCTATCTAGGTACTGGAAGAATTTACTGTGGGATGAAGCTACCCACTAGGGCTGGACAGTAATAGCGTAATGCACCTTCTTCTGAGCAATAAAGGATCCAGCAGCTTGCGTGAAGCAGAGGGCTATCCTCCTGTCAACCTGAGGAAGTTAAGTTGACCAAGATTAATAAGGGAGAAACTTTGAAACATGAGGAGCAGAACAGACTCCTCTGGCAGTTACTTGCTAGCTCCAAGTAGAGATCTCTTCAGGTACTTAACAGGGACATCCTCAAACCACAATAAGGACTAGTGAACTCCACAGGCAACAGTGAGCTCTGTAAGTAGCATCCTTTAAGTCAGCCCTTCTATGTCACCTTTGAATGGCAGCTAAGAACTTGGTTTGATGCTCTAGGACAACAGTGAAGGAGCAAGAGGCCCCAAAGTCTCTTCTGTGTTACCCACTACTTATCATAATCTCTGTAGTGAGCTTATCCCTTTAGCTATGTATTTTCTTTGGCTTCCATTCTTTATCTCCTTTAATTATGAAATAGAACTTAAAAAGAAAGGGTAAGTTAAAAATAAACAGCTTCTCCTCACTGCCTGATAATTTCCCTTTCTTGCTGCTGCTGAGAAAAAACGCTACGTGGGATCTGAGATAAACCCACTCACAGATCATTTCACTTCATACCCTATAAGGGATAGGAGCCGTTACTGAGATTAGGACCTGCCATCCTTGAGACAATTTAATCTGCTCTTTAAGATGCAGCCGCTAGACAGAGGAGAGGTTAAAAAGCAGCAGAAGGTATTAAGAGATTCTAACATGAAAGTTTGAAAGTCATTAGCTTTCTACCCAGACGACAAAACCTCACATCCTCTGTGTAGCAGAAGACTGTGCTAGCATCCTTCACCTGTCTTACCTGCTGCTTTGACTCAGGAAAACTACTGCAGGAAGAACACCCTTTTGCGTTAAACACACAAGATCTTTATCTGAACCTTTTTGTCCTCCACCAGAGGAATCTAATTTTAAGATCAAAGCATTTCTCCTTCAAGGGCTTGTCCTACTTGGTCTTCCTAGAAGTCTCCCTGGAAGACTAGGAACCATCAATTCCCAGATGATACAGTAGGAATAACTTTAAGACAGGACTTTAGGCTGGACTCTTCCACACAGATTTCAAATGATCATTGCAGTTTTTTAAAATCCCTCACGAGTAGCTGAAAGAACACCCCTTCTAGTGCCAGGCAAGAACAGTGAAAAATGGGCTATAAATGATTTCCAGGGGCTTGATGTGATGCTCCTCAGATTGCAAGGATAAACGTGCATGGTGAACTATTTTTTTTTTAAAAAATTCTTTACTGGATCTTTACAGTGGGAAAAAACGAAGTGAAGAGAAACCACAACCTAAATCTCTTTTTGTAGCTTACCTTCAGGGGATTGGAGTCCTAAAAAAGCAATATGAGAGAAATGAGCAACTTGGACATGGTCAATGCATGAAAAGCAAAGGCTGCTGAATTCCTTTCCTGCAGTTACCTGTAGCCCTAGAGGCTACGTTCACTCATTTACTCCACTGCAACTAATCAGAAGTCAGTGGAGCTGCATCACAGTAATATAAAGATAATTTACCATCAAATTAACCCCCTGCCCCACCACTCACTGACTGACTGCTTTCCAGAAGATCCAGAAAAACGTTACAATTCAGGTCCCTGTGTATGTGCCCCCAAACCAGCTTTTCAGGAGCTGCTCTGAACAGGGAGCACTTTCAGCGGCACTTGGGATTTCAGGTTTCTCTTGCAGCAACAACCGCCCATGCCCCATAACTCTCCTTCTCCAGTGACACCAACAGCCTGTGAGTAGAGGTGCCCCTCCGGGTAATGCAGTGGGGGGATGGCTTGCAGCACAGGGACTGGGCCCTAGCAGCGTCCCGGTCACGCCACAGCCACTGCACACAGACGAACAAGACTATTTCACAGAGTCTTAGGCTTCTTTCTTTGCTGCATCCACCAATTTACCACCCCCTTGTAAACTGGATGAACAACCTCTGTCAGGGGTTAGGAGACTCTTGCGGACACAAGCTCTGGCACTAGTTGTTCCTCTAGAACCAATTAAAATTTTCTGCATTCATAGAATCATAGAACAACCAGGCTGGGAGGGACCCATCGGATCTTCTAGTCCAACCATTCCTATCAAACACTAAACCAAGTCCCTCAAGACCTCATCCACCCGTGCCTTAAAAATCTCCAGGGAAGGGGAATCAACCACCTCCCCGGGTAGCCTATTCCAATGCCCAATGACCCTTTCCGTGAAAAACTTCCTCCTAATCTCCAGCCTAAACCTCCCCTGGCAGAGCTTGAGGCCATTCCCTCTCATCCTGTCCCCTGTTCCTTGGGAGAAGAGCCCAGCTCCCTCCTCTCCACAACCTCCCTTCAGGGAGTTGTAGAGAGTAATGAGGTCTCCTCTCAGCCTCCTCTTCTCCAGAATAAACACCCCCAGCTCTCTCAGATGCTCCTCATAGGGCCTGTTCTCCAGCCCCTTCACCAGCCTCGTCGCTCTTCTCTGGACTTGCTCCAGAGCCTCAAAACAGTCCTTGCATTACTGTATCAGCCTCTACACATAGGCTCCTTCCTTACTGCACCAGAGCTGCTCACTCTGACCGATCCCCTACAGGAGCTGTCTTGCTGCACTCCCCCAGGAGAGACTGGAAGAGCCTGTCCTGGGGAAACAAGAGCATCAGAAGCAGCAGTCTCTAACCCCCATCCTGTCTAGGAGAACACAGTCACAGCAGCAAAGCTGGAGGACATACACCAGCAGTGAATTCTAACAGGCAACACTCAGAACAAGGCCCATTTACCTGGCAGACACAGTAGGCTTCATTACTTACTAACTTTTTAACCTGCAGGATCTTTCATCACCTGCAACCGCAGCCTCTGCCTTGCTACCACAGAAAATGAGAGTGCCACCAATCCATGTCACCCAGCAAAGGAACTAGCTGTGGGTAGGTTCTGGCAAGCCTGCACAGGTAATTACCGAGCAATAAAGGAAAAATTGTCTTTTTAATCAGCACAGAAAGGACGGGAGTGCAATCAGCATCACCAGCACCTTGCTAAAGCTTCTCCATGCCTGTAGGACAGTCATTAGCTACCATGACACAGAAGCAGTTGGAAAAGGACTGAATGAATGATCTCATATCAGGCAAAAGAGAGGAAAAACTCCAAAACAACAAATCCCAGATTAAAATCCATTTTCACACTCACACACCCAAACTCTGTGTCCCTCACAGGGCTGGGACAGGGGAGCTCTCCAGATCAGGCCTATCAAGTCCTCCCAGGATGGAAGAGCCAAGTGCCTCTGTCCCAGCCAGAGGATGGAGCAGTTTGGCTATGGGGCACGCAGAGCTCTCACCAGCGCTGCCGCACGGACAGGGGTCACGGGCAGCTGGGGACAGACAAACATGCCTCCTGTCTTCTCAACAAAGGTGGTGGAGCACCTGTCACTGCCCACGTACCAGAGGGAAATTATGGCACTCCCACTCTGAAATCTTGGCAAAGCCCAAGACACCAGTAGCAAAGCTCAGAAGATGGAGGCAGTAGGAAAAGACGCTAAAGTTTCCCTGTTCTAGTAGAAGCCCGATGTGCTCTTCACGCTGAAATCCTCAAACTGGTTTGTTTACTCCAGATTTAGTACAAATATTCCCCTTTTCCTCCCTCACTAATCTCCACAAGCAACTCATAGCCCCTAAGTGTTTCTCCTAGTGAATTCAACTGAACAGAAACATTTCTCACTGTAATGAAAAGGCTGCTGCCACCTGGACTACTAAGCATCTATTGCCACTCCATAATAAAGTGCTAGATAATTGACATAATTTTTACAGTAGTATCTTCTAATTAATATGGAAAATGACTATTTTTCCCTCCAAATAGCATCACACTTCTCACAGCACAACTTGAAAGTTGCTGATGCAGACTGGAGTCTTTGCTGGAATTAATCCTCAGAAGTGCCAAAGACAAAGCACATAACTAACTAATTAGAAGTTAAACAAAAACACACACACAGCTGCCACATTTCCCAAAAGACTCTGCCCAGACCCCGGGCCGTACTCATCTCCTTCTCCCTTTCTTCTTTTACTCTCTGTAGGAGCCCAGATCAGAGAGAGGATCCACTACGATTGCCGGTGTTACATGTGTGTGCTGGGAGCTGCCGGTGTTACATGTGTGTGCTGGGAGCTGCCACTCACACTGGCTTCAAGAAGAGCACCCACCCTAGGACAAGCAGCATCACAGAGCTTTTGTCTGACCCAATACTACCTTACCTTTGCAGCTGCCTCATACCTAACTGCAGGGCTGGTGGTTCAACACCATCACTCACCTCCAAGCTGATCAACCTTTGAGTATTAATTCAATGTCCATGAATGCTAAGAGGAAGAGGATATTGGTGTGACAGTCTAGCAACTCAGATTCCCAAGATGCGTTGTGCCTCTGTGGATCCAGAGGACCCAGAGTGGATCTGGTGCACGTGGTAGGAAAGACAAAGATCTAGGCTTGAGATGCAAGTGTAGTCATGGTGCGTACGGGCAGGATAGGCAGCACATTGTCATTCCTGCTCCAGTGCCCCAGATCTACTGCAGCAAGCAGCTGCTGTTTGGAGTGACACACAAGTAAAGGACCGATGTCCCTCTCTGGCTGCAGGATGAAACCACGAGGCTGCTCAGACCAAGTCAGCAAGACAGCCCCACCAGCTCACACAACTGTCCCCCCTCAGAGTAGGAGGCAGCACCCTGTCTGCCCTGAGGGCAGGAAAAACTCCTGGAATGAGGAATTTTCCAATAGTAAGAAGCTCAGCTAGTGTGAAAACAACTAACGGCAAATTTCTCCTCCAAGGTATGAAACAGTACTAGCCTAACACAGAATGCATCAGCAATGTTGGGCACTGAGATGAGGTCTGTCCAGGTCACAGAGGTGAGAAAAATCTGCAGTGACGGAACACACAGTGCCCACGAGATGGCACTGGGCCATGAATACATGCTCCAGTCCTGAGCATGGAGAAACACAAGCTGATGGGAGTCAAGAGAGTCTCCTGTTCAGTGCCTGGAGCTGGACGGATGGACAAGGCTGCGCAGCACAGAACAAAGATAACACAGCCAGGAGACAGGGAGAGCAGGTGCCTTGCTCTGCTACCCACCGCTAAGGAGAGTGCAGGGACATCTTGCACACAGCTCCCCACAAGGTTATTCAGATACTTTTTAGTTTGTGTTTCTCAATCTTCCTCTGCTCAGCTCACTAAGCATTAGCCAGGTTCATACTGGAAGCGAATACTCTCTGCCGATCAGTTTGTCCTTCATCTCTGCCAGTCACTCCTGGAAGTCCTATTGTGTCCACTGCACTACTCTGTGCTCAGCCAAACATGAGGAAAGACTAGCTCTCTACATCCCAAATTCTTCCTGAGGACTGCTTCTATGCATCTGCACTTAAGTGGTATTGAAATCCAGGTTTTGCCACTTCATTTCAAAAAGCAAAAGGTTTTGATGATAAATAAAAGATTATTGTTGTCATTGTTGTTATTATCATCGTAATTTTTTTTCCTTAGTAACCTCGACGAGGGACATTTCATCCCTCCTTTTCCTACCTCGACACAGAGTCATTCTGTGGGGCTCAGATGATGTCCGGTAGCTCAGGTATTTGCTAGATGATCTCACAGAGATCTGTGATCTGTAAAAGCACAAGCCTACAAAGCTGTCAGTTTCTGTCCATGGAGTGGGAGTGTTCGGTTACAATCTGTCTTTCTCCTCTGCCCACAGGTGCTTCTTCTAAAGATAAGTAATTTATAAGCTCACTAAGGAAATGATGGCTGTTCTCTGAACTCCACTAGGAGAAATGCCATCCCCTTTCAGGACAAGAGTTACCTGCTGCAGGGATGTTTTAAAACCACAGTTCATTAGAAGCCTAAGGTGTTTAACTCTACCTAACGGTGGGAAAGGACTCGATGATCCAACCAGTCTGGAAATCACAGAGCTTTCATGAACATCCCAAAGCCAAAGCTGTTATCCGGCTCCACCGAGAAGCAGCTGTAACTGCACAATGCGGTGCCCATTCCGAGTTCCCATGGGACAGGCCTTTGCAAGATTCAACAGTTGCTTCAAGAAGCAGAATAACTGCAAAATAGGACAAAGGCAAGTAATGACAGAGACGTGGCTGCAGACATCAGCTATGCGCACAGCTCACTGGAGACTTACTCTATTAAAGGTATAGACAAAGAAGATATTAATCTGGTCGATAACCCTCGACATCCCTGTGTAGCCACTAGCAGGGCTAGTGAGTCCTGTGCCAGGAGATGATGCCCTCTGAGCTCCTCAGAGGTGCTCACCTCACCGCAAACCCTGTGCCATGAATCCTTTTACTCCAGAGTAATGTCAGGAAGTCAGATCTACGCACACGGCAACTTCCACACATGCTAAATGCACTCTGGTCACCCTTTTTGGGGTGGGTGGACAAGGAACAAAAATGCACTCATCCTCACACTGCTTTTTCTGAAGATCAGTCCTGCTTTTCTCAGTTTCATGGATGGTCAGTGGGATTACACTGAACTGTATATCCCACTTGGCACAAAGAATCTGTCATGGTCTGTGGCACACTGGGCTTTCTCTTTCTCTTTCCCAAACTGCAGGGAAAGACTCTCGAGAAGAAATATGGGAGGCAATTCTGTACCATTTAAAGAAGGAAAATAGATTCAGTGGGTTTCTGCCAAGAGAACAAACATCCATGTGCTGCACAACATTGGCACTTCCAAAACCCAGGTAGGGAAAAAGTCAGCAAAGATCCTGAGACAAATTAACTTAAAAATTATCAATTAATAAAATGAGCACCTTCCAGAGCAGACTTTTAGATCTGTATGGGGAGATTCACCAGAAACCGAGTGAGGCCCATGAAGGGTGTCTGTCATTAGAAATTTTGTGAGGAAGGCAGGCAGCAGTCAGGATGATGGCAGGAGCATAAAACCCTGAGATAGATAGATTTGCTGTTTCGGAGTTACAGCCCCTTTTGGCGTTGTGAACCCTTTTCTCCAGCTGGTGGCATTTATGAAAACATTTCTCACTGCTAGGTACGTAAGAGCACTTGCAATTCTGCCAAGGCTCGAAATGCGCTACAGACAGCTACGCATCGCACCGTTAATTTTTTTATTTCCTCATTGTGCTTACAATTAACTTAAGTGCTGAAATGTGATGGGCTGTTCCAGTAGAAGCTTTTTATCTACCAGCTGCATTCTAGAGCAACAGTAAATCAAATGCTGTCATCGAAACATCAGACAAGAGTGAGAGAACATCCTTATGCTTGCTGTGCACATTACCCGTTCAGCCTAAGTGTCTAAGCAAACGACTGCTGTGATTTGTGATACACAGGCTTTGGTGCAATCCTCTGCTTACAGAAGACCTTGTCCCCCTGAACACAGACGGGAAAACGCAATCAGCAGCACCACCAGTTAACCCACCAAAGTAAGACCAGAAGCCTCAGTGCCCAAAACAAGATGAGCGTAAGTCATGAGTTGCTGCTCCAGTCAAACTGAGAAGCCAGGACATACAAAGCTCTAACAAATCAGACACAAAACCAGAAAAAAACACCAGCTGAAGATTTTAAGAAAAAGTCAGAAGTAAAAACTTTCTGGGGCCAGCAGCCAGAAAGCATCCTGGCAAACGCTGAAACTCAGCTACACAACTTCCAGCTCAGATTGCCTCAGCAAGGTGACAACAGGATACCTGATGTGCACCAGAGGAAACTCATTCCCAGTAAATAAATTCACATTTGCCCAGAAGACAATTGGCTCAGGAATAAGGCTGTGTAGAGAACAGATTAATAGAGGGCAGGCAATAAAAACCTTTCCGTTCAATCAAACGCTAACAGAAGCAAGTAGACTGCTACAGTTTGAAGAAACTAAAATCTAACTTTGCCCAAGGGCAAAACAATGGGGAGGTTTATTCTGCTTTTAGTCTAATCAAACATCTGCAGTCACGGGAGGTTTCTGGAACTATGTCACCTGGTCAGGTTCACAGGAATCTGCAGGGATCCAAGAGAGCTTGTGTCCCTCGCACAGCCACCATGGACTTCTACAGCATATAATGACTATGGACACTGACTTTGGAAACAAACCTCACCGGGACCCTGACTCGAAGGTCAAGAGAAATGAAAGGAGAACACAGACACTCCATGAAACTTGCCACGTTAGATTTTTCTTTTTTTTTTTTTCTACTTTAGCAGCAACTAAGAAGTTAACAGCCACACTGGACACTACTAGCAGAGCCCTGGGTCTGACGCTTGCTGAGAAAAAGTAGACGTTAACCACCTCACCATGACTTCCTTCTTAAATGATCAGAAATCTTGTTAAACTCGGTTTGCCCAACATGAATAAATTTAATTAAAGGAAGCAGCAAAGCTAAATAGCAACACACTAAAAAGACCTCCACAAAGCAAGCTGATGTTGGATACTTAAAGCAAATGAAAATAATACAGGACATGCCAGAGAAACACCCAGTTCAGCCTGGGGAAGGAAGGTATGAATTTGGAGGGGTAGAGCTTAGAAAGATTACTTCTGTAACTCCTACTTACATTTAAATAATTAAATAATGGCAATAGAAGGCCAACTATAAATTGCAGAATGGAAGTGATAAAAGGCAGTAAGTTACTCAGTGGCCTGAGGGGATGCATGAAAAGGCCAAGAAAGAGGAAAATCAAAGCTCACCTGCCTAATTGACCACACGCAAGCAATTTCTTGGATAGCCAAGAAATCAGATGAGCAAATAACTATTATCTGTACTATTTTGCTGTTCTATGATATGTTTTCTGAAATAAGGGCACAGGAATCAACATACAAGATTTAAATCGTGGGTTGTCACAGACCTACACAATGACAACACAGTCCTCCTGCTTTATTTTTCGCCCTCTCTAATCATTTCTTATTCTCTGTTTGCCTTTCTGACCACTGCTGAGCCTTGAGCCAACATTTCCAGGCTTATCACAGTGACTCCAAGAGTCCTTTCCTGCATGGCAATATCTAGACGACTTTACTACAACTTAAAGACTTTAAAAGATTTACAAATTCAATCTGCAAAAATTCCTTCTAAAGATACAGCCCAAGAGAAACAGATCTATAGTCAACCAGTTAGCTACAAAGAGCTAGCAAAACCAGTAGCAGTGGGATGGTAAGGTAGCCGCCTCATACGGAAAGGTGGGCAATGCTTGGAAATTCACGAGACTCGACCCATATATAAGTTTTAGCTATTAAGACTTTTGCAAATCTGGAGTTGGGACAGACAGCTATAAGCTGCTGGATGATCCCTATAAACAGATAATCCTGTAGTGAAAAAACCCCTTCAGTTGCAAAATATCTGTTCTAATGCTGCAGTTCCAGAAGTGGTTTAAGTCAATCTAAGTGCAGTACACCTAAAGTGCAATATGAAGACTGGAGTTCCTCCTACAAAAGCACTTATTTCAGAAAAAAAGGCATTCTAACACGCAATTCAGAAGTCTCTCCATTCTAGACACAAGCAGTGAGGGAGCTGATGAGCAGGCACACTGCTGACATCAGGAGTAACTGGGAAAGTAAGAAAGAGCAGAGATGACTGTCCCCTAGATCCTGACAATGCAGCTATGTAAGTGAAGTTTATAAGAATTACGATAGTAATGAAACCTCACCAAGATAACAGCATCAAATCTGCCCCAACTCCTCACAAACCCCAGACACACTTTGGGATCCTCCTCAGAAACCCCAGACACACTTTGGGATCCTCCTCACATCTCCATTGCACGGCTGGAGGAGAAGGAAAGGACAAAGTCAGTGATTCATGCAGGAATAAGAGAACCAAATAATTTCTGATATGATATGCTCAAGGAGCGAAGCTTGTCAATATTTTAATTTGTTACATTATCCCCTTTTGTGCCTTTGGAATGTGTCATTCTTTTGGAACTCCATCTAGGCAACGACCAGAGCTGAAACAGAATGAGACCATGGTCAGAAGCACTCATGGCCAGCAGAGAAAATGTCTTGCTTGAAAAAACGGAGCTACTTAAAGCTGACTGCTAAGTTAATTCAAAAGGAACATTTAAATGGCTGCTGGGACAGCTGGAAATACAGAGGCTTCTATCCAACCCAATATAGCAGGGCAGGCCTGATGAGACACTGAACTTTGTGGGCCAAGACACTTCTTGATGGAAATGGATGTGTGCAGGATAGCGGCCAGAAGTCAGCAAGGCGGGTGCGAGGATGCAAGAGGAATCAGAGATGTGGGCAGGGACCACACAGAAAACAGGTCAGAGGTTTCCACAAAATCAAATGGTCTGCTGCTTATTTCTGCCCTTCTGAAGGAAAGAAGTCTGTGTGCGTTCTCTGAAATAAACAGAGTCACCAACAGTTGCTGACACTCATTTACTTCTAACCATTTCTCCTTATACCTCACAGAAGCATTCAGGGTGCAAGATAATAGCTATGTCTCTCAAGAAGGATTCCCACCATGGTAAAGTGGCATCTTGCAAATCAAAGATATCTGGATGACAAAAAGGGCTTGTATGCCTGTTTATCCCTGCAACACTTGTTCTACTTTTATCCTTAAAGCATTAGACCTACCACCCCTTCAGCACTAGCTTTCTCACCAATCTAACGCTCCCAGAAACAACACTATTTTCCCTCTGTACTCGGCACTGGTGAGACCGCACCTCAAATCCTGTGTTCAGTTGTGGGCCCCTCAGCACAAGAAGGATGTTGAGGCTCTGGAGCGAGTCCAGAGAAGAGCAACACAGTTAGTGAAGGGGCTGGAGAACAAGCGGAGTAGCTGAGAGAGCTGGGGGTGTTTATCCTGGAGAAGAGGAGGCTGAGGGGAGACCTCATTGCTCTCTACAACTCCCTGAAAGGAGGCTGCGGAGAGGAGGGAGCCGGGCTCTTCTCCCAAGTGACAGGGCACAGGATGAGAGGGAATGGCCTCAAGCTCTGCCAGGGGAGGTTCAGGCTGGACATCAGAAAAAAAATTTTCACCAAAAGAGTCACCATCCCTGGATGTGTTTAAAAGACAGGTGGATGAGGTGCTGAGGGACATGGTTTAGTGGTCGTTAGGAATGGCTCGACTCAATGATCCTGTGAGTCTTTTCCAACCTAGCGATTCTGTGTAAACACCATAGAGGACACGTCCCTTCAGGATGTGCAGCTGAGAAGAAACTGAAAAAGGCATCTTACCTCTACAAGAGAATGTTTTCTCCACCAAGGTTCAAATGTTAGATGGACAGGAAGGACATGACACAAAGAGGAGGTTTATTGCTAATGGACCAGATAAGATTATTGTGTTGGCTCTATGCCTGTCACTGACATTCAAGGAAAAGGTGACTTGCGCTGGCACTGAACCCATTCTCTCCAAAGGATGCAGAAAACAAAACTTATGATTCTTTTCCAAAGCACCTTCAGCTGTTGAATCCTCAAGTTGAATTAATCAGTCATACAGAGCCGCAAGCTGGAGAACTACTTGTCCACAATACCTGCCCTCTGAATCACAGCTCTAAACCGAACCTGCTGGCTACAGAGATGGGATGTACTTGTACACACAGCACGACTGAAGAGCTAGGCAGAGACAATGCTACTCTCCTGGGGATAAGGAGCTGATCACCAAGGCTTCCGCTTTCTCTCTATATCTCTCTTTTGCCACATTCCCAGAAAAGTACTTGCAGGATCTGTAAATGGAAATAGCATCTCCACGTTAATTTCTGCAGTGTTTAGAGGACACCATTGTTCCACAGCCTAAAAATCCCTGTGTGAGGATTTAGTGCTCCCAAGTGCCTCTTGGACATCAAACGTTTTCAAAGCTATTAGCTCTGATGGGTTTCTGAATAAGGCTCAGGGAAGCCACTTGCTCAATATTTCTCATAAGAAAAAGGTAGCTCTGACCTGGTAGAATAAAAACCACTGAGAAGGAGGAGGAGGAAGAAAGCCCACGCAGCCCACGTTCTCTGCGAGTAAGGAAATGAGATTTGATTTACTCCGTGATTCTGAGGTGTGTTCAATTTCAGCTTGAATTTCTGCTGCATAAATTGAGCTTGGTTGAGCAATGTCCCCATTAGAGACTGTCCAAAGCAATATAAGGTGATCCACACAAGGATCTTTGAAGCTGAAGGTTCAAAGCCTTGGTGAGGTGGGGGTTTTAGCATGTTTTTGCACATGCAACCTACAAACCTGTAGATTTGTAAGAAATTAGAAATTAAGGAAGTAGAGGAAGACAATATTAAAAAGCAATCAGATACAGTGCATACATGGCTCCTTATTGTTGCCAATTAATGAATTTATTTATTTAGCCCACTGGTTAAATTTCTACTTACTACACAGCAGAGAACAACTCCAGGTCTGTGTTTTCCATGATTCAAAGGGATTAGATGACAAGCAGAATTCACTCTCTAAAAGGAATTAAGGGCTTCAGTTCAGGGATTAATAACTCCGCTGCTTTTATTCCAGATTCTAAAACTACTAATTTCTACTGCATCAGCTGGTGGTTTTATTTGCACAATTATTTTTTTTTAATGGGATTCTTAAACTCTGCTCTTACCAAAATGCTGCTGCATTGCCTTCTTGCTATTATTCTCATATCAGAATTTTTGACTGTATTTAAAAAGGGTTTCATGCTTCCTTAGCAAATTTCTTGAGAAACTGCCTCTTATCCTTAATACACACAAGTACGAGTTCTTGACTTGCCCTGAGTAACCAGCCGCATCAGTCGGGTAGTCTCCTCGGGAGTTCAAAACCATTAGAAGGTTGCTTGGTTGGAAGCTTTGGACAAGGTGTCTCTGCATCTCCAACTCAATCATAGAATCATAGAGCAACCAGGTTGGAAGGGACCCATCGGATCTTCTAGTCCAACCATTCCTATCGATCTCACATTTCAGAGCAGCTCTACAAAATCTGGAGTTTGCATGCATCTGACCACACAGTCACACACTGTTAAGGTGGGATAAAACACAGGGGTCCTTTCTCTCCCTGGATTGACACAGTATAAATTGGTACCACACTTATCCTGCTGAGTAACCAAGTGACAGAAGTTGAAGGGACCACATCTTTGTGTTAATCTGCAGAGTAAGGTTCCGAGAACCACTCACAAGAGGGACTTCCAGTGAAAAGAGTGCTATAATTTGACCCTAATGCCTCTACCACCTCGGGCTGTATGAATGAACGTCTTTGAAAGTCTTGCAAGCCTAGAAGTTAGCAGCAAGACCGGCTGAAGAGGGTGAATCAATAACTGTTACCTGTTTCATTTGACATTTTTCACATGCTATGGAAGAATCTTTGACCATTTTTATACATGTCTGTTCAGTGAAGCGGTGGCAGGGTAGTAATTTGAAAGTGCTGGAGATCTGGCAGAGAGCATGAAGAAGTGTATTATCTTTTGTGTGCTGAAACTGTTGATAGCATTGGGGCATTGCAGAGACCTATGGTTGGACTCAATGATCCAGTGGGTCAGTTCCAACCTGCTTATTCTATGATTCTAATGAAAACCAAAAGCAAGTCTGCAGGTTGAAAAATCCAGACATTTTAAAGTTCTGGGGTTTGTTGTAAATCTACAACTTCCCTGACTCCAGAAAGACTCGAGACCTTCCCTATGCCTTTTTAAGAAGGACCGACTTGTGACTGTGCTCAGCTTTTGTTTGATGCATTTTTATAAATGTTAATAAGTAGAGCTGTTCACTTGGTTTACTGCTTCTAGACGACAAGTGCCAGCTACAATCAGCTCGGGGAGAACAGGACAGCAAGGTTGGCAGCAGCCACAGGATGCACCATAGCAGCAAGCAATGGTTGTGCATTAGGAAAGCTGCCACCATTCTTCCTTCTCATCTCTCTAAAAAACGTCAAGGGCAGTAATTGACAGAGTATCCAAGGCACACAAAGGTCATGAAGAAAGGTGTCCCTACTGCCCTGTAATGGCAAAGTCCCAAGATGACTCCTGAGGCTTCAGCAGCCGCTGAACTCTCCCAGTCGTGAGTCTCCAAAACTGTCTGATATTCAGTAAGAATTCAAAGATCACAAGAACTGCAGAACTGAGAAAAGTAGAAAGGAAATAACGTGACCTACTTTATATTCCGCTATCACGTGTTGAAAGAGACGGGATCGTAAAATGCCAGAGGAGGCACATGTAAAGGAGCCCTCTCAAATGCGTGTGCTGTCAGCAGAGTGATGGTACACAGTCCCCCATGGAAGAAACAAGGATAAGGGGGAGAAAACAGGTCAAATAATGTGCCAGAATACCAATTCAACACCCAGAGAGAAGGAATAAACAGTAGGAGTTGTACAGAGCAAGAAAAGCCTGTGATCTGAAATGCCACTTACCATCACCCTAGCGGGCACTGAAGCCTGTGCCAGGACACAGCACTTAGCCTCAGAATGATCCGACTGCCTTTTCCAAAAGCAAACAACAGAGAAGAGGTGTGATCTTAAACATTTTGTAGATACTTCTGCAGAATCTGTTGCTGATTTAGTATCAGGAGGCAGGGCAGAAGAATCTGCAGGCATCTGTGAGCACCTGGGTACAACTAAGCAAGATGATGGGCATGGGGTAAACATGACAGAACTGGATACACCTTTTAAACCACAACCCTGACAAGAGCTGGAAAATAAGGTGTGGTTTTTTTTTTTTGTGAGAGTACAGGCAAGGGAATGCTATCAAAATAAATTACTCCCACTCTCCACATTTGATTTCCAAATACTTTGCATGTTTTCTTTTTCAAAGATCCAGATCAAACCAACTGGTTGGTTTTCTTTAAGCATCTTAACCTGACCTTTCCTAGACTCATCACAGAAAAAGCTCTCTCCTAAGCTGAGATCACACTGAGTTATGACCTCCTGTACAAAAAGCATGGAAGGTTCAATTCGGGTCTCCCAGCAAAGCAGTTGCCTCCATGTTCAAACTGCACTTCACTCAAGTGAAGGTTTCCTGGGAAAGAATGAGAGATCAGGCTATGTCTCAAGCTAACAACAGAGCTGAGACAAGGCAACAAGCTTCTGGTTCAACTAAACAACTGACTTTGTGAGGAATGACTGGGACAGGAGTGGTCAGTGGTCCCAGTACAGCAACCAACTTCCTTTATGCAGATGTGTTTACCCCAGCCCTAGATTCATTAGATCCTAGTTCTGAAACACGAACGTATTAATTAATGACAAATGCACGTTAGGACTCAAGCAGTACTGGTATATCATCCCTCTGGGCACTGCTGAGGGTGGAAAGCTCAGCAAGAACTGGATGATGTAGGAAACTGTCATCAGCTGGAGAAATTAAGTTCAGATCATATTAATATTCCCCTCTGCAAAATGTGTGTCATGCTCAGGCGTCTGCAAAGAAGGCTGAGATGAGGCATTACAGTAGCTTTCTTTTTATTCTCCCAAGAAGGGGAGTTTAGCCCAGCAACAGACCTAAGTTTCTTTTCTATGCCTCCAAAGCGACTTGTAGGTGGTACTGTAATTAAATAGGTCCATCGCTTAAAATAGAAAAGCGTATCTTTATAGCTAAGGGAAGAACTAAGAGTCTGTAGTGAGATACTTCCATCAAGTTGTTGGCTTTCATGAGCATTAACGACAAGGTAGAAAATTCCTAGCAAAGCAGCTTGGACGCAAACCCCAAAACAGACAGTCAGGAAATCCAAGTTCCAGCATGACTGCCTTGGCTCCCTCACAAATCCACATTTCTGTTTCCATCAGCTGAAAGATCGCTCCTGTCCTAGGGCTTCAAGATGTTCGACAAAAAAGGCACTTTCTGCAAACAATACACAGCCTTAAATAATCTACAGTGCAGCTCACAGCTACCTTTTTTAGGACACATAAGGGACAAACTCTCTGCAGATACCATCATGTAAAACTCCATCTAGATCCATGCTGCGTGTTATATCCCGGTATGTAAAATCACTGCTTCATTTTCATGCAGGTTGGACAGATGCCTAACTCCAGTAAACCAGAAACGTGACATGGCTAGTGAAAGGCTCATATCTAGCTTTGGGGAGGAATATGTGTATTTCTACTGCAAAAGAGGACTGGAAAGAGAGACTTAGTCGTGGAGTGCACTCTCCCGTTAAACACTTGGAAGGAGAACTGCTGGCAGAACGAGAGAAACCTGAGGGTAGGCTTTGTGTGACCTCCACATCCACATATGGAGTGATTTGTCCTGGGTTTGGAACATTAATTTTCACAGAAATACGAGAAGGCTGCAAAGGACAACAGAATGCCCAAGTGAAAAGACGGGTGTCTTACTTGCAAGAAGAACAATGGAAACAAATTCTCAATTCTCTTACTTTCCACTATGCTAACGATGTTCATGGGGCTTCAGGGTAGCTCCCTTTGATCTGAAAAAGATTGTACAAATCTTCCCAAAGTCAAAGCACCCCAAAACCAGTTAGCTACCCATTTCATGACAGCTTGATGACCTACTCCCAGACACTACATCTTGTTGCTAGAAGGACAGTGTCCTTCTCTGTCATATTTCAGAGCAAGCAGCCCTCACAGGCTCAGAGATGCGGTTGGTCATTAGTGGGATTGGAGCTTCCTCATGCCGTCGCAAGTGGGAGGAGAAATACTCACAAGAACTTCTTTGCCTCTACAGCTTTTACACAGGGCTCTAACACAGCATTTTCTAAGGAGTTAGGAAATCCCAGAGCAGATTTCAACAGCATTCTGTGTGAGTTTTTACATCCAACTCAAAAACAAATGCAGTCTGCTGAATTGCAACAGTTAAGGAAAACACGTTTGGGAAATCAAGATGGGTTTTGTGCACAAATAAGCCTTAAGCATGGTATTTCATTTATGGAGTTCCACACACAGTAAGACTTAGGGGCAAAGTTTCAAACTAGGAGACTAAGGCATATAGCACAGGCTACCCCATTCTCCAAATTTAAGGATATATCAGCAGATTTCCCATACCTATTCACTTATTACCAGGGATCGTCCTAACTAACCTGCATTTCACAGAGGAGAAAAGCTTCCTAATTTAAACTACCGTTGATGCAACTGTGACACACAGTTAACGTTGATGCAAGTGATGGTTGCTGGGTTTTATCAGCTTACTTCAGAAATCCAAGGTATTTTCAGGCAACAGTCCAGGCTAATTCATCAGCTGCTTGTCTGAGAGGCTGGAATATACTCTCCCTGTTAGCAATTCTTCCTGTCAGGCAGTTATTGATGGAGAACGTAAATCCACAGTTTGGAAGAGGTGAAAGAGGAACTCCTATAAACAGGTGCTCAGGCAAAAGCAAACACAGGGCTATGAATTAATATCCTTCCATAGGCCTACAGTCAAGTCAACTATGAGGCAGATGCTGCTGCTGAAACAGCACTTGAGGTCCCTGGGAGCTTATTTGTGCCTTAACTGAGCCGTGGGGGAATCCAAGTGGCCTCCGAATAAGGCAGTGGAATTGACTTACAGCCCCTGGCACTTGGCTGATGCAGAACCACTTTCCCCAGTTCCATTTCTCTGGACATTCACCCCTGCCACATGCTGTCTTTGAACGACACAGCTTCCTGAGCAATCCCACTGCCTTTCTCAGATCTCAGAGATGCCACCTTCTCCTCTATTAAAAGGTTTGCCTTTGAGCTCCCTACTGCAGACAAGAAATTTTAATTGTCTTAACACACAAATGCCAAGCATTAGAGAGCAAAAACTCCAATCTGCTAGCTGAGTGTAGCTCTGTTCAGGTGTAGCACCTTTTGGCTCAGCAGTATTCACTCTCCTGCTCTGGGAGGCACAGAGACGGCAAAGCTCGATTTGCTTCCCACTCTGAAATCAGAGCGATGACCCAGTTTGTCACTTCTGGGAAACAGCTGCAGCTCCAGCCAGAGGATCCAGAGGAGGAAGGCAGAAAAACATCATCTGTTACGGCAGGATACTAACAGAGAGAAGGAAGAGTTGCAGCCTCTGAAGGCAGGAATTTTATCCTAAAGAAGCCCCAGAAGAAGCATGCCTGGCAGTCACTGCAAAGCAAAGCCTTTTTGTGAGAGAAGAATTTGACTCCAAGAACAGTTACTCACAGCCACATCGCTCTCTGTAACTGGCACAGCAGGCTCTTGCCTGTCTGCTTTTAGGATTCCCAAGCAGAGAGATGACTGAGCACGAAGAAGCTTAGGGAGGAGTTCGGGACTAGAGCAGTGAAGGATAGTGCTGTAAATCCAGCTTTACAGAGGGCAATGCAAGAAGTTTGCATCATGCCTATACGCATTATGTACCTGGCAGCAGCCAGCAGCTATTGCTCCTGTTTCACGAGGGATTAAAAAGCCTTCTCAATCTGGAGTTTTACAAAATGCAAATGGAATTGTGCTTGCACAAGCCAGCTGTTGACAGCTCCTCCTTTAATCGTAGATGTACAAAGTTGTAATTTAATCTTTATAAGCGCAGACTGTTTTGATCATTCTGTTGCAATCCTCTGTGGGGCTTTCTCTGACCTACACCAGGCGCTTAGCAGCGATTGCAATCCATAACATTGCTTTCCACTTCCACAGCAGCCTTCCTGGCATATCACACAGCCCTTCAAATTCTGCCTGGTTCTTCAAGGGCTCCGCATCAGCTGCCCTTTCACTCAGAAGGACACGAGGCTCAAGTTTGCTCAAGCAGAAGCTCAGAAGGAGTTCAGACCCCAGCCTTACAGCCCCTTCCTCTAGCTACGCAAAGCCCCTTTTCCAAGCTTACCTAAGTACCACATATAAAACAAGTCTGCCAGGCACCTGGGAAGCGTTTTGTGACACACGCTCACCAGGGGTGCAGGACACCCACTGCAGCTAGAGCAATATCAGCCTGTCTCCACAGCCTGGGCTGGGAGCTTATTACAGAGTTAAATCTGTGGCTCTTGCTCAGCACGTTCCCAGCTGTGATTCAGGCTGGGCTCGTAACTCACACCCTGAATGCTGCCTCTTTAGCCCAAGCACAGAAACTTATCTGTTTCCAGGAGACTTCATCCTGTTCCAGCCACCATCAAGAGGCAGCTCTGTAAGACAGCTCTTCCAAAACAAGTCCCCAGCATTCCATGGTCACCTGCACTACAACAGTTCTTAGGCCCTTATCAGTCCCTGGGGTACAAGTGACAGCCAGGCAAGGATATGAAAACAGCCGTGAGAACGGAAGGTGAGCTTTGCTTTGCAGTTAAATGGACTGATTTTATTACCAGTTTGTACTATGAGGCAGTCCCTAATCTGAGTGAGAACAGCTCACAGAAGCGGTAGGAAGCAGCCTGTCCCTTAGCATTGGCAACACACAAAGGGTGGAAAGATTCCTCTGCTCTGGGAGCCGCCAGGGTGATCCAGGGTCACACTCGCTACCTCTGAGAGGCACAGAGCAGCTAACTGCCACTAGTGGTAGTGGCCACAATGCTGGGCACCTTGCGTGGAACCTGAAAGAAAGGAACCAAAGGGCTTCTCCCATTTCTTATTGGGTTTTCTGGGATTGAATTAGGAATAGGGTTGCATCTCTCCAGCAGTAGGGGCTTTTTAAAAACAAACCCCTTTTTTTTGTCCCTCTAACGCCCGACCACACGTTGTCCATCCCTTCCCTCCGATGACGCACAGCTTATTGTGTTCTGCATGTTAATAAAAGGCACTCCACAGCACAAAGTAATTGCTCCACAGCTCACCTCCAGCTTCAAATCTCCTTGCAGCAAAGCTGATCAGTCCTTGAAGCCTCTTCAGACCCATTCAGTCTGGCACACTGCATAAAGCAGTCTGAGGCATTAGTAAATTGCAGGGATATATCTCTGGTAAACCCTAGAGAGCCCCTCACTAGCAAGGCAAACCAGCAATTTGCCAACTCCACAAGCCTTTTTATAGAGACCCTTTTAAACCTGGGGTTCCAATTTTGCCTTGTGCAGCTCAGCTTTTTCTATTTAAGCAATAAAATCTGTTTCGAGCCATTAATCATGAATAGGTATCTGTAATGAGACCATGAAACCGAGCATCCCTGCCTCATTTGCAAAGATGTGATGACTTTAAATTAGGGCTTTGCCTTGGTGACCCCACAGCTGCAGGTTCACGTTCCTACTGCTGTGTGCAAGACAGCACTAGCAAGCTTGATACTTTCTACCAGAAATCTCACTGCTTCGAGAAGCAAAGTAGCATTATGCTAAAACCATTCTGAAGTATTTCTGGAGCCCTCACAACAGGCTATATTAATGTGAGAGATTAAGGGGATTTATCATAGTAGTACCTATCTCTGATGGCACTTGGCATTTTAAAACTACCAAACACACATGCCAAGAGGCTTTTAACTCTTAACACTGCTGCCAGTATTGCTAAAAAAGAACAAAGCATTTTGTATCCACTAATGGTTTTGCTGCTAGTTACGGAAACCAGAACAAGTTGAATAAATCATGACATCAACGGCTCAGAATTATTACAGTAATTTCAGGACATCTTAAACCAACTGCATCCTTTTGTGAGCTTTCTGTGTAAAGTGACTGCTGGAGACTCCTTGAGCTGCTCTTTGGATTAGTCTCTCAAAGCCCCACAGGTAACAAAAGGCCACGCGGATTGGGAAGGTAGAGAGCAGCATTCAACATCTGAAGTGTGACCTCAAGGGAAAGACTTTTTGAGATTGCCTGACCACAATGGATTGCAGTTACCTGAGCTATAAAGGTATTACAATGTGGAAAAACCCAAGTATTACACTTATTTGTCACAATTTCAAAAGCGATAGAGCTGTCCTGTTTTTACATCACAATCTGTTCTGGCTCCCAGTACTGTCCATCTGCAGTTAACAGACTAATCCACGCAGCGCAGGTGTTCACAGCAGTCTTTCACACTGAACTTCACCTACAAATGGGAAGTTCCTAGTGTCCCCACTGCAGCTGGGAAGAAAATGCACTTAGATGTTCCTGACTAGCAAGTATCATCAGCCCTGCATGTCTGCCACCTCACTTTTAAGATCCAAAGAGTGGCCATTTGTCTGTGTTTGCCCTTCTCTTGTGTTGCTGTTTTCCCACTGCTTTGACCCAGTTCTCTGCAACGGCTTCTGCTAAAAAACACGTTGGGAGCTTCTCAGATCAGATACAGCACACAAGAAAGTCTACTGCCTTAAATGTATTAAGCACAAGGCAGTCTGGTCATCTGGAGAGTAAAGATAAGCCTATGAATTCATTTCACAGAAGGCTATTTTGCCCTTTGACTTCAAAAGGAGCCGAAACATCTTTGAAGATGTGGGAATAAACACCTGCATGGAAGAGTTAAATCTACATCAGCAGTTAATGGTCAATCCTATCTTTTTGACTGTGCTGCATCTTTCCGTTCCTTAAAGAACACGCAGGCAGGAACCAAACATGTTGAGAGGGAGCACACACAAAACCCCAAACTAACACTGCAGTCAAGTTTAACAAATTAGCAAGTGAGGGAAGATGTCAATAACTGGCTAAGACATTTCCTGTTTCATAGTGAGGAAGTAGAACAAGGTCGAAAAAGCTAACAGCTAGGAGGGATTATGAGTTTGCTTTGGCAAGCAGGTACCTTGCAGAACGATACTGGCAAGGATCACATGGTGTTGATAGACTGAGGTGGCTCATCCTCAAATCCCTGGCATTTGCTACTGGGAATCCCCTATTCTTTGCTTGAGAGAATATGAAAAGAAAAAGGTCTCTTCACAGTATTTCTGATCTGAACTCCAGATAAACCCCACAACAGTCAGAAAACCAGTGCCATGAAATCTTGCAAATATACCTGCCTAGCGCACAGATCTGTATATTCCAACGGTGGTTCCTGGAGACGTCCAGTGCTGAAGATGAACAGTGGTATTAACAGCCTGTCCTTAAAACAATTCCATGTCCATCATTTTCAAGGGTCTACAAATCTTCTCAGTGTGTAATAATGTTAACATTAACACTTATAAATAAAAAACGAGAAAGCGCTGAAATGACAGACTGAGAATGGTAATAAACGAACATTAGTGATTAACAAGGTAATAAAGCCTTCAATGGGATTAGAAAATGAAAAAGAAGCAAAATCTCTTTCAGTTGATCACTTAGGAACTTTAAGGATGTTAAAAATACAAAAATAAAGAAAAAAATAAGTTAAAAAAATCATCTAATATATGAACAGGGTGCCAGAACAGTCAGGGAACAGCACAGTAAGTTTGATACAGGCTCAAGTAAGAGTCTGCAAGCTGATTAGGTTAATGTGAATTGGAAGCAACTCAGCAGCTGGATTTCTCTCTGAGATATGCCACATCAGAAAACCATGCCTTCCTGATTAATAGGAGATTATGAGATAGCATAGAGAATAGGAGATTTCCAGATAGCCGCATGAGAATCTGGCCAAAGGCCAGTATTTGGGAAGGAAATCTTCATTAAAGAAAAGTTTGATCCTCAAAATTGTAAAAACAAAAATTGTAAAGAAATATCAGTCTCCTGAAACTACTGAAATAACTCAAAGGCGAGAACGGCCAGTCCCAAGCGTAGTATGTGTGTGGATACACAAGTTAACGTCAGCATTAAATACCTGAATGTGGTACAGCAGCCTATAGAGGAGGGTGGATTTTGTGCAGAAAAGATTTATGGAGAGGAGAGACAAGGAGAATTAAGTGAACACACACGTGAAAACAAAGGTACAATTGGGATGAAAAAGACAGACTGCAGCACCCAAAAGGCAAGCTTGACCCCCAGCCCTTGCTGAAGAGCTAACACAAAACGAAAACAACAAATTCCATTTCCCCACAAAAGCCAGACCACAGCCTTGACCTTGGCCATCCAGCACTATCTCTCACGTATCTACCGTGTGGGGCAGCTGCTGACAGGGGGACCCACATCCCAACACAGACTTGAGCCCACTGGCTAATTGAAAGTAGAGGCAAGAAATCTCCATCCCTCTCCTCCTTGTGCAGTGAATTGCAGAGCAGCGAGTGAACAGCCTCCCTGAGACCACAGTCCCTCACCACACTGACATCTCTGCTATTTCTCTGCAGTTCACCAGGGCCTATTAATGCTTTGCTTTGTTTGATGTTCTCCCTATGTTGAGAGAACACATGAAGGGAGAAGAGAAAGAAGAGAGATCTAACCACCTTTCAACTTCCTAATCATCTTGCTCAAAATGCTCCATGCATCAGCACTGATTTCATGATCTGCTGCTGCTACAGATTTTATTTAAAGAATCACACAAAAGGAAGAAAGGATTTAACACGACCTCCCTGAACAGTTAGGGGATGAATACTACACAGACAGCAAAAGGCTCGTTTCCTTTCTCAGACTGGCCCAAAGACTAAGCAATATTCCCCTCTATCCAAACCTTTAGTTTTAAATAGGGTTTAAAAGGCTTTTTTTTCTTTTAAGGGGTCTGGGTTGATGCAATCAATGAATCACCAATGAATGAGGACCGATAATATAACCCATCACAAAGCATAGCAGCGGGTACAGTGACTCTCAGGGGTAGAATAATACAGTAAAACTGAGTAAATTAAAATCAGCAATCTTCTATCCAGCAATATCAAGAAAAGACTAAAAAGCGGTAGGGTTCACGTTATTTTCCTCACTGCACTCAACTTGAGACTTTGGGGTGTCACATATTACAGATCAAGTAGGATAATGAATGAAACTGTCACTGGGAGTGATCATTGAGTAAAATGGGATCAACAAGTAAAAATATCATGGACAGAAAGAGAAATGAACTTCAGAGCAAGATACAGTCAGAACTCTTCAAGAGGCACAAGCATGGGATTGCATCCAGTGGAAGAAACAATCCAAGGTGACTCAAGTGAGGTCTGTCCTTGACTCTACACACAACTTCTTCTCTGGCAGGTCCAGAAGTGCTGAAGCAGCTGCATATAGGATGATGCCCCCAGCTCTGTGTTTTGTCCACCACAGGCTCCTGTACAGTCATTTATGTCTCTAAGAGTGATGAACATATAATCCTGATATTTTATTTTGGGAAACAGGCCATTTCATCTCTTCCTTAGACCTCGCACAGTAGCCTACTTTCAAAAAGCCATGTTTACACATTTATGCAAAACAAGCAGGACATAAAGAAAGCAAAGCAGGACAAATTAAGGATGGGAAACACATCTTCGCAGTCTCCAACGACATTTGCTGACAATGCTGCGCATTTTCATCATTCATAGTCATCCTTCTGCATTTGCTGAACCAATATGCCTGCATGTGATGGTAAAACTGGCTAAAGCAAGCCTCGTTTCTCTTCCTCTTGCCCATATCTGAACAAGGAACACAAGAGTTCCACCTTCACTCCTCATACTGCTGCCATATCATCAGTTCCAGCGAGTACAACAAACTCCTAAATGTCAATATTCCAGAGGGTAACGTGAAAAAAAGTCATTGCATGCCTGGCTTACCTGATCCTCAGAGAGCTGGGATATGTGATTCACTGCGGCGTACGACTCTATCTTCGGGTTGAAGTGATTGATGATGGCTCTGAAACAAAGAAGGAAAATTTTCAGAGGTCTCAGGAACAGCTTAGGGATGCAGCAGAAATTTCCCACCAGCCTGAGTCGGTGCACATGGAGCCACAGTCCTGCAAGGAGTCGCTCGTCCCTCATCACACTGTAGCGTGTGCTCTGCCGAAGGCACGTTCCCTGCTGAGAGACCAGTGTAGATGCAGTCACAGGCTCATTTGAAACTGCAAGCACAGGCACTGCCCTACGTGTGGGTGCATTTGTCCCAGCAGATACAGGGCTGTGCTCGCCGCTCTGGCAGAGGAAATTGCTGCCTTGCTGGGAACAGGCTGCAAATTGCTCAGTGTTCCAGTGAAGACACAGCCAAACTGGCCATCACTGCCCCATCCTGCTCAGGATCTGCATTTCCTCATCCCTTCCAAAATCCATACCACCCAACATTCTGCTCTGTGGAACTCTGTTGCCTGGTGTGTTGAAGCTGATGGTTTATTAGTTTGGGTTTCCACGACATGGACAATGTCATAGCTGGCTCTTACTTGTAGTCATCCATCACTGCTACCACTACTTTGACTTCTTCCCATAATGACTTTAGTCCTCAGCCCTGATTTAGATGGTTAGAGATAACTTATGTCAGTGTCCCAAACACAACAGCAGGAATACTCATCACTCCTACTTCTCTGCTCCGTTTCTCTCTCTGTCTGCAACATACTTCCCCTTCCCTCCCAGGCAGATCTAGAGGTAGACACGAGAAACCTAAAAGTGAAAGTAAAAAAATAATTTGGGAAAAACCAAAAATCAAGCTGCAGATGGAGTATTTCCTCAGCTTTTCCTCTGTTTGTCAGGTGCAGCTGAGAAGATGCATGGCAAGACAGCGGAGTCTCCCAGGACTAGAGTTGCAGCTGGTCCTGTTGGGATATTGCTCATGAGACTCACTGCTTAGGTAAATGCTTTTTGTGGGAACAGCCCATGTCAGTGCTCAGCACAGATGTGCACTGACTGTGCCTGGAGAACACTTGCCTGCCCAAATTACACCACAGCAGCAGTCAGGGCTTTCACTCTCATATTCATCAGCATGAAAATTCACTCCAGCTCTCTCTGTTGCACTCTAATGGGTTCCCTCCTCCCCACGTCTACCCCTGCAGAAGGGCTTTCAGCTGCTTTCTCCAGACCTCATCACAGCTAAGAGCTGGTGCCCAAGTCCAGGAATAGATGCTATTCAGCGGTGCCAATCAGAGCCACAGGAAAGAAAACCTGC
This sequence comes from Coccyzus lansbergi, assembly GCA_033558105.1. Lineage (NCBI taxonomy): Eukaryota > Metazoa > Chordata > Aves > Cuculiformes > Coccyzidae > Coccyzus > Coccyzus lansbergi. The sequence continues at coordinate 170,383 of JAUMJK010000428.1, read as the reverse complement.
TTGGAAGCAACCTCACTTCTTCAGATACACAGATAAAGAAAAACAGCATGGAGTGGGTGGGGCGTGGCATAGAAGAAAAAGCCCAAACAGAATCTGCAGATTCACTGCAACGTTCCCAGCCCCACACGTCACCAACACACCAGATGCAGCCCCTGCACGGGGCAGCCACTCCAGCTCCTGCTCCTACAGATCCATACGTACTTGGCACAGGGGGGTTCTGCAGGCTCACCAGCCTTGACAGTTACATCAGCAGAGGAAATACAGCAGGGGCCTTGCCAGGCTTCCCCTACCCCTCAGGAGGAGGGGCAAGCAGGCAGGTAGACACATGGCCAGACTCTTCCCACTTCAATCCAACTGGAGAAACAGCTCCTGTGAGTCACAATCACACTCTCCATCACCAGCCTCTCGAACACTGTGGCTTTCAAGTTGCATGTTTCATGCCTGGCTGGATTCGTATTTACACTCCTACAGGACACACTACAAGCTATTAAAAGAAAAGGGAACACAGGCCCACAACAACTTAACTTCTGGCTTAACAGAAGGTTTGGCAGCTCGGAGGGGTTCAATGCACTGGTGTGATTCCAGCATTTACCAGGGAACAGATTTAGCATTCATTTGTATCCACTGTTGTGAAGCTCTTCAACACGGGCTGCCTGCTCGCAAGTCCCTGCTCGGATCTGAGCTGGTGGAGCGGCACCTGCAATCACAGCTGGGATTCACCCAGGGAAAGCAGAACCAGCAACCAGCTGCCACTGTGGGAAGAATCAACAGACATTAAAGAAAAGAATGAATTCAAGTCTCCCTCCTCACTTCCCTAGAGGTAAATAGGCAATTCCTCATTGATTAAAGGAAGAAGTTCAACTGTTTAAACTGTTTTCATAGCTCTTTCGCTATGAAAAATTCCTTCCTAACCTGATTTTCTGCGGAGTCGTTTTCCCAAACCTGGAAGCAGCTGGGGCAGAGGAACATGAAGAGCTTGGATTCAGTCCTTGCTCTGTCTCACCAGGTTCTTACTGCCCAGCATATACTACCAAGGCCAGGCTCTGCACATCGTACAGCTCCTCCTCACACGCATCTGCTACGAGAAAGTCCATTGCTACCCAGCCCAAGCTGCTGCACAACAGCAGCGTCTTTCTGCATCAACCACTTTGAGGCACCTCTGCTGTTCTTCCAACTCTCAAAATCCATCTTGCCCCCAGACAATGCTTTTAGGCAACTGGCTTCCTGGGCTACCGAGTAACAGCTGGAATTTCAGTTTGCAAAGCTGCCACTCCACAGGCATTTGGTGTGGGAGACAAAAGGGGACTGGAGCTTTCAAATACAGTCTCCCTCTTATGGACAATAGAACAGCAGCTTTGCCATCGCTGGTTCACGCACTAGCGTGTAACAGCTGAGTCCTGGCAATGTTTTATTTTACACTGTGATTGCCTTGATTATTGGGATATCAGTACCTTTGGGGAGGGGGCACTTAAAGACTTGGGAAAGATTTGCGATGTGCTGTGCTCAACTGAGATCTTCATATCAATCATGAAGGGGAAAAAAAGAAAATGAACCCCTCGCATTTGGTATTCACAATGCACCAGCATCTTCAACACATTTCCAAAGCAAGGAAACAATGATGTATCAACTGAACGACAAAATACTGCATGTCACCAGCTGGTCTTTGGTGGTGTGCGTGCTTACATATTTCCACACTGCAGAGTCCCTGGTGGGGCTGCCGGGCATTTGTCACACACATTTTGGAGCACTTTTGGGACACAGTTCTCTAGGGACAGAGAGGTGTCTGGAGAGATGTCACTTCAGCAACACTGCCTCCTCTGACAGATCCAGAGCTCAGCAGTCAGTTGCGAGGAGACTGTCACTGGGCAAGGGAAGAGGCAAAAGGTGAAGCAATGACTCAAGAATTAAAAAACTTGCTCCCAGTGGCTTGTCTCAAGCTTAATGCTTAGTGCTCTAAGGCAGCCCATAAGCGATCTACACATTTTTATTCCACAAAATCCCAGTGAGAGTCATTTACACACTAGCCATGCCAGTGCTCTCAGAAAAATACACATCTCCCATCACCTCCTGATGCAACTCTTCAGAGAGCAAGCTACCTAGATACCATGATGCCAGAAGCCATGTAATGTCTACAGAAATGAACCTGTGTTTTCCTCAGGGTGAACAACCTCAGACACTCGCATTTATCCATGTCTGCATTTATTGTGTATTTATTGCATTTATTAATTTACTTGGGAAGGGAATGATTGGAGGAAAAACATAAAGTGCTCCACCTAAGTAGGAACGTGAATGCCAATGAATCATTTATTTGTACTAGCTGTATTAATCATGTTATTAGACAATAAAAGCAGGTCCCACTGTAAGAGGTATTGTACAAATACAGAGGGGTAGAAACCCTCTGTCTCACAGAGCCAGTGATCTCAAATGCAAGAGAACAGGGAAAGCTCAGAAAGGTGTAGTGGCAACAGAAACCTAAGAATTTTGTTAGCTACTGAGTGTCATGAAAGACTTCACTTAGAGGTAAACCAAGGACAGAAAAAACACTGAAAAAGAACACTGAAGAAAGAAATACAGAGATGGGGGAGCAGGGAAGGATACATAAGGGCAGACAGGATCAAGAAAAACAGAAGCAAAAAGACTGCAGGACAGAGATAATCAGAGCAACAGCAAATGATCCTAGGGCAGCCTGTCCTCTGCGAGCTGGAAAGCTCTGGCTGATGGAAAGTTTCTACTTTGGCTCTTTTTGAGGCTGCAACGCTTTGGCCAGTCCTGAAACGACTGTTACCAGCCCTTTTACCCTCAAAAACAGGGAGGAGGGTGACAAGAAGCACAGGATGAAAGGTAAGAAGCAGGGGAATCTCCATGTGAGCCCTGTTATTATAGGTATTTTGCCTAAAATACGGACACTCCACTCCAGCTCTCACCTTAAGCTATGGTGAGAGAAGGTACACCTGCAGGTGAGCTGCAGTCCACACCCTCACTATCTTCACTGCAGCAGGACTTGCTTCTGTAGAGGCCACAGTAGCTCTTCAGCCAGTAAGTAACATTTAAAAATTGTTTCAATTAAGTCTTTAAAAGCTGCCTAGAGTTACTCCTTGATAAACAGGAACAAACAATGCTGCCCTTCAGAGGAGCTCCAAGAACTTCTGAAGATGCAGAGTTTGCTGGCAGGAAAGGGCTCCTGTGAAAAGCAATACAGCATACATGGAAAAAAGAGATTTAATAGATTCCTTAATTTAATTTGCCACTAGTTGTAACATCATTTGCAAGAAGTGAAATGCACCAGCATCACTAATCGGCCTCCCTCTTAATTTGTACCATCTCCCAGCCTATGTGCACCCACCATGGCAAGGAACACCGCTCTGCCCGTCCCAACCTCACAACAAGCTGGTCTGGGTCCAATGTGCAGGAAAAGCAAAATCACTATGCTCAGGCTGATAGCACTTCTTCAGCACGTCTTCTCTGACCTCCAAACTCTCCTCATCAAGTTATTGCAGATGAGCTGTCTAATACCCACTCTTGCTTGACAGCAGCTACATTTCCAGAGTCCCATAAGATAACACCGTCCTCTTGTCCTAAGCAGTGAAATTAAGCACTCTGGAGGTGCTGAAAGTAGGCTAAGGGAAGAACAGAAAGGTTGGAAAGCTTATTATAGAGACAGGAATGCTGAACCATCATTGACTGCACGAGCCTGGTCTTTGCACCTACTTTACAGGTCCAGTATTCAGTCCCTGGCATAAAACATTCCTGTGGATACCCAAACACTTCTTGTACAATAAAAGCAGCACCACAAGCTCACTCCTTCCTACATTCCATTACAGCAGAACAGAAAAGAAACATTTTCCTGGTAATTATCTATTCACAGAAAACAGGGTGACTTTCTACCTGCTGCACACATTCATCTCCTCCACTGAAAGTTCCCATCAGTGCAGTGCACTGGGCAGCACGGAGCATCTCTGTCTTCATTGAGTAAAGCCGACGGCATGGCAAAGGCCGCCAGCTCACTTTCCCTCTGCAATAAAAACCTGACAGGACCCAAGAGGGACAAATACTCCAGCAGGCACTAAGCTTGATGAAGGCTAGGAATGGACAGAAGCAGGAAAGGGCAGAGCTGCCTTTGATCACACTCCACTTCAAACTTTAATACAAAAGGGAGACCTGAGATACTGTGGTTATTGTTCAGTAACAGCAATCAATAAGTGACCAGTTTCTGATTTGCTACACTGGTTCCCTCTCACATACCTTAGCTTCTCCCTTTATAAAATGGGAGTAAGAACAATCATCTCCACAAAGCATTTTAAATCAACAGGGTGAAAAGAGCTCAGCGTTTTACTAAGTGATAAGCTGGAAACTGGCCAAGCACAGGGCAGCAAGTAAACTACACGTAATACAGAGAACAAACTGCCTACCCTCTTCCCCCATTCATGCCACTGCAATCACGGGTGCTGCCTACCTGTTCAAAACTTCCAGCCATAAGGCAGCCTTCCTGCAGCAAGCTGTGCCTCAGCAAGCTGCTGTGAGGGGCAAGGATCCTGCTGGCATTGCTTTCTTACACACTCCCACCACTCCAGACAATAAAACCCCATCTGTTTAGTTCCTGTAACAATTAGACTGAGTTACTCCACGTGTACAGCCCCACCTGGCAGGAGGGGAAAGGGTTTAGATTATTTTAACACTTGTCCATGAAACATTGCTATGAAGTACACAGATCTACCATACCTAAGCGATGTGCATCAATTAAAAGCAAGCAACCCCCCTGGAATGGTGCACTAAATTCTTCCTTCTACTGTGGTTTAACTCCACTCTATTAAATTTCTTCCGCTCCTCCACTTTAACGAGTCCTGACATTAAGTTGAAAGTCCACGACTCACACAGGGAGGTGTCTTCAAGACACAATAATAAACTGCAGGGAAGAATCCAAGACAAAAAAAAAAAAAAAGGAGATTTTAGTCCAAAGCACTTGCTTTACAGCTTGCTGAAAATGTCCAAGTCAGCACTGCTGCAGTTTCACAGAAGAAATAAGCCTGCTACACCTGTTCAACTCTGTCTTACTGAAACCTAATGACTGCAGCGACAGGCTCCGTGGTAAAGGGAGACACATGCTCTATTTATGTAATAAGGATGGTACAAAGGAGTACATGTGCCAACTGAGCTTCTTGGGATTCCTGGCATTGTTTTACCAAACTCCATTCTGCAAGGGCAGATCTATGATTCTATGATTCTAAGGGCAGCAGCAGAGGCTGTGCTGCTTTCCAACCCACTGTGCAGCTCTGCACTGCATCTTTCCACTTCACTGTCTGCTACATCCTAACCCGATATCATCGTGGTTTGCACGATACAGGATTTCCTCTTCTTATAGTTTGTGTCAATACATTTAAGCCAAGCAAACCAAATACCTCCCACCCTCTCACCTCAACAACTTCTACCCATCTTCTTAACTAAGGGAGTCCCCATGAGTAAATAGTTAACTCCTTTGGGACAGCTGCACAACCTCACGGAGAGTACAACGCCAGGAATTGATCCACTTGCATATTTTCATGCAGCCAGAGCCTCACTGGAATCATTCTCACAAGATTCCCAGACTCACTCAAAGCTCAGGCATAGTCAAGACACGTTTCTGTTCCCTTTCAGAACAAGTAGGCAGGAAAACCAATGGCACTGCTGGTTTAGCTGACACTAATGAGAAAGTAGACGATATTACCCATGTGTCAGCAGTGAAATATCTGTTGATACTACCCTGGATCTGTGTTCCCACCCTTCTGGTGAGCTGTTCTTCTACAGCAAAGGCATAATAAGGAATAAATTTCTCATCTTGGTTATGTAATTTATTACAGAGATCAAATGACAAATTTCATACACATTTTATTCCTCCAAAACATCTGGCTGCTAGTGGCAAGAGTATGGTGAGAGCTCACTTTTACCAAAGTAAAAGCACTAAAAAGCCAACCCTCCACTACCTCTCAATTCCAGTGAACTCGTACCTGCTCATTTCCAACTGCAAATTGCTGCCACTTGACAGAAACACCACAAAAGTAAAGCCTGTCCTGTGGGCTTGGGCTGCTGGGCACTAAAACCTGTAAATGGGTCTAGCATGTTCAAGATGTGAGAGCTGACCATGACACACCAGCACATGGGATTTTAGGCACAATGTCTCCGCTTACACGGTTGCATTGCTAATTCTGAAATCTCAACCGGCCTCTAAAATGAGAAGCCCTCCTTAGGAGGTTCCTTAATGTATGCTTTCAGAAGGTTCCTTCTGCCTTAGGCACCCAGTCCTGCCTCAATATCTGCCCAGGTATATAATATTAATATGGAAGTATATTTTTCAGATAAACAACCTTTTCCACAGCACATGTTCCCCGGTCCTCTTATCTCATACATCTCATTTGACCAAAGTTCTTCAGATGCGCCAAACAAGCAGTGAACATAGTCCGTGGACCAAACAGTTTAGGACTCTTTTACTATCTAAGCAGGTTTTGATGCAAACAGGATGATACCCTCTAGCAGCCAATTGTTTTAGAGCAATGAAATGTGTTATATGAATACTGCCGCCACACTAAGTGCAGCTCTGCAGTTACAACTGTCTTTAGCTCCTGCCTGTACCTGGCAACCTGCTCTCCAAAACAAATAACAAGGTATTAAGAAACAGCTAATCCTGAAGGTCAGAAAAAAATTTACAGAGCAAATAAGGGGAAAAAAAATACTTTGGCAGACACGTTTGCAGAGTTGCTCTCTCTGGTTAAGACTTGAAGTAAAGAATTTTGGCAAATATTTATTCTCTACAACCACTCTAAGTGGGTCAGCATCTACCCACAGCTTCATAACTCACATCACAGACTGTCAACCAAGCCTCCTGAGACAAAAGACATTGCAAAACCTCAAACACGATCAAAAATTTGATGAAATTTTTAAAATGTCATTAAATATTTTAAATTATTTTAATCCCCATTAGTATCTTACTTAGTATATTATACTGGGATGTTTGAAGAAAGCAGAAAGTCTAGTATACTGGATGCGGCACTGAGTGCAGAATCCACATGGGCTGCACCACCAAACATACCAAACAGAGTGAAATTCAAAAAGCTTTATAAACTATCCCACTGGGACCTTTTAAAGCTCTCTGGGAAAAGCAATGAGTACAGCTACTAGTCTAATTAACTTAGTGAACACACTTGCCATCAACCCTATTCTATGCAGAGTGCGTGGAAATGGCTCTTGTTACCCCACTTTGTCAGGTGTGAGCTGGCAGGTATCGCGTGAGGCCCTGAACACTCTGTTTGCAGACTGCAGCAGCAAGGCAGAAACCTCCCTCTTCACTCACATAACACAACCCGACTCTACCACTGAGAGTGAAAACTGCCTGTGACAAAAGTCCCAGTGGGAAAGGAAGGCACTGAAGCATCAACGTGTGCCTCGATTGAGCGAGCAAAGGGTTAGAACAATACAATCAGTCCTGATGTATCACAAATCACATTAAGAGAGATGGAGGAAAGAACATGGGCTAAGTGAGAATCAACTACAATCAAAGCTACTTTGCAAAGGAAATGAAGTTGAGTCCCACAATGTTATCTGATTAACTTAATTACATCGAGTGTCAGTGATGTACCTGCACAGCTGTGTAAGTCTAAATAGAGTTCACAATCTCAACCTTTCAGGTGCTACCATGCAGACCAAACCCCATTATTTACAGTCCAATCTGAAAATACAAGATGCTGCAAAGCTCACCCTATTCTCTCATCAGACAGGTGCAAATGAGCATCACATTTGATGAGTCACACATGCCTGACAGAAGTAACACCTTGCCTTCCAAAATCCAGGGCCAAGTCTAAAGCAAGGACCCTGGACTAACCTGTCTGTGCCACTGAAGTATGGACACCCCAAGTACACACTTCCCTCGGGTGAATATCATGTCCTCCAGAAAGGTGTAATCACTCATCACTTGGGACAAGGTGACGTTCATTTTCAGTGCCAGGGACAGCTGGCAAACACCACTATAGCTCAATGAATGGCTGGAGGACCTGTACTTAATAAACATTCGGTTTTCATAAGACAGGGTGTCTGGGTTACAGACCATTAGAGAGCTGCAACTCATCATTTGCTGGAAAGTATTTCAGGTGTACCTGTTTGCTTTCCTATTTAATTCCCTTAACCAGATCTGCCTCCTTTAAAGCCAAGCTCCATCCATCCCAATATCACAGAATCATAGGATCACTAGGTTGGAAAAGACTTTTGAGATAATCAAGCCCAGCTGTACCTGTCCACGACTAAACCATATCCCTAAGCACTTAATCTACCCGTCTTTTAAACACCTCCAGGGATGGTGACTAAACCACCTCCCTGGGCAGCCTTTCCCAGTGTTCAAGAACCCTTCTGCTGAAGAAATTTTTCCTAATGTCCAATCTGAACCTCCCCTGGTGCAACCTGAGGCCACGATATCTGCAGATCTCACAAATCTACTTCTCAGTATCCAAGGGGCAATGATCAGATGCAAGTGATTTGTTGCAGCTGAAGTCGTTATCAGTGACAACTCCACCTGCTTACACTACAGCTTTTCAGTATCACTTCAACAGTGTCGGCATTTTTTGGGTTTGGGTTTTTTTGTTTAGTTTTAGAGTTTTTATTTTTAGAGTCTTTTTGTTAATTTGTTTTTTAATTTTCATTTTGCATATCCTTATCCTGCACCAAATTTCAGTTAGATCTTGACAAAAACCCATTCAGCTGAACTGGCCACTGAAGGACAAATCCAGCATGCTGTGGGGTGGCAGAGTTTCCTATGTCACACAGGGGATGAGAAAATTATTTTGTTTTCAAGTACTTACTTTCCCCTCTTACTCACCATCACACTTGCTGTTTACCATCATAACCTGCACTCATCTCTCCCTCAGAGCTTTGGGTTTGTATTATACATGTATTTATTCTTTTCCTGCTCTGTTCTTTGTACGGGTGTTACTGAAAGCAAGGCCAGTGAAGTGCATTTTCTATTTCAAAAGCCAAATACGGTTCTCCAGTCTAAGAAACAGCAGAGAAGCAACATTTCAAAGTCAACTGCTGATGGTTTCCTATCAAGCAAGTCAAAGATAAAGCTCTACTCCTACAGTGTTCTTTAAAAGTTTTAAAGTGTTTTTCAAGGCTCTTAAGAAAACATAATGCAAAACAAAAAAAGCTGCATGTTTTTATCAGTCATACACCATAAAAAACAGGTGCCCCAGAGAATCTGCTGTAGTAAGGGTGCCTGGACTTCCGTCAGTGAAAAGAGAACTAAAGGTTTGCCTCTGTTTTTTCCCTTGTAACAGCTAATACACAACTAGACACTGGAGAGAAACGTGGCTCTAGCAGGTTAGTAACTTTGGACAGTATATGCCAGTCTCTTTGTAAAGCTTAAGCTGCACAATTTTTAAGCCAGCACCACCAACTAAACCTTCCATGCCTTGGGACAACCTCCAAGTTGTGCAACCTAGACTGTGTTTTATCACGTCCCTTCCTTTTCTTTTTTAAACACAAACCATCCATGAACTCAGAACTGGAGAGGTTCGCAGACACTCAGCAGATGAGGAAGACCACACAACTTCATCTCAGCAACCAAAACTGGGGCCACATTAAAAAACATTACCCATAACCAAATGAAAATGCAGGAAAAACCAAGCAAACCTAATGTAAGAGCCAAATGGGCTCTTCCTACTTGCAAAGTAACCAAGAAGAAAGTCACCACACTTGGTTGCATTAATTCCTATAAACTCTATGTGATTCAGAACTGCTCTAGTGAACACCAAAACATTTTAAGCATTAAAAGGCTGCTGAAATCTTGAATTCTCACTCTACTGTTACACTTGCATTGGTGGAAAGGCAGTACCTATTATTTGTACTAAGAAATTTGATTTTTCCTCAATTTCTTTTAGCTGTTCCATTCAAAGACGAATGGCAAAACATCTTGCCTGGTCCACCCCCTGAAGCAGGATGCCTCCTGTTCCTGCTCCACCTCTCCACTCTGCACACAAAGGGTCACAATCTTTTCCCTGATGCTGCCTGTGAACCATGTCATAACAATATCATCTCTGCACTGGAAATGTTTGCAATAATGGTGCTGCCGTTCACTGGGAAGGGGAAGCTGCTCATTTTAAGCATTTGGGGAAATACAGAGGAACAGGCATCTCTTACAGAAGAAGCATTCAGCATATGATGCTATTACACAGTTTAAATCCGTCAATAATTACTACACAGTCCTGTGTCTGACGCTGCAGATTCCCCCACATTTAAAGAGGAAAAAAATTTGCATGGCTTCTATTACCTTGGCTACCATTAGTTCTCAGTGTTTGCATAATTACTTACTATTGATGGGCACACACTTAATTCCCTACAATTTAATCCAGTGCAAACACTGCTCTAGCCTAACTGATACAGCATTTGTTGCCAGGTAAAATGCTGGAAAAAAACCTTGCTCCAAAAATACTACTCAAACTTGCAGCAGAAACCTGTTAGTGCAACACAAAGCAATCAGGCTGCTTACTGTTCCTCCACCAAACTCCATTTTCCCTTCACCCACACTGCACCCGCTCAAGTCATCATTTCCTTGACTATATTTAAAATGCATTGTTTGCCACCAGCTCTCCTGTGCTGCCTAAGTAAGCTTGTGTGGCAAAACTTCTTTGTCTGCTGCAAGACTCCTAAAGGAATTAAACTATGCAAGTCATTAGGCTACTCTGATTATTATTTTAAACAATAGGTCAGGTGATTACAGATCCCATCCAGTATCAAAGGGATTAATTGCAGCTTTAACAGCCAACATGTGCTAGCTTGAGCAAAACAGTAAAAGTGACATGGGCTGTGGCATTTGATGCTAATGAGCAATGACACTAACCAGTTTGAGAGAGCCAGGGCTCAGCAACATGCTTACTATACAAAAAAGAGAAAACTGCATAAATCTCTCAAAAAAAAAAAACCCCAAACAACACAAAAAGCAAAATAGGGGAAAAAATAGAAACCTGTATGCTATCTAAAGGGCAGAACTATATTCAGCTTCACTAACAAGCCACATTGTGATGCTCAACAAGAAAGAACCAAGTTGAAGATCCCTTTCTTATAAAGGAAATCAGATTTAGAAGTCTGGCTTTGTTTCAAATTTCACATAAAACTGTATAAACTTTAACCTCTCTATTAAAATTTCATATTTATCCTTAATTTGAATTGATGAAGGATTTTGCACAAAATTCAAGGCTTGGGAGAGAAATTGTGATAAATCAAACTTCCATGACAAGAGCATGTAACTACAAAAAAATTCCACTCCTGAGATTAGGAGTATTTCAGAACAACAATTGGCAAATATTGAAAAGTATTTTGATTTTTTCAGCCTTTCACTGGAAAATGGTCACATCCAAGTTCTTTCCAAGCTATCTCTAAAATAACCGCAGTGGCTGCAGCACAGAGTATTCTGTTGCCCAGTGCATGTATACATAGAGCAGACCCGTCACACACACAGGACTGAGCCTCTTCTCCAGAACAGTGCCTCTCACCATGGAGCAGGATGCTCAGCTCGAGATCTATAGATCTCTAAGTCTTCAGGTGCCACATCTCTGCGTTTGGAGGAGATTTACAACTGCTCTGTACAAAGAAGTGACTGCAGGACACACGTCGCCATAGGAGGCCAGAGGAACAGACAGCAGGAACAAGTTTGGGGTACGTTATCCTAGGCTGGCAGGACCATGTTTGCCATTCTGCCTTGATGGAAGCCAATACACTTTCCCTGACCTGTACTTCCCACAATTCTCAGAAAGACTAAAAAAAAAAATAATATTCAGGTGACTTCTAAGGTTTCATTCTCTTTAAGTGAGAGTCAGCAGAGAGACAAAGAACCTCTCCCCGTGCAAGTAGCACAGGAGAGCAGGAGCAAACAAGAGCGCTTCCCATCCTAAATAGCAATTGGCAAACCTGAGCGTCAACAAACTGTAAGGACTTACTGCCCCAGAGCACCTCGCCGCAGATTCTCTGTAGTTACATGTTAGGGCAGTTAAAAAGCAATCATATCATCACTTCTAAGAGGTTTTAGCCATTTCAGGGAAAGTGCAGTCAGAGTTTACTGCTAAAGCTCATGTTCTGTTCCAGCACTAGCAGGAGTTAGCACCCACCTCACTACAACCTCCTTTGGGGCAGTTGTAGAGACTGATAAGGTCTCCCCTCAGCCTCCTCTTCTCCAGACTAAACAGCCCCAGTTCCCTCAGCTGCTCCTCATAAGACTTTTTGTTGACGGGCAACCTGGTTCACATGGTTTGTCTGCTTCAGCCAAGAGAGTGTTTGACACTAAACAATTTGAAGCAGAACCAGTGAATTTTGAAGTTGTCTCAAAGCTGTAGTCTGCAACATTCTATTTGATCACATCAGCAGTTTTAGGGCCATCAAGTGCGGGAAAGTGACGGGAAGAAAAGTCTCAGCTCTGAAAATAGGCTGCATCCATGTTACCTCTTAATTAACAATGCTAATAGCATGTAAACGCATTTTTTCATCTTGTAAATGTGGTAAATAACATCAAGTAAACTGCTAGGGAAGCGTTGATTAGAACGAATTTATGAGGATACAAATATATTCTCTCTCCTAGAAGGAACCACTGCCCATCAGCTGATGTCTCCAATGCAGAGAAGAACCCAAGCTGCCATCACCAGAGTCCACTTTGAAGAAAAATCAGCCTTGATATGCTGTATATTTCTAATGGAACAATCTAACAAATACCACATCCCTGTAGCTTTTTGCTTTCTTTACACACAACTGACAAAAAATAGAGCAAAAATCCAATTAAATTCCTAAAAATAGGTCACCTCTAAAACTCCCATATACTTTCTACGAGATTGCCAAGGCGTTCTCATACAGATCTGGACCTGGTCCAACCTGAAATACATTTTGGTGCCCTGAAACACCCACGGGATCTCAAAAGGACAAATTATTCATCAATGTCCCCTACTAAAACACATTCTGCAATGTTGCAAGCACAAAATGGCTGTTTGCTATGAGTGGGAAAAATGATTTATTTAGTATATATACATACAGCCTCTGAAACACTGCAGTCAATCTGACAGAGAGGCATACAAATGTGAGGATTATGCGGATAAATCACAGGAGCAGGACTGGATTTTACTGTACTGCCACTGCATGTGTGCATATATACGATCTACAACTAGTTTCAGATGAAGTTTTGTAATATTTTAGCATTAAAAGGTCCTGTTTTCTAAAGTTGATTACCACCGTCAAATACCCATCTTCCTACCCCTGTGTATTGACTAAAACATTAAGCTAGAATAAGACAATACACCTTTGCTTCACGGCTGTTGAGAAACTCCTTAACCATGATTAGATCAGCTCAGTTCAACCCAGACCAAAATGATTTCTGGGATGTTCCTACAGCACATTTCATCTAGTACATCTGCATTATTTATGGCATTTACACAAGGAGAACCGAGGGCTTTTATAAACTAAGACACAAATCAATACAAGCTCTTAGCAGATGGGGCCTTCGCAGGGTTCCACAGCAGCATCGTTCCACACCGAGCAAACTCTTCCAAAAGAAAAACTGGTATCACGGAAGGAAAGGTTTGATTAGAAAAATCAAGCATTAGAGGCACCCTCGGCACCCGCCTTTCAGCAAGAACTGTACCTGCCTCATGGAGAGGCTAAACAGTCAGGGCTAAGTTTGCAGACAACAGGTCACTTAAATTGCTTCACAGCAAGAGCCTGCAAAGCAATACGACAGCTCTGCTTCAGTCCTCTCCCCAAGCTAGGATAAAACGGCTGTGACACAGATGGCTTTCCCTGTCAGAGGCACTATGGGCTGGGGACAAAACGGATGGGAGGCAAATTCACTTTGGCACTCAGTCAGGTCAGCAGCGTGTTCCAAAGGAGACATTTCACAGCCTCCGCCCTGTTGGTCTTGTAGGCAGCACTGGGCAGGAGAACCAGCTGGAGCTGCAGAGCCACAGCTCCTCGGAGAGGAAAGGCTCTCCCCACCTCCACGGAGACAGAGCCCACAGCGAAGCCCACACGGGATGGCACGTGACAGTGAAATATACAGCTTCACATCTGCCTGTTTCCAGATGATGCTCTTTTACTTCACCTTGGCTGGTCTCTTCATAGATAAATGCTTCTCACAAAGAAGGGATCATTATTTCAGGCACTCACAGAAGAGGTCTCCCACCTCGATCCATCTGTTCTCCTAACCCATCTAACTTGTGCTCTGAGAATTGATGATAGGGGGAGTTTTTTTGATTTAGTGAAATCAAAGTTGGTCTTCAGAGATCTTGGCAAAAGAACCTTTTAAACATCTATTCATAAAGCAATGCGTGTGGATCTGCAGTAGCCAGAACTAAAAAGGAACGAAGGACAAAATTATCCAACATGAACTTCCTTCAGAAACTGCACCAGAAAAAATGGATTATGTCCCTGTTCAATTCCTTGCTCTACAAAGGCTCAGTAAAAGGATTTGTCCCCTTAACAAACTGAAAAAAACCAGGGCCTTTAATTTTTTTATTTTAAACCAAAGAAGCCTCAAAAGGTCCCACCAACTCAGCCTTTATCTGACAAAGACTAGGCTACTGAACTGACAAAGACCTTTCTTCCCAACCGTTACATTTAATCAGGACTAGCAAGAACAAAAAAAAATGACAAAAAATCCTGTTACTTTTAATTAAAATCATGGCTTGTTCAGCTGGCACAGGTTCTACTTTCATGAGATTTATGAGTTCATGATCCTGACAGCTCTCCATGAGTTCCTTCTGGAGAAAACAGGAACATCAAAAATAACAACTGAAATTCTGAAGTAAAAACACAAGGGAAGAAAAAACTTCTGTGGTTAATCAGCCTATTCCTTCTTTTCATCAGTGCCTCAGGAAATTACAGACTTGTCTGCCACTCCCAGAAAAGAGCAAAAGGCTGCTAGGCAGGAGACCAGGTCATAGGTAGAGTATAGCCTTGTTCCTTAGACATTTCACTTCTAAACTGCCACAGTCAATATTTCCCGTGCACACACAAGCAGCAGAAAGCCGTGCAAGGGGTCGGAGACCTTCTCTTCTGCATGCAAAGCTAATGTGGACCGAAATGTAGCTAAGAGACTCCTTCAAATGACAATGAACCCTTACAGATACCTAACATGGGATTCCAGCCTTCTGGACTTTAAAGCAGCAACAGATTTAACAAATCACATGTATAACCCAGACAGGTGATTCTAAGTAAAATGAAACCCTTCAGTCCTGAAAGCACTTGCCTTACCCTTGGTAAAGGCTTTGACGTAAATAGCTGATTCCTGCGAAGCCGCTGGTAGATAAAATTTATGTAAATGTTAAAAATTGCTTATTGAGTCAGGTAGCAAAGGCCAGCACAGTGTCTTGACTTTGAAAGTGTCTAGAAATGGGAGCTCAGGTGATGGTGTAAAACCAGACAAGAACAAATGATACTACTCCAGAAAGATCTCTCACTTCCAGCTACATGCAGTTCAAGATACGTGAGGCAGAGGCGATATCTGTATGCTCAGCAACATACGATGGAATTTTATTGAATTAATTTGCATCACCATTGCTTTAAGTTCACACAAACTTTTAGGTGTTCCACAGCTTAACTAAGGTTTGCAAAAGGCAGTATCTCTTTGGTTTGAGGCTATCTGATCTTCTGATGTACCCTCTTCTTGTAGCTTTTCTTCATCTTCTCTACGACATTTAACATCTTTTACAAGCTCTTGTATATTCCCTGCCATCTCTCTCACAGCCTGAAGACTCGTCATGTACACAAAAGTTCTTTGTAACACATCTGGCTCCATACCTTCAGTTATTCTTCCTACCTCTTTCTGAAATTTTCCTGCTTATCCTATACCTTTTTGAATTTTCTAAGCTCTGGATATGTAGCAAATGAAAGATCAGGTTAATTAATAGAAAAACCTGCCTTGCCTTTGGGAATCAATTCCAATGGAAGATAATATACTATTTATTGAGAGAGAAGTGTTAAGCTAGGAAGCAAATAAAAAATAGATATTATAGCTGGATAAGAGAGAAGCTTCACTTTAGACCTAGAGACTGGAATGATATTAAACACCACAACTGACATTTTAATTGGTGCAGTTTAAATATTTAATCTAGAGTGGTACAGCAGCATAAATAGGAAGGGAGGGGAGAAAACAAAGAAAACCAACAACTTTACAATAGAAATGGTGTTGTGGAAACATCAGGATATGTGCAAATCCTGATGCGTTGCAAAAGGAAAGGGGTTGGTTTGTGCATGTGTGTGGATAGTGCACAAGCAGTCAGGTCCCTTACTCTGATGAAGGGAGTAGGAACTCATATCCTAACGGATGGGGCAAGTTTTCTAATGAGAAGTTAAAATAGTTTTTTCTTACGTTTTCCTTGAATTATTTACCATTGGCCTCCTTCAATAATTTTAGGCTGTTACCACAATTCTGGTGCTGCTCAGCTTCTTGTGTTTCCATTTTCATGATTTTCAGGAAAAAAAAGTCTTGGGTACGCTCAGCAAGTTCTGGGAAGGGCTCTGAGAACCAGGAAAATCCACATGGTTTTCCCCTCCAAGTTTGCCCAGAAACTTCAGCAGCATGGAGAATACTGAACTGCTGGAGCAAGACGAAAAGTAAACATCTGTCCTGTTGGTGAGCTTTACACTTTTCAACAGGAGCAGAAAGTCAACCTTCAGTACCCGGATAAACTCCTTTTTGGGTGGCAACTCTGGAAATTCACCTCTATGTTTAGACATTCCTCACTCCTTACCCTCAACTGTCATGTGGTGAACTTGTGTGAGGTTAGCACCATTCCTGGGTTTCAGTAGCACAACAAATTAAAAACACAGCAAAGCCTCAGAACGCGTCCTCTACAGCGTGTGCCACTTCTGTACAGGAAACCCAGAATATTTCTGGTCTGGAAAAAGGGCAGTAAGATTATAAAACGGTGGTCAAAAGAAAAATACAGACATCTTCCCTCAGGCTAGGAGAAAGCATGCTGTGCTAAACAATTTAATAATTAAACTAAGGAAGAAAATACCATTGTAATTAACATACAAAGAACCAGTATGGCCTCGCTAATCTCATCATGAGGAGATCGAATAAAGTAGCCTGCGTTTTATGGAGCAATTTAATCTGGCAAGCAATTAATCGTAAGAGCACTAAGTCAAACGAATAGATTTCCCTTTAAGGAGATCACATTCATCATCTGTAATGTATTCTAAACTGCAATTTGTTAGCCAGCCCCTGAATTTTACAGAAGACATTTACAGTCTTCCTTTAGCGGAGAAGTGATCCCTGACTGACAGGAGGGAGTGGCACCAGTTTTTCTGAACCAGCAAGCCTATTAACACTAATAGGTTCTGAATCATTGACGCAGGAAGGAAATAACTTATAAAAAGCAGCTACAAGTTTTTACAGGCCTTACGTTTTAAAAAACCCCATTCCAATAGTATTCACCAGACTATCTGAATCATGTCCTAATGGGCTGACCAGTCTGATCTGACCCATCTCCGTAATGACCTGCAGCTGATAACATTAATGATGGGGACAAAGGGAACTAAAGCCAAAAACAATTTAAAACTATTCTTGCTCACTGAGAACCTCAGCAGTCATCTCCTACCTGCGCTCTGCATCTCAGTCACAAGATAAGCCTTCCCTGAACCAGATCCATTTAGACTGTGTTTTTCTAACCAATCACAAAACTGCTGCAGACCCTCAATGCTTTTAATGTTAGAAATCCTTTCACTTCCATCTTTCTTTTTATTTATGGTACTGCCTGCTCATTTGTTCATGTTACACGTTTCCCTTTAGCTTCAGAGCTCCCACCGTACTCGTTCCCCACTCCGTAAGTTTTCACTTTGTTGGATTGGGCAAAGCACACACCAAATGTCCTTTGGAAGGAAATGAAGATTCCTGTTGTTTAGGTCTGCACCTATTCCCATCCAAGTTTATAGAGGAGGCATCTGAGGGCATTTTTCTAGGAAAGGATTTCTGTTGGTATTTTCCTATCTTACTGTGTAGAGGGCAATATTGTTCTTCTGCTTGAGTGCACAGTTTGGATCATGAAGATTAGGAGGCTGAAAGCAATCAAGGCTCACACCCTCTAGGTGCCCTTGAGCACAAATCAATTTCCCTCTAAACAACTGCAAATGCTGTAAAAAAAAAAAAAGTGTTACCAGACAGAAAAAAAAAAGGTCCCCAAGAACAATTAAGTGCACCTAAATCTTAACAAGGACCACTACACTTCACCAAAAGATATGTGGTAACATTTCACTTCATCTCAACTCAACTCAAGTAACGCTTTGGGCTACGTGTGAAAAAAAACTTGCTAGAGAAACGCAGCTTCTGCCAGTGCCTTCCTGCCCCACTGTCACTCAGAATCAAATCAAAAGACAGATTTCTTCAGAGTAATGACAGGACAAGACCTATGCCTGGCTGCTTTCAGTCCTCTTTCATCCTGATGATTTCCCTCATGCTCCGCTCAGACCGAAGGCATGAATGTAAAGTAGCCCCATGCCAAATCAAAATTAAGTAAATTGTCCCGGAGATAAAGTGCAATGGAAAAATAAATCCCTGTGCTGTGTTCCAGACCAAGTTCAGCTGGTATCACTTTATTCCAAAACCAGTTTAAACAATACTCATATTAAACCGGTGCTGAGTAAATAATACTGCTTTACTGCACTGGCAAGAAAGTGTAGGGAAAAACTTATAATAGCAACATTAATCAAAATACAGATTTTGGTACTCCAAAGTAAAAGCAAAAACCAAACACAGCAA
This sequence comes from Coccyzus lansbergi, assembly GCA_033558105.1. Taxonomy (NCBI): domain Eukaryota; kingdom Metazoa; phylum Chordata; class Aves; order Cuculiformes; family Coccyzidae; genus Coccyzus; species Coccyzus lansbergi. Next base: position 151,632 of record JAUMJK010000428.1, on the reverse strand, counting down.
GAAGATGGCTCAGCTAAGGAAAACTCCTGATGGCCAAGCCCTTGAACTCCTCTGACACAAAACTAAGTGCACAGTATTGTTTCTGGATGCTTTCCTGCTATATAACATTATACTTAGAGTTAGACCAATACCACATTAAAATGACAGCAAGCACAAGCACAATTCATTTAACAATTAATCTACCCTAGCTATCATTTTCACTTGCCATTAACTGCCTCTTAAATGCCCTGAATTTCATATAACCATAGATTCTTCCTTTAAACACACACACGGGGGAATATGCCATTATAGGCATTACTCAAAGAAGTGCTTTCTGTCCCCATCAACTACAGCATTAATCACACTGAGAATAGTTTCTTCTCACAAATGACTGAGTTGCATAGTTGGATCTCATCAGGAGGGTCCAATTTACTGATAAGTTCACAGACAGCAGACTCTACTGGGCATCTGCAGCAACACATACCGTGAGTTCTCTAGTTTTTACCCTAGATGCCGAGCACAAGCTCTCACTGATTTATATAAGTGCTCTCCTCAGCATTGTTAGCAGCTGGACCCAGAGTTAACATACAGCACACTCAAAGGAAACAAGCTTTCTTGTTTCTTTTACCATTTGACAACACAGGGAGGAGACAGCTCTCTCAAATCAAACGAGTTATGTTGGAAAGGACTTTTGGAGGTTATGTGATCCAACTTTCTACTCAGCATTGGGCTAGTTAGACCAGTTTGCTCACTGTGCATTCAGGTAAAATATGAACAACTCAAGGATGGAGACTGTGCAACCTCCCTGAGCAACCTGTTTTAGTAGGGGATCACCCACCTTGAGAAGAATCTCCCTTATTGCCATCTGACTTATTTCCTAGCCAAACTTGGAGCAGTCTTGTTTTGTGGCTTTTCCTTTCTGACAGAAGTTTACGCTGAGAGTGAAAACCACCAAATAAGGAAGAAAACTAGGTGCTATCCGGTGATATTTACACAGCCTGCTCCTTCAATGAGAATGAAGATGTCAGAAATGGTCTAGCTTTCAAACACGAATGAACAAAGGAATCAAGAACAACATACAGCAGACCTGTTGCCTTCCAAGTTTAGAAGGGAATATCTGGCTCAGCAAAGCTCATCACAAATGTCCATAAAATGTTAATGTCGCGCTCAGATTCCAAAGCCAAGTGTTGCAAAATTATAAGGACATTAAATAATCATAAAAAAGTGTAAGTAAAAGCAACTGGCCTTTGTTCACGTGCACTGCCCTGCTTAAGAGGCTCCCTGCTAATCCTTCAGACACCCCATGAAGGACACTATACTAACTATATCATACTCACACCCCTCTGTCAGCAGCAGGAGCTTTACATTAATTAACACAACACAACCTTCTGGAAGAAGGATTCGGTTTCAAATTCCTCATACAAAGCGTAGGCACCATCACAAGTTTGTTTAGAATATGAGGCATTTATCCGGCCCTCAAAGCCCTCGTCAGCTACATTTTCTATAGTGGATAGAAGCATTTTTTCACAGTACTCAAACCATCGTTGAAATTCAGTGCTTTAAAAGTTTGAAATCATCCTTCCCTTGGCCACAAAGGTTGCATTACTTCCCATCCTACACAGACTCAAAAACTTTTCATAATACAATTAATGTCAGAAGAAAAATGTCACTGTAATTAACACACAAAATGATAACCTCATTAATTGCTAAAGTAGCAACATGAAAAAGCTTTTGGGCTTTCAGAGTCTTACAGCAAAGTCAGGCAAAAGGATTGCCAGGTTGCTTTTAAGGTCATTCCACTTTCGGCCACCCTCAAAGAAAGACACCAGGCTTTTACCTCCTATCAACTAGGACTCCACTGCAGCAAGATGCCGACGTGTCAGCAATTTCCTACTCAAGCCTCCCAGCCAAGCAACACCCAAGTTTTCACTTTTTGGGCTCCTGGCAGTGCTGCCTCAAGCCTAGTACAGAAAACTGAAGCTTTAAGCAATGCTTCTGTCGATATTTCTCTTAACAGCAAGAACAGTTAATCAAAACCACTCTGGGCTAAGGCAGCACAAGCAGAACTCCTGCTTAGATCCCTGCAGAGTCCCATGAGTGACCACTGATGCCAGTGAACATAAACACTTTTCAGCACATTAGCCTAAAACTGGTGTAACAGACCAGTGCTGCTAAGAGAGACTGTCCTGCTGTCCCTGAAGCTGAGCTGCTTCTCGCACACCCTCCGCAGGGCTGACACAACCACTCACATATCTATGCAATGAAAGCTCAAGAACTGACCCAAGGCTAAAATGTCTTTGTTTTGTTCTTTTTTCCCACCTAGATAGTTCTATCCTGGTCAGGTCCTCAGTCTTCTCCTTCACACGCAGCTGCACAATGCAGGCTGCTCCCCACAGAGGGGGTGGCAGGAATGAATGGCAGGTGAGCAGCTTGCTCAGCAACACTCAGTTTATCCAAACAATCACAGAAGCAGAGGGTGAGGAACACACTGGGGCAGTTTTGCCAGAGTAATATCATTCAACGAAAGCCTTACCAGCACGAGATATCAGAATCCACTACCTGCCACAGATTAATTCTTCATGAGATCACCGTTACCTTGATCTGTTCAGCTTTGATAGCTGAAAAATAGCCAAGCACACAGGCATTTCTGACTGCCAAACCTTTAGCATCCCTTGAGACAGGCAACAGAAATCTGCCCTCAAACCTAAGGCAGAAATTGCTACTTCAGAAGCACGACACCATCATTTTCTGAATTATTCTTCTAGTTACAAGTTAGAAAAAAATTATCTTCAAGAATAAAAAGGGTAATAACAAAAGGTTGCACTCTGGGATTCTCAAACAGCAGCATTCTCTCAAATACCCTGGCACTTCAGACAATTTAATTCAGGACCACCTGAACTTCTGATATCTCTTATGGTTTCTATCTGAATACATAGATTAATATTTTCACATTTTGGAAGTGGAAAAAAAATATCACAATTGACTTGATCCCCTTTTTTTCTCCCTCAGGCAGCATTTTACTTTACTTAGCCTTGGCTATAGCAGCCAGTATCCACCGATGGTTGTGAAGCCATTTTGCTGGTGGGGCAAGACAATCTTTTCTGCTTTCAGTGGGAAGAGCTCCTAAACCCAATCGGTTTGACTGAGAAGGCTAGGATGTGTGTTTCTTTTAATGAACAAAACATTACAAACAAGATGCCCTCCTCTCACAGTTCCCTGGGAGCTGAGCTTCAGATTCTGGTGCAGTCTTCAAAGAGACTGCAGTCCTGCAGTCAGGCTAACAATGTTTTATCCTTGCTCCCGGTTCAAGGTAAGGAAGGTACTTCATTACTTTAATGATCAGATATACTTAACGAGCAGGTACTTTGTCAATTTAGTCCTAAAGGAAGAATTAAGAGAACAGAGCATTTACAATTCTAGAGTAAAACCAAAATTTAGGCCCCCCCACTAGTATAAAATAATAAGAAATACACGTTACTGGATTTTAAAAAGCTTTTTTTTTGTAAGAACACATCCCACAGCCCAGACTTTCAGAGGGAATAATAATTCTGGATGCTGCTGTGAGCAACAGATTTCTTTTAAACAGAAAGAGCAAACCAGCATTATACTATGTCGTTTTTCAAGGGATAAAGGTTTTATGTAAGCTCACAATGAGTTTTACATTGTTTGGGTTATGATGAAAGCCATTTAGTGTTCTCTCTCCATTAAAGCAAATCTTGAAAGCTACGTTTGAGACCAGTGGAGATCAGAGTCCCTTATATTTACCCAAAGAATAGGAACAGCATGGGCAAAGTTTTGACAAGCTATAAACAGCTTGTTCAAACTGTGCTTCAATCATGTTCCAGTAGGGCCAGTTCTTGGAGCCAAGAGAATCTGGTTGCAGAGGCTATTCAAGTCTTGCTTCTGGGCTGCATTAGAGCAGCCAAAGATGTCAACTGTGAGGTTGAAATCTATCAATTAGGAATTGAACTCGGGCCAGCTACAGTACCACAGAAATAATTAAGATTGTTCTCATAAACAGGATGAAACACAATACAACCACTGAAAGTGAAAAAACAGCAGGGCTTTGGGGATTTTGTGCTGCAAGAAAAACACTGGGATGGTTACAAGACTGCATCTTAGCTCTGCAGTACATGCTTTAACCTATTACTGAGCTGATGCATAACTCGTCTGTGCCCAGCAAGTGGATTCAAGACCAAAGTACCCGCAAACAAGTCAGAAAAATAAGTTCTGACCAATAAAATACTATGTCTGTCTCTGAAATGAACCAAAACCACTCCCAATGCAAACATATATTCTCCACTACTTTTATATTTCTACAGAGAAAGGTATTTCGCAAGCAAAACAAGAAAGAATTTCTTTCCTGATGCAACAACAAGTGCAAAGTCACTTGCATAAATCACACGGGAGACTACAATCACACTGAGAAATCTCTTTCACTTTTTTTCCTCTACTGACTGTTCTCCCAAAGTTCCAGGCCCTGAATTTACCAGCACAAAAGTAGAAACTATATGCCAAACATTAGATTTCCAAAGCCGAATACAGAGCTTTCAAGAAAAACCTTGCTGGCAGTTTAACCAACTCCATTTTCTAATCCCAGAAAATGTACCCATGAATCCAGTAAATAAGATCCACAGACACAAATTCCCCTATTCACAGGACAGTTGCATTTGGTACATAGTAGAAGAAATCTGGGTCACGATACTTCAGTAAGGGATGAAGCATTTCTCAGCAAACTTTGTTAAGCAGCCTACAGATCTTGGCTAACCTTCCAAACCATTCAGATCACAAGAAAGAAATGTTTCCAACAACATGGCAGGAAGACAAAGGCTTGTAAGAGAGTAAACTCTGCAGTGAGATGTTCACCTTATGAAAATTGCGTGAGCTAAGATACTTGCTGAACTTAGGAAGAGCCTGGCAAACGGTGCCTGTGCTGTCGATGAATTTCCTTTCTGCCTGGCAAACACTCCTCCCCTGAACAGATGCCTCAGCTTTACGGCAGTCCTTACAGAGCAGCTGAAATACCAAAGTGGATCCTTTCGCAAGTTCTCTCTTAAGAGGGCAACCTGTTGACTTCATGACATAAGGAAAGGAGACAAAAGTAGCCAATACAATTGCAGACTTTGAAAAGAAGGTAAGAAAGCCAGTCAAGCAAGGCTGCTGTCCTGGGAACAAATCACTTCCACTTCAAGCTCAACCCCCCCCCCAATCCCAGAAACCTCACTTACAGTTAAGATGAGATTTTTAGAGAGAAAGCGATCCCTGCAACATGGCTTTCAAGTGTGTTGAAGAAAGCAAGTTGCAGTATGGCATCTCAGATAGAGGTATTTATTTGCCATACAAACAGCTTTGCTCAAAATCAGCATGAGCTCTAGAAACCTTAAGTCACCAGGAAAAAAAAAATCCAAAGACATTAATCCTCCTGAAAACCTACTGAAAAAAAAGTTCATTAAAATAAAAACAGGTTTGACATTGTCAGAATCCATTTCAGTTGCTGCTGCCTGAGAAGGGAAGTTACTGGCAGTAAGAAGGAAGGTGACCTAGGATGCACCTGACTTGCTGAACCTGCTGTGTTAGTGGAACTGGAACGCCCCTCAGCTAACAGATTTGCTCTCTGGATTTGGGCCAGTGTCAGAGACAATGTTTAATTAAGCCGCTGCATGAATGAGAAAGGATGAAGGAAAATTATAGCAGAATGCAATTGGCTACGGCTCTGTAAGAGAAGCACACCGAGACGAATCAGCTAGTAAATAAAGAGCAGTAACTGGAAACTAAACACCACTGTCTCAAGAAGAAATCATATAATGCGAAAGAAATGAAACACTGAAATTGCATGACTAGGGAAAAAGGCTAAACGTTAATAAATATACTGGAAGTATGGTAGAGTGTCATGAAAAGGAGAAACAATGCACCCTGAGATAGAAGTGCTTCTTTCGTTCTTTTTTATTCTTCGGTTAAAATGTTGCTGGTCACAATGTCCTGGAAGTAAGGTCATTCCCTTTCAATCCACCTGCTGCTTCTCTTCAGGTGCCAGCCCACTCTAGAATCTGTTCACATCAAAATCTGTTGTTCCTAGCAAATGAACTTCCCATACCAGAACACCCTAAGGTCAAGTGAAAAACAAGCACTGGTGGCAGATGAACTCTGAGTAACTCTGAGCTCCAGTTCGCCCATCACGGTATTTCAGGACCTGGTTTGCTGTGCCAGAATCCTTATGTAACAAGAACAGCACACAAGAAACACATGAAATCACAGGAAGCGTTTACTAACTTGCTCCTTCCATGAGCAGTGAGGTGATCAGAGGTCCTAGAAAAGACCTAGAACCAAGCCAGAAACCTCATCTAGAATCCAGTTTCAGTTTTTCAGCATCATAATTTTTTAAGGCTACCACCTGAAAAGTGTGAACTAATTCTTCAAATTGTTTCTGTGAATAAAGCATAAAGATTTTCTTACAGCATTTTAGTAATAATTTGATCCTTAAGCTTGGTAAAATTGTATTAGAATTGTAAAGTAGCAGTAAAATATATTTAGGAGTTTCTCTTCAGGTTTTGTAGCTTTTTTAAAAAATAATTGTTGACTGTCTAGTACTGGCCTGTGATCTGAGCTCCGTCAGACTGATTAGCAGTGACAGCATGTCGGAGATCATTACCATTAAACACACCTCAGCGAACAACTCAATGGAGTTGTTATTGCACCAGTGGTGGCCCTCAGGTTTAAAAATCGATAGGGAACAAACTCCAGACCACACCAGGCTAACCTGCATGCCTGAGTAGCCTCTGCTGGCCTGAGCCAAGAAATCCTGCGTGGTCCTTCGGTCTCACCGTACGTACGCACCCAGCGCAAGAGCTGCTGCTGAGGGGAGTAATACTGGATTGTCCTTAGCCAACAGTCACTGTTCATGTCACAGGAATCAGAAATGGGCAAGCGGCTTGTTTTTTTCAGCTTGGAAAGTGTGGCTTTAGACTAATCCATTGTCAAAGGCAAGATATCTGTGTGTGGTTTATATGTAAATATATCTATTTGTAAGTATATGTATGTATACATATTTCTACACACAGTCTCAGCTGAGTGTAATCCATAGGCGTCTGCACTATACAAAAGCACTTATCTATCAGCAGGTCTCTTGCATAAACGCTACAGCCATCCACTACAACATGCCTGTCAGCAGCGTTCAGCTCTTCTCTCCCCATGAACAGATGCTAAATCCTTTGCTGTAAAGTGGAACAATGTCGAAGGTACTACGTGGACTGCCTCCAGCCACTCACTTTCTAACAAATACATGAATGGAGCCTCCTCCTCTGTCAAGCTTTTCAATAAGCGCAGTTCTGTGGAGTCCTGGGAATTTATCGTGAGCTATAGCTTCAGAGGAGGATTCCAGGTATCCTACAACAAACAAGCACAGCCCAATTTGGCTTTCTTTCACCTCAGTGAAACTGTAAATGTTCCTTCAGAGTGCTCCAGCCCAGACTGGTAGCAAGTGTGACCATTCCAAACACATGCATGTGATGCTTTTAAATGTTCCTCCCAAATCCGCAGTCACTCCTTTACAACCCCAAGAGCAGCCTTAGGAGAAGCAGCACCTCCTGTACAAAGAACGAATATCGTACAAGGTGGCTCACGTGGAATGAAAGCAGCTGCAAGATGAAAGACTGAATGAAAGCACCAAGCAAGGACTGCAGCATATGCTACAACAGCAGACAAAACACCTTTTTAAAAGAGAAATCCTATCACCTGGTTCCACACCTCAAATTTACTCTGTGCTTGGTGAAAGGGTTTCAGCGAGAAAAATAAAATTACTTTAAAAATTATGATGGGACTGAATTTCAGACAATGGGGAAACACACTCTACTAATCATTGAGTTAATCTATGTATTCACCTTGAAAAAAACCCTGATCAGGAAAAAGTCTATTAAAAGAATACAGGGACTCGGCTGCCACCTTCCTCACTGAAGCAATCAGAAGCTGCCCCTTTGAACCCTGCGTTAATAAACTTCTCATTAAATGCAAACCTGCACAATGTTATCTTAAAGAGGCTCGTTAGCTTAAAAAAATTACTTGTCTCAAAATGTGCTTATTTCCTCATAGGTGAGAAGGTGAGTTTTCAAACCACTAACTGCTGCAGCTTCTTATTTCAAACCCATCAGCGCTGCAGCTGTATCTTGCAGTCCATCATGTCTAAATTACTTACGTAAACCACAGAGACAAACGCACAGACAGACATTATCATCATTATTACAGGACAGGACAGCAACAGGGATCTCGTTCCACTATATGGTATGTACAATTTCAGACAGATAAGGCTGCTATTATTCTATCTTCTTCAAATTGTCATTTTCTTTAGGTTGGACAGAAGTTATGAATCACCTGTAAAAAGGAGAGTTAGGGAGAGTAGGTAGGAATAGTCTCCCCATCTCTCAATACTCAAAAGGAACATTCGTGACTGCTCTTTTCACTGGAGTAAGGACTACAGAAACCAGATAATCAGCAACAACAAAGCTCAGTCAGATTGCCTAGTGGAGAATGCAGTCCAGCTAAAAAGTACAGCTAATATCATAATAGGATACACAAAGTGGGATCTCTCTCTGCAGCTCATTTTAAATAAGATTGTGTCAAAGATTCCCCAGGTCTTTCTCATCCTGGCTCGTATTAAAGCAATTAATCAGACGACCCTGCTTCTCCAGCACTATGGGATACAAGCAGGACTGTTTCATGTGTGTCCCCAACAACTACTTCTCTAGCAAAAAAAACACTGCAACCTTGAGAAGCTGTAAGCAGCTCATCATTCCTCTCCTGACACAAATGCAGGAGAATTTAAGACAGTTGTTCAAGCCTATCACACGCATGTACACAGAGATGTTTTTGCATTTATCATCTTTCCCACCAAAAGCCTTAGGAAAAGAAAATGACACTTTTTATTTATTTATTTTTAAATAGCTGTTGTAATGAGATAAAGATCTAAACCAAGGGGTGATTTTGCACTGTTACAACACAAGGCAGGTAATCATTGCTCATAAAAACTTTCTAGAACAATGGAACAAGCCGAGAAACAAGTCCAATCTGAGGTGGATTTCTCTAAATTCATTCCCTCCGCGGCAAAGGCATCCAAGTAAGAAACTATATGGTAAGGCAAGTCTTAAGGGGAAACCCCAGGGGCACAAACAAACAGGCAATCCAGGCAGTAGGTAGCTAAGCCAGATTGATGTCCCTATCAATCCATAAGATAATCACATCTTATGAAAATGTGATCACTCAATAATATACTGTGTTTCACTAATGAAGCCCTCAGCATGGCAGCCCTAAAGGGTTTATTCTCCTCAAGTATCCCCTCTCCCTGTTCCCCTTTGGTGATTTGGGCTGTGACTCTGCAACACAGCTCCATGTGCACACAGCTCTGGTTTGCACCCCTGCTCCAACACCAGAAGCAAAGAGCTGGCCCTGGTATTAAGGGTCTTCCTACAGACCTTGTTGCAGAAGTGGGACAACCACCAGACCAGGGCAGAATGACCTTTCCAAACAGACTGCAGAAAGCTTCAGATCTCAGAAGGCTTGAGGTATTGCTCAAAGAATGACCCTCTCATCCTTCTGCTCTGTGATCTGCAACTTTCAAACATCTGATTTCAGTCTTCAGGACAAAGAAAGAGTATTCCATCATCACAGCCCCATCACTTCATCCACCTTACATGTACCAACACAAGTCTTTTGAAACTTTCTAAAGCAAGTTCTCTCAAAAAAAAAAGGTATCTAGTCCTAGTCAGCACTCTGACAGCAGGATGGTTTAGTCACCCTCACGAAAGCACAGTACCCTTGGATTTCTCAAACCTGCAGTAACTGGCTGTTCTGAAATCCATATAGTTAAAGCAACTTCAAATGTAGTATTTTTACCATGACAAAAAAGCAAGTAGGTGAAATGCCCATCCAAACACTTTTTTTTTTTAAAAAAAAAAAAAAAAAAGGGAAATGGCCTAAGTCAGACAGACTAACTTCTCTGAAGTCTAATCCCTCTCCAGGCCTTGAATCATCTCTAATTTAGACCTTGTCTAATGTCACTGAGTGAAAAGCCATGAAAGTCATACATGAAAACTCTTAGGGACAATGAAAGACCATACAAAATTTCACTATACATCAGCAATGGAGTGGAGTAGGAGAAAACTCCCAAAAGTCTAGAAGAGAAATGCATCAGAGTTTTCACTAGTTCCGGACAGCACCATGCACTGAACACGTGTGGTACGGGCAGTCCCGGAAGGGCTCCTGTGGTGCCAGTGGTCTGGAGGTGTCTGGTCCCAGTAGCATGATCATTTTTACAAAAGCAGCTGCGAAGCCAACAGGAAAGGAGCCAATGCAAAATCTTGTTTGCACAAACCAGAGGTGAGCAGAAACCCTCTGCAACCACCTGCATTCCCAGTTTAAACTTCTCTCTCTGGGTATACAGAGAATTTCTCGGGTTGACACTTGGTGTCACATTAAATGACACTAATTTGCTCACAGTTATCTGTTCTGCTGTTTCATTCTGAGTGCGTTATCTGCCCGCAAGTGTTCATTTATGTCTGTTTACAAAAAATAAAAAATATGGATAGTAGTAAAATAAATCTTCAGGAACCATACGTGATATTATTAAACTTACAGACTTACTAAGAGAACCTTTACGGTGGCTTATAGACACCTAAGATATATATTGACTTGAAAGATGCCCTCCGAGAGTTTGTCTTACACAATCTCTTTTGTAGTGAGGAAAATGACAAGTACTAGCAGTTTACTAGAGTACTGAGCTACGCGGTGTTACAGACACCAAGTGTCTGGGGTGACTGGAAAAGTGATGAACGGGTATTTTTTCAATATAAATGCTCCCATCTTTTATGGTTTGTTTACAAGCCAGAGCTAAACAGTAAATTCTCTCCCTCAACATTCTTCCATTTTCCAATCAATCAGATCTACAAGCCTCTTGCTCAGTACCCAGCTTGGTCGGTACAAACTGCTTCAGAAGCCAGGAAAAGAAATAATTGCTGTCATGAAGCAATAGAGCATAAAAGCATCCCTAGATATTCCTTAGCCTTACAAGCAGAACACAACTTCTGCCCTTGAATAGGAAGAAGGTTTTAGAGAATATTGAAACGTCCTCAAATAATCAGTTTTAAACACACAGAAAAACCTTGCAATGTTAAAAGAGTCCTCAAATCTGCTTATTACAGCTGGCTTAAAGTCCCCTTCATAGCTTCATAGAATTGCAATAGAATCACGCAACAGAAATCCATTACGTCCACAATTGTTCTGCCAGCACAACATTGTTCCCTACTGTATAACTTCTCCCAAGAATGCTGTGAGGATTAATTCATTACAGCCTGTGCCATGCTTTGAAAGCACTCAGTTTACAGAAGAGCTGAGAGAATTATTAGAGAGAGGACAATCAAACCCTGGTGATCCTCTCTTTATCCCAGTGGGCCCCGTTTAGAGCAGCAATTTAACTCAACAAGGATAACAAATTCAAAACCAAATTCAACTCAACAAATGTGAAAGTGTCATGATGAGAATGCAGTCACAGAAGACACAAGTATCTCTAAAATGTTTCTTAACTTGTACTCCTTACCTAATATTGACTAATGCATGGGTCACCTTGCTTGCAGGCTCTTTCCATTGACCAGCATTGGTAGAAAGCCTTAGAACTGAAAGAAAAAGACAGTTAAGAGTGCTGGCACACAACTGGCAATTTTCTAACCCAAAAACGTCAAAGAAATTTGCTTTGCTGAGATAGTAGTGAGGAGCCACATCAAAACAAAGGACAGACTTGAGACAACCTGTGATCCAGGGAAGAAGTTCCCTTCATAGAATCATAGAATTGTTTGGGTTGGAAAGGACCTTAAAGATCATCTAGTTCCAGCCCCCCTGCCCTGGGCAGGGACACCTCCCACTAGATCAGGCTGCCTAAGGCCCCATCCAGCCCTGAACACCTCCTTCAAAGCCCATCTAAGAAACGTAAGGAAGGTGGAAGAGATGAGAATAAGATGGTGACTGGGAGACAGCAAGCAGAAGAGATAGAAGAGCCTAGGTCCTCCTAATTGCTTTCATCACCACATATTAAAGTCCTTTTCCCCCAGAAACAGGAGAGCATCCCAGGTCTACAGTATCTTTTATTCCACTTTTCTCCTCCAGCTTCTATTTTAGCAAGGTTCCATCTGAACTGTACTGAAGCTGTGATTTAAAACCAGCCCAGCAGTTATGGATTCGTTACTTCCCTGTTTATCTGGAATTGCACAGGGAAATTACACACCAGCTTAGGGCAGGCTGTAGGAATGAGAGTGTTTTTCTGTTGCACAGATGGTCTCTGACAGACTTGGGAGCAGATCTGGAAACATTCCGCAATAGAAAGAACTTCTAGGAAATCAAATTCTTCTCTGCTAGAGCATCCAAAATATTTATTTAGGTTAGAATCTGTAGTGTTTCTATGGTAGCTGTTACCTGCACATCTCTTGGTAAGAAAGAAACAATACCAGATCCTATACCATGTTACTGGATTAACTTTCATTATTGCCTGAACAGAAGAGAATTTTCTATGAACTAGAATACACAGGGTTTGCTGGAGATTGCATTCCATAAGAAAGGGTCGTGAAGAACAGCATATCATCAGAATTTAGGATCATCTAGAAACACAGATGCTACGAGTGAATCCATAAGTACAGTGGCTGCATATTCACGCCTATTACTGCATGAGAGAAGCTTTTAGTCCAACAGATATGGATAAAGTTCAGATTCGGGACAAGAAAAAAAAAAAACCAAATAAAAACCAAGGCCACCAGATTACACCTCTGCTAGCAATGTGGAAAGTTTCAGCCACACTAACAGGAAAAGTAAAGGATAAAGTAGCTTTGTCATCTGTGCTAACAAATGTCCCAAAGCTATGGGACAGAAGTGTGACTGTAGCCCCAGTGACAGGGATTGACAAGCCAGTGGAAGCTGTCAGGACATCTGACTAAACTGCCTCTCACCAGCTTGAGATGGTGCTACCTCCTCACTTCCTATGCGACCACTACATGTCATCTGCAGAAAAAAAAGGAGCCATCTCCAAGTAACATTATTTTGTCAAACAGAGATACTGAAGTAACGTACTCAGAGAGAGTTTCCATTCAGGCATTAGCGACATTAATTCAAAGGGGTTTGCTCTGTGTAGCAGGATGGAAAACATTCATGAGACAAATGAATTGTTTCAACAGGTCAGATATGTAGCCCTAACTGAATAAGTATTTGAGTGCATTATTCTTCCTTTCTGCTTTCCTTCAGCTTCCGCAGGGGATGGGTTTGAAAAATTACTGGCTAGTAAAAGCACCTCATCTTACTAGCTGTAGTCCTTGAGAGTAAGAAATGGGTTTGCAAAAACTCTTATGTGCTCAGGGGGAACAAAAATGGCCAAGTGATCCCTTATGTAATGGAAGAAAACTGTAGGAAATTTGTACAAAAGGGCAGTTCATTTTTTTCTTGCAATTGCTGAGAGTATTCAGCTACTTTTATTTATGTGAAGATGGTTCTCTGCTATAACCGAAGAGTTGTGTAGCCAACTGCCTCTCTCCCACTACCCTTTAACTCCCCTTATACACTTCTATTAACTCCTGTTGTTCACCAGGTGATCACACCGAGAAGATAGCAGGGGGTGAAGGGAAGAAAAGCTCCTTCTAGAACAAATCAAACAAAGAACACAGCCTTATTCTTTCCTTCGCAGCTTCAAGCATGCAGAGACTACACCAGCGCTGCTGCAGCTACCCTTGGCTCCTATATATACACTGCCTGATTATGCCTCCACGCATTCCTTGCTCTCCTTTGTTCCTCTCTTCCCTGCTGGGTGTCACTTGGTGGCATTCCAGCAAGCCTCTCTCTCTTTGAAGGATGGCAGCTTCTCCCTGTTTTGCCAGTAGGCACATTCTTCAGTCCAGTGATTCGTTTGTCATTGCAAGGAGGTTTATGTTGTGTTTTCTTGGTTTGTTTTGGCAATGAGTACAGTAGATGTGATTTGTCTAGCACAGCAAGCTTCTCGTTGTAAGTTTCTCAAATTCTTTTCCAAATCCTGGTTTGCTCTGACTGTTGCTATGTGCTGGCTGGTTCTGCACCTCGGCTCCGACTTGAAACTCTCAAACACCATAGATGCAAACTACATGAAGATGCAGGAAATACCACATTCCTAGTTGTGCCAATAAATCTGTATTTCCAGTCACAGTAAGTGGCTGCTAGAGAGGCAGTGTGTCTGTTCCTTTTTTTCTTCCCCAAGTAAAAAAAAATTATCCTTTTCACAAGTTCATCCCTCTCAATTCCTAATTTATCAAACATGCGCTAGTATATAAAACGCAGACAAAAACCACCTGACACAAACAACTCTCCACCATCACCCTCACTTCTAGACAGCAATACTCCTGACCAGTCAGGAGGTACTCACCCATAGAATAAAGGTTGTCAAAATTCTGGTGCATCCGAATGATTTCATAATACAGTTCATCATAGCTACTGGGAGTGGGGAGAAAGGTGTCTCCGTAAGTGATGAACATGTTGAACAGGTTCACAACCTATACAAGGAAGCGAAAGGGAGTTACAGCAGGAATATTTACACAAAACCCGGTCTGCAACAGAAACAATACAAACTTTGACCAAAATCTTAAAAGAAGTAACTCTCAGTCCCATTACACAGTATTACATTACTTCACTACTTTATCTATTATTTTCCTTATAGTACAGAAGAGACAGACAAGAAGCTTAAATATTTTGCACCCAGGGCCAGGAAAACAGGTTCCTATTATTTTGTATACAAAGGTTTACATAATAAGAAAAAGCATTACCAGATCTGGAATCAAACTAAGCCTTTTCTCACACAGGCTTGTTCGCTTCAATAAGCGGATCCTAAAAGTGAGTCCAAGCACTGTCCTTTCCAAACACCTCGGAAAACCAACCGTGACTGTATTCCTCAGCCTTGTGGCATTGTTCTGATATCTCCTTACCAGGCCAGAAATCCTAGATTCTTTCCTCAAATTCATTCAAAATTAATTAGCTTATTTAAAATAAGAGGATTTGCTTTGTCTGTACTCACCATGAGAGCAAGGGTGAAGATGTTGTGCTTGGCCAGCAACACAGTCTCATTAGACATGAGGAACTTCAACAAGTTGATCAAAGCTGTGAGAAAATAACATGTATTCTTAAAACAAAACTAAAACCAAAGCCATCCTCAACAAGTAACCCAAATACAAATGCATTTTCATCATGTAGTATAAACTAACCTAAATGCCAGCTGCTCACCTCTCAGAAATATATCAGGTCATATGGGATGTGGAGTTGTGGCTAAAATACTGTGCTGGACAGAAAAGTAACAGCTATTTTACTATCCCACATTTGTTCCCCTTCACTGACTTCCCAATCAAATCTGCTCAGGCTCAAGGTAAATCTCTTGTTAGCTTAGTCAGTTCACAGGAGATTTTTCTGTCTGCCAGACCCTGAAGTGAGCCTTGGGCTCAGAGAATTCCACTGTCTCGTTTCTACTTCATATATCACCAACATGATGTATGTGTAGCCAGCCCCAAACTGTCACTCTTGTTGATGGATGCAGTTAAAAAAAAAAATAACAAAAAATAAAAAAAAACCCACGGCACAGTTTTTCTGTAGCTGTATGTCAATGGTGCTGCAATGGTACAAGGCAGGATACGGTACTTTATTGTGTCAATTATCTAGGGCTGTGCGGTAAAGACTACAGATCTGGTTCACATTGTCTCAAGAAAACAACAAAAGCTCCTGCTGTAACCACCCAAAATCAGTTACTGATAGTGGGAATTAACAAAAAGGTTGGCTAAAAGAGCTTTAATCAAACAGATTTTACAATACACAATTGTATCCTGTACAATTTAACAAAATGAAAAGTTCTTTATCTTGTTGTTTCTAGTTCTTGAAAATTTCAAAGAAGAAAGCTATTTTTTTCTGCATTATGGCTGCTCAGGGCTGAAAGCCGATGCCTGCCTGAAAGAGACTCTTAATGTATTCTCCGCTCTGAAGTCAGCAGATTTCAAGACTTAAAACATCTGAATTAGACGGCCTGCAAAGTCAAGCTGGAATGCTATACAGACAGTTCAAAAAAAGGTTCTTAATTACCTACTAATTGGTAACTACATCTAACAGAGTAATGTCAGGCATTACACCAATTTGTTACAGGTTCACCGAGAATTTATTAGCCTGTTCTTCCCCGTTACACGCCACCCAGTAATCTGCAAGAAAACCAGTTTGGGAGAATCCCACAGCTAACAGGACAGACCATTAATCTCAGCCTAAAGGTACAGGCTGTGAAATAGGATTAGATAAAACACAGAGAATAGGAATGAAGGAAGGACAAAAATTAGATATCCTGCCCTCCTCAGGATTACACAGCGTTCAGAAAAGGTAAAATAAAAAAAACCTACAGTAAAAAGACAGATGTGAAGAGACTGATAAGATGTGGAATTAAACAAAATTGTCACATCTCTGAATACAGTCTGGCAACCACCACCTTCTGATACTGGAAGTTCATCGGGAGTATCAGAAGTTTATATATGCCCCCTGAAAGGGAAGCCCAGTGGGCGCATTTACTCATCACAGACAGAAGCTACTTCAGCTTAATCTACCAGCTAGTGGCTTGATGCTGAACTGCAAACCAGAAGGAACAAAGTTCTCTGCAAACTCCAGGCATGGAAGTGGTTTGTCTTTCAGAACTTACTGCAGGATTTCATAAGCAGCAGCAGAGCCTCTCCTTTCCAATGACAGCAACTCACCTCACAAAGCAGGAACACTAACACCTCTTCAATCCAGCCACACAACTCCCTAGACCATCATCACTTCATCATCAGACTCAAACACCTGGGAACAAAATCAGAGCCTGGATTCCACAATAATCCAGCTCTGGAAACACTCCTGACAGATATTTTTCCGTAAAACAGACATCTCAAAACAAAGTAGCAGGTACAGATGGGCTCTCCACCGGAGCAGATATCCAGTTAAAAACAGGTTTCCAAGGTAACCAAGCTTCCACAGCAAAAAAGTACCGTCTCCTGCAGCCAGTGCTTTGGACTGAAGACAGCTGCCCTGCAGCTCAGTCACACAGCTTATTGTCCATCTCTCTATTTAACAGATACAAGCACAGTTTACCTCTTTCCTAGCCACACAAGTTCATGTCACTATGCCTCGTGGTCGAGGTGCTGCTGTTCAGCTACTGGCAGTTAGGACATCTGAAAGCTGAACAGCAGCGCTCTGGGTTTGCTATAATAAGTGGCCCGAAGACTCTTGTTCATCCCATTGCCTCTCACTCTGCCACCAGAATGCTGCTGAAAGGCCTTTGGCAGAGGTTGATCGCACAGCATGACGAGAAGTCACTGAACATCCAAACACAATGAACATGAAAGCTGCCCATGGTCGGGAGACACAGTTAAAGAATAAGCCTAACCATCTCTGCCCAGAGCATCGGCACTCACCAACTGACAGTGACAAATACCCTACAGTCACCCACTGCAGTATTTCTCAGATACCTCCCTGAAGCACTCGTGCTACTCTGTTTGCTGATAACACATGAAGGAGAACTGTTGCTCTACTCTACCCCAACAACAGCTCCTATGTTCGTTCCAGCCATTGTGATGAATTTGCTCATGTTTAATTTCCCTGTTCCAGTTAGAAAGAAGACAAGAGATTACTGCTGCTCAAAATCAATCTTCGTACCTGAATTGCGCTGCATCATAGCCCACACACAGACAATCTATGCTGTTCCTTCCCTAAGAACTAGGAAGGAGAGGGATGTGCTTCACATGAAGAAAAAAATCAGTCCTGGGGTCAGAGCTGGTCAGAAGAGCTGATGCGCCAGGTTTACAGGCACTGTGTGCACTGCACAAGCAAATTTATGCCACTGCTTGGAAACCTCACACTCCTGAAAAAGCTGCAGTGCTTCTAATTGGGATATACACTACACCAATGCTCCAAGAGCAACCGATCTTTATCCACACCAGCACATATTGGACCAGGCCTCTGCTCAAGTGGCTTTAAGGAACACTGTGGAAAGTGAGGTGTTAAACCTATGGCTATCTGTGTTTCCACAGTTTGCTTGTAAGGCAGACCTTGCACTGAAAATTAGGACAGCTATGCCCTGGAGTTTTCAGGATTAACGACTTCTAGATCCAGCTACGTATGCCCACTGCCTTTCGGTGATGATTACATGCATACAAAATAAGCCCTTAGAGCAAAGGTCCAACTGGCTGAATGCCCCCCCGCCCCTCAGCTCTAACCGGGCACTGCTGCTGCTACTCCTAAGTAACCTGAAGCCACACCAGATGTGTCACTTTTTCCCTGCTGCCATCAACTGTTTGCCTCTCATATCCCATCTGCAAGCTGCCCTCTTACAGTAGCCAGAAAATTATCCATGTTTTTTTTCCCCAAGAGAGGAGCAGCTCAATCTCTCAGCTGCACAGGCAGACAAAATTGTGGCCCTTGCTTGGGCTCAATCACATTATCCCAATTTTGCTCCAGGATTTAATAGCAATTGATGGTTTGGGCATGGGATCTATTTCAACATTAACTGGAAAAGAGCACCACTTTTGCAATAGCCTCCAGAACATTTTTTTTTCCTAAAAATACCTGTCCTTGGCATCCCATACCAGGACACAATACGCCCACTACAGTGAGTCTTGAAACATCCATAATTTCACAACGCAATAGTGTCACTAGAACTTTGTTAGCAACAAAAGCAGGAGGCTATAACTGAACTAAACTGGCAGCCATCAGTATTTGCATGCAAGCTCCTCATTTTGTGAGGCCAGCTAAGCACACTGGCTCTATTTCTTAAATCAACAAGAAGAGCATGTAGCCTTGAACATCTACATTTACAGCCTCAAAACCAAGTAGAAAAGCATATTGAGCGGACACTTTAAATTAGACTTG
This sequence comes from Coccyzus lansbergi, assembly GCA_033558105.1. Taxonomy (NCBI): domain Eukaryota; kingdom Metazoa; phylum Chordata; class Aves; order Cuculiformes; family Coccyzidae; genus Coccyzus; species Coccyzus lansbergi. The sequence continues at coordinate 132,744 of JAUMJK010000428.1, read as the reverse complement.
AAGCCGTATGATTGGCTGTATGTGAAAGTGGTGTAAAGCATACAGGTTGGGTTTTAGGCAATTTTCTCCCCCAAGGATTATTATAGCCAGAGGATAAAAAGTAACATCACCAGCTTTTACAGACACCCTCCCTGCTTTTTAAACTGAAATAACTGCAGTGAAAGAGGCTCTCAGCTCCTCTGCCACTCAGCCACTTTTGAGAACAGATGCTTTCCCTTATCAGCTCCCGTGGCCAGTTTGCTGAGGAGCAGCAGTGCTCCTGCTCAGTTACTTGCTGCCTTTCTTCAAGCCAATACTCTGTAAAGAGATTGTGTGCAGCCAGCACCTCTTCTCTTCTACTAGGAAGGAAGTAACTCCTGTTGTGGACAGACTCCCTGCACTCCCTCCTTCCTCTGCTCCTCCTCCCATACCAGACTCACCTTCTCCCCCTGTAAAACAACAGAAGTAAATTCAGCTTCAAGCACATTTGGGATTCACAAAGTTTTTGATCTATTTAGTGTCTCAGTGTCTACTGTTTGGATCCCATGTAATACAATAGGAGCGTGGGGGTAGGTTAGATAGAGAAAAGGGAAAAAAAAAAGGAGTAGTACCATCCCTTGGGCGAGTCAGTATGTAGCACAGACTCTGCCAAGAGCATCATAAGGCTCTGATGTGTTATTGCACAACAGAGCAGAAGAGAACAGCCCTGGGACACACATCAATGAGAGCTTGGATGGGTTGCGCACAGTATGGAGGCCTCTGTCATTGCATCTGCTGTGCTAACCAGACAAAAATCTTCTAATGGTGCATATAATGGCCCTCAACAAAGGAGCAAGAGAGAAAAAGAGATGTGAGGGCTCCTCAGAAGCTGCAGTGTGACATCAATTAACAGGATCCTGTACTCTATTAAAATCATCTGATTTCCTACTCTCCAACTTCCAGGGCACAGTGGGAAAAACACTGATTTTCCCATTCCCTCTGGAAGTTATCATTGTGCCAACAGTACATTCAGTGTCTTGCTTTTGGTCTTTCAACTCACAACTGTCTTAGGATGATCCACACCCACATGTCACTACAGGGCAGCTGATAATGACATCAGGGCAATAATTCCTTGCTCCAGTGAAATCCTCTGTCTCTGAATGCTCCAGCAGCATAGTAACCATCTTGGAACTCTTATAACCAGCCTAATCACACACACACACACACATATATATACACATATGTTGAAGGCTAAGTCCATACCACACATAATAGAACAGCCATGAACATGGTGAGCCAGATCTAGTAAGGATTAGAGTACTGGACCAGAGCTAAGAAGAAATTGGATTACATTCCTTAGGATCCAGCACTTTGTGTGCTTTCAATTCCTCTTTCTGTGCTTCAGTTCCTCCAAGATAAAAGAGGAAACAGCACACGCCGTCTGCAGCAGCACGGGATGTATAGACCGAGGAGAACAGCCCTGGCTGTACCTGGTCTGACCCAAGACCCACCTACTCTCAGTATTCTGTCTCTAACTGTTCGACATCAAGAGTCTGTTGAAAAATAACAGATCAAACAATGCTTTCTCATAACACTCTTCCAGATTACAAAATTCAGCATGATCCCCTTACACAAGGGAAGCCACAGCACAGTGTGGAAACAGCAGACTCTCACAACATGACAATACCATAACCACAGAGCAGTCCACCCTCCTATTCCAGACTGGAAGAGCTAAGCTAGGAAAACCATATATCCTATTGTGCTGTCAGGACGAGCAGAGATCCCAGAACAGACTATTCACCTGTAATAAATACCATACCTGAAGAGAATTACAGAAGTGGGGAAGCAAAAGGCTCAGATACGAAACACTGAGACGACTGAGTGCTAGGAGGGTGCAGATCTGACCACAATCAGCATGGACAGACACTCAGTAGAACAGTGATCAAACTAAACTCAGCAGGAAATGAATATCTACAGACAGGGCTTGACAGAAAAGAACCAACAGTGGTAGTTTAAGGACAGAGCAGAAGGAATAGGAAGCATGTATGAGAAGTAGCTACATTGCAATTACAAACTAATGCACCAGAACCCCCTGAGGCACAAACTATCCCAGCATCCTTGGACAAGTGAACCAATTACTCAGGGACAGCACCTGCAGCTTCCTGTCAATCAACAAAAACCCCAGAAAACAGGACTGTTGCACCACTGCTGCAGTCGTAGGGAGAGTAATAAAAGCTTTGTCAACATCGCTATTCAAAATGCTTCAGGTCCTTCCTTCTGCTGTGATTAGGAGGGAGCACCCTGCTCATAGTTTCAACTATTCACTTGGCTGGACGGCTCCTCTAACCACGGCCACCACTGCCTCCCTTCTTGCTGCTGCCAAATTCACGCTCCTGGCCACCAAAGCTCCACGACAGCCAGCAGCCAGCTACTGGCAGGCTCCCCACTGCCAGCATGTCAGCACTCTACAGCCATTCCCTCTCCTCCCTACGACTCTTGGAGTATAAGCATGAAAGCAGCCTGTACTCTTAATGAGAAAAAACAGCTTGCCAGAGGATTGGAGCACCTGCTGGCATAACCCATCGCTCCCTGGATCAGCAGTGCAGGCCACTTCACTTCCCATCTTTTACTTTCTTCATATAGTCCCCATTCCTGGTACTCACTCTTCCCACCTAACTGCAAGCCAACGGTGTGAAAATTGCAAGCTTAATGGAAATGCTGATTGCTGATGGCAGAGCAATGCTGCTTCATAGCAATCCAGCAAGCTGTGACAAAGAAACCAAATTTTCCAACTTCAGCTGCAGCTCAGATGAACAATATGCTTTAAAAAAAATAAAATAAAAAAGCACACACCCACAAGCTTCATTCCTCCTTAGAGGAAACGGAAGCATTGAGCTCAATTCTATTCTATCTGACAGTGCAGGTTCACATTGTTAATTAAATAGTAGTCTTGGGAGTTAAGGTTGCACATTTTTGCATAAGGTTTTAAAACAGAAAAGGAGGAGCATCTGGAGAAAGAGCAGAAACATTGTGTGAGATCATAGAAAGACAGGAAAGTAAAGGACCCAAGAGTGCTGCTTCTTGAAGACAAGAAAGGGGACAGGGATAAATCACTGCATTCTCAATGCTGCATCCCCTCCACACAGACAAAGAAACGTCTGTGAACAGCTCTGGCTGTAATATTTCTTTCATCAATGGGACTGTTTCCCAGGAGAAATTATCACACTATCTCCACTAGGTCACCATGACCTCCAAATTGTTATGGATTCACAGTCAAATTCTCCAGCATTGGCTACCTCTATTTAAACAGTAATTTGCAGGACAGAGCAACATATTCGGATGAGATCTGCCATGCTGAGGCAGGATGACCAAAAGATTACTAGATTTCTGTTCCCTTAAATGATTAAATTCCCTTTGAACTCATCTGAGCAAGGCTCTCTTGACAAAGAATTCCTATCCTGATCTTACTGAGTGATAAATAACAGCCACAAATCTTGTATTATTCTCTTCATCTCCATGAGCAACCAGGGCCAAACTATTGATCTCCAGCATTAAAATACGTTAAAATAAAGTGAAGGTAACTAGAACTAAGAAACTGCACACCAGAAAATACTTAAGTAAAAGTAGATGCTTTCCAAATAAGCCCCATGCAGAGAATTTAAAACATTCTCTTTTACAAGAAAGCAACTGAATTTTTGCATTTCTTACACTGCCTTCTTCAGGAGATTTACCCCAGTACACACTGCACCAAATGGGAGTGTGCTCTTACCACAGGAGTGGTTTAGCTTTGGTCAAAGGAGGTAATGTGGAATGGCTAACACGAAACTGGGCAACCAGTTGAGAATGTCAGCAGAGGACCAGTGGCAGATGGGTGCAATCTGCCTTCTCAACTTCACGTCTTGTGCCTGTACACGAGCTTTGCAAGAAGGGGTTGGGGTTTTCTTCAGGGCAACTTGGAGTGCTACCAGAAGAACAAATCAAATAAATTGATGAATATCAGCCCACAATATGCATCACAACTACAAACAGAATGTATTTTATAAAACTATCACTCCTTTTCGGTCCTTTCCTAAATGCACTGAAACAGGTAACAGGACTAACAGTTGCTCTCCTGCACCAAGGTCTGTCCGTACCACGTGTCCCACCAAGCACCAGCACTGGCTGCCAACTCCCACACCTGTTCCACAGCTCCCATCACTTACAGCCTTTGGCTTGTGTGAGAAACTATATTCTTTCCAATACATTTTTCAGAACTTTTCCAGCCATTCTGAAACCTCCCTAAAGCCAACAAGCACCAGTGCTTGTGAGCCTGTTAGGTTTCCCACAAAGCAGCTGCCCACTATTGCCTATTTTCTTTCAATTTCAAAGAAAGGAGCAGAGTCAAAGCTTGCTGGTCATGTACCTGCAAATAAAGGTGAGGTAAGTTGCCACAGACATTGCATAAAATGCAAATTAGTCACAATTTTGAAGTTGATTTACAGAGGCACTTAGAAATAAACACTAATTCCAAAACTTCAACTTAACCACGTGGGTTTTTGCAATCCTAGAGCAGAGCATCTCTGCCCTCAGAGTGCTAATATAAATCCTGTGAAGTCTCGTCCGTGTCCTTTGTGGAACAGAAAGAAGTAATAAGCACAGCTGAAATGGTCAAAAGATCATTCTGAGAAGAAAATACCGTTTAGTCTTTCAAGCATACAACAGGTTAAGATGGACTGGGAAAAACTGCACAGGATACACACCTAAACTAGATGCTAGCTCTCATTCCTCAGTTTCCCACAATAACATACGGTCCCAAGAAGGCATTCAAATTAGAGAACAGGATGAGAATATTTAGTTCTAATTCTGAGAGTTAAAAATGCTGAATAACCCCCTTTCCAGATCATGCAATGGTGTCTAACCCAATGTTTGAATCGAGTAACACCTCCCAGACTTCTACATACAAGGCCTTCTACCCTCCCTAACACACTATCACCTCCAAATCATCTTAGGCTCCCCAGCATCCCAAGCTGAGATCCTCTCCAGCTCCAAAGAGCTGCCCACCCCATCAAACCAGAACTTCCATTCCTATTGCAGCTGCTCAGAGGTGCACATTTAACCAGCCTGGACACTGTTCTTGCCTCTTCCTCCCTCAGTTCCTGATGCTCCCACAGGACTAACACTGAGAACTGCAGAGAGAGCCCATCTTTCCCACTTCCAGCCTTATTCTTCAATGAAGTAGTACTCTCTTTAAAACACCAGCATAACTCTGTATTCAAACAACTCACGAGATCCCACATCTCCATCATGACATACAGCACATGGTTGGGAGCTCTCAGTCACGTGGAGATTCTGATGAGCAGCTTTGAAAAGCTGGGCCAGCCTCTGTCAAAAGGCACAGAGTAATGAGAGTGTAAGCACCAGGTAAAAGCTGCATTAGTTAGAGAATGTTGACCTGCAGAGATGTTAAAACTCTAGCATTTGTTCTATAGCTCCCTTCCCAGTTTACAAGCAGTGCAGTGAAGTCAGAAAGCATTTCTACTGAAAGGTATTTGAAAGGTCAAGCCTCACATAACGACTTATTTTTCTTCCCCAAACAGTAAGTCCAAATCGAAACCTTCACCAGAGACAAACAGACCTTCTTTGTACACAGATCTCATTGTATGAAAGCATTCTACACTTAACACACAAACTCCTGTTCTTCCTGCCCTAGCCCTACACACGACCTTTATTAATCTCTGAAGATGCAGTGCTGAAGACATCATTCTTATATATTTGCAACATCCTTCACAACTTAAAGACATTTCTTTCTTTGTTACTGTTATAGAACTCCTTATTGACAGAAGTTACCACAGCAGCAGCTTTATCGACACCATCCCCTGAACCATGACTGCTTCCTCCAAACTCTTAGGACTGAGGACACTGCTGTCAGATCTTGCACTTTGGGAGCATTTTCTAAAGCCACATAAGACATTCTGCAAGTTTGGAAGAAGGTCAAATTTTCAAACTTTAATTTTTTCCCTACAACATGTGTGTCATTAGCTAATGGCCAAGCAGCTCTATACCCTTTCAAACTCCAGTGGCACTTAGTGATCAGGCATTTTACCAGTGAACTAGACTGTCTGATACACCAGTACACAAATCCTGCCTACACAAGGGCTGCAAGAACACAAGCTTCCCTTGCCAGGTAGCTGCTGTAGACGTGACAGTGACAGCTGGAGCAGAGATGAAGAGGAGACGCAACATCACCTGATTTCCAGTCTGTTCAATGACACAAATCAGTGGGCTGAAGCAGACCTGATCAACAGCTGGAGACTCAGAAATGCCATAAGTAACAAATACTATTAGTAACCAATATTTCAGCCACAGAAATAACAAAACAAAGTACAAGTGACTAAACAATACCACCTTAAACATGCATTGTATAAGGGCAAGATCATAGAATCATAGAACAACCAGGTTGGAAGGGACCCATCGGATCTTCTAGTCCAACCATTCCTATCAAACACTAAACCAAGTCCCTCAAGATCAAGTGTGTTATACATACTGAAAGGGGAAGAAGAGGTCTTTCCCTTCCCAAAAAACATTGCTTCTTTATTTTAAAATATGTTCCACAGAGGAATCTTTCACTTCCTTAGTATTCACCCAAAAAGATTTTGAAAGCAGTATTACCCTCACGCTATAAATACAGAAACTGACAAAAAGATCTAAGGAGTCCACAAAAAGAATAGAAGTATCTTCTGTCCACTAGCACTGCATACGTGTGCTTTGGTAATCCTAAACTAAAAAAAACAGATAAAAATTAACTTCTTGAGAGCGTTAAAACATTTGAAGCTTTTTCACTTTCACAGTGCATTCAGCATCTACCAAATTAACCAAGCTACAAGGTAAGAAACAGTAGCCCTCATGTTACAATAATACAGAAACTGATCTTCCCTGCTTACTAATGGCAAAAGTCATTTTTAATCCTACTTGGTATTCAGTTGCTCTAATAAATAGCTATTTCAGCATTATTCATTATTATATTTAAAGGTTTTTATGATCTGCCATTTCCATTATAAGGTCTGTATCAGAATTGCTTTTCTGTTTCTTTAAACACAATTTTTGCTTAAAGCAAACCATAGCAACTGCAAAGAAGTTACCTGCACCCCCTAAGCTCAGAGTGAATTGCTCAAGCATTACTAATTTTGAGGTGGGAGGAGTTGAAGAAATGAGGTCTTTTTATATAAAAAGCTTATAAATGACTCATGAAAACTCTTTTGGCACAGCTTATCCATGCTTGCCAACAACAACATATATAGCACCTTCCATTATTTAAGTGCTGTACAAACTAGTTTGAATTCAGGAATTAAAACCCAAACCTCACCTTTATGACCAGCAGAATCAACTTCACATTTTCACTCGACAAGAAGCAGAACTTCAGAAAAAAATTGAGCATAATATGCTATTTCTGAGAGCAGGGGACGGGTTATAACCAAGTAAAGTTTCCTTGTCAGCTCTATAAAGTACCTTACACTTGACACTCAATAAATCAGTGTTTAAAAAGTATCAGGTACCTGGCATAACAGTCCAGCAGATTTTCCAGCTGGACAACAGGTCAACACAACCACATGCACTTAGGGTTTCTGACCTTGACCAAAATCCCAGGCTACTCACCAGTAATGGTACCTGCCACAAAGAAAAACCTGGAGATTTTCTTCAGCACTCAAAGGGAAGAACCACAGGTGATTGAATTGAGGCTATAATCTGCTGGAAAGCTCTTTTAAAGAAAAACCAGCATCAACAGGAGTCTCTGGACCTGAATGTCTGTCCCACCTATCAGTAACTGCGCTTGATAAGCATTTTCATAGGCTAATCAAATTACAACTGCTTGTCACTCTCCAGCAGTCCTCGTAGGATATCCCAGAATCCACCTTCACTAGAGAGCCAATATTTATTTTCACACTACTTTTAGCTAAAGCCAGCTTATATATACACTATTTTTGCCACCTACAGATCTTTCTTTCTGTCAGTTCTGCTTCCAGCTCTCAAACTCCAGTATCATTCTCTGTCAGCTAAACATTCTTGGTCTTCTGGTCAGTGCAGCTATAGATTTATACCGGATCGAGTGCCACACTCCTGGTCTCTTGACTTAGTATGAAAGAATTAATCTAACAAGGAATCTAAGGCTGGATCACAACCAAGGGCTCAGTAACAATATTGCTCTTCTTCATGCTTGGATGTCGAAAAAGGAAGACCAGCAGAAGCAAGACCACACATAAGCAATATACTATACAAATGACATATCCAAAAAGGATATGTAGACTGTTTGTACAGTCTGTAATACTTCTTTTTTTTTTGGATATGTCCTGAGAGATGCCAAACACCCAGCCCCACTGCTTTTCTCTACAATCACTGAAAACCAAAAGAGGAAATGCAGAAACTTTCTCAAAGTGCTGCTGGCCTTCCACGACGAAGGCATCCACAAAGGAAGAGCATCTATCCATCAGATGACACACAAGTGGCTTCCTTAATTAGCGAGTAGCTAACATTAGAATCAGCAAGTGAACAGAAGGCTTCATGCACTGCTACTGCTTCCACCTACAACCTTCATCTCAGTTCCTCCGCACCCTATACCAACTACCTACCCCACAGTATTCCCTTTGTTTTCTTCTCCTACTCGATCTTCTGCTTGAAACAACTTTCCTCCTTTTACGTGCTAGGTAGAATTCTCTTTCTTTCTTTCAATACTTCCTTACGCCAATTCCCTCCAGTTTCTTTGTTCCACTCACCTCTCTTGGGGGGCTTCCAATGCTATTATCCTTGCTGAGCAACAGGGACATTGCTTCAGTCACCACACACCTTGTCATTCAAGAAGACAAGTGTGGGCTTGAAGACCTGTAAAGCAGGCCTGATGGGACGACCTGGGATCTCAGACGTTACAGTGAACAGTTGCTCCCTTTTAGCTGTGCACCCAGCAGTGATAACTAATTCTTCGATCCAAAAGAAAAGCCCAAAGGGGAATATGCTCGCATAAAGGACAGAAATTAATCCAGAAGTCCCTTTGGTCTGGCTTGGAATCACTTGCCAGATATATCAAGACCAGAAAAACAGCCATTCTATCACACCAAAGGCAGCAGCATTCTGGGGAAATCAAAGAGCAGCCTTCTCAGGGACAAGAGTTAATTATGAAATGTATCCCATGATAGGGACAGCAATTAGCATTTAGTCTGCCACATACAGCACTCTGGAAGGACACACCTGCAGCAGCCTGGATGTGCCCTTTCACAACTGCACAGACAATTCAATGCAGGGTCTTTCCAGCCCACACAAACCACCTGGCAGCTACTTGAAACGTTATTGTAACTTACTCCTGCACATGAGGATCTCCCTAAACATGCAGAAATCTGCAGCAGGTGTGCAGCTCTTCAGCTGCATCAGGTGAACAAACATTCTAGGTCCTTCAGATAAACCTGATCGATTCAAGTTCTTTTTACTTTGCTTCTGATGTGTGTGTGAACCTTAACACTTTTGAGGCACCTTATGTTTCTGAAGCACTTTACAAACACCAGCTCATTAACAGCAGCTAACAAAAACAGCCCCACATACTGAATAGCAAGGATTTTTATTCTTTTTCCCCCTAAACCAGAGAAAGTTAAGAATTAAAAGTTGCCTAAGGGTATTCTCTCTGCACTGTGGAACAGCATCTTCAAGCAGAAGACATATTTCAGACTTCCATGCAGCCTGTGCGTAGCAAAGACCCGGTTCAGCCTGGCCAAACAGCAACGGATCCAGTTCACTGGTAACTGCTGAGAAGACACCAAACGCACTGTCAGATGCAATTTTTATTCACAACAGGTATCCACGGTGTGCACAGTCTTCTCCTGAACCAGCACGACGCTGCAGCCGTGCCTCTAGGGGCTCTGCTCTGAAGAAAACAACCAAGGAAGAAATCGCTAATCCCTTAATTAGGGGCACCCACTTCACCTTCTACAGGACTAATTTGAAAGTCTGAATGGGCCACATGTCACACATGGCAAAAATTTAATAACTGAAAGTGACTCAGATTGTCGGTTCATTTCTCTGTACCTACAATCAGCTGCGCAAAGCTACTGAAGGGAAGTACTCGGTGTTAATTGAGAACAGCTTCAGAAACCACTCAACTCTGCCTTTTGAAAAAGTCATCATCTCTCTAATTTCTGATGGGAGTTGCATTACACCAGCCAAGTCACTGATCCTAGGTCTCAAGCACAGCTTGAGGAATACGCAATTAGGGCCATGTTCCCTTGCATTTTCATAAAGCTCTTGTTTAAACCCCAACTGCTACGGGATTAACTGTACTTTGGTAGCTGAGCTACTTCAGTGCTTGCAAGGTAAGAACATAAGTGCACGATGTACTCATGAAAGAAGCCTGTTAGATCTCATCATCCATCCTGCTACCCCTTTCCTCAGGCCTCACAAACAATGATGGCATCATAAAACAGTCCTACAAAGCTACAGCCACTGAATTATGAGTCAAACCCCATAATACTTATCTGTTACAAGATAACGGTGGCAACAACCAGGCCATCTACTGTCAATGCAAAGGTCAGAGTTAAAACACTCCCTTCCCTCCCAATGACATTTCTAGGTTGCTCTCTTCAGAAGGAGCCGTGCACACTATTCTACGTGTATCCGTGTCTTACGGTAAAAAGGAAAATAAGGTCCACCCTCCCTTTACTCAAGAGCCGATCTCCTTTCTACTCACAAATATCCGAGAGACAAATGTTACTGCATAAAACATTACTTCACTTCTCCAATCAGGTGACGAGGGACTCAGGTAACGAAACACAAAAACAATGACATTTGGATACCATGGAGATCATGGCCAGACAAGAAAGTAAATTAGCTATCATTACGACACTGATCTGGCTTTCCAAAAGAGGTAATTTGCATGTAGCCAGTACAAAGAAAAATAAAGATGCTTTAACAGAATCGCTGCTTGCTGATCAACCCAGTAGCAATGGAACAAGCCATCTCAGCCACCGAAGAGCCACCCACTCCAGGCTTTTCATACGTGACTGACTGTGCAGATGTAAAGTACCTGACCAGAGTTCCCTCCAGGTGTAATGAAGCCTCACTCTGCATTTCTTCTGGTAGCACAGCAGCTTGTGCACAATCTGAATGCAGCGGCTGGAAAAGAGAGAGCAAAGGATTAATTACATTGCATTTCCCAGCAATTCCACATCAAACCTGGAAACATCTCATAAATCAGCAGCAGGGAAACGTCTGTTAAGAGGAGGGGGCTCATGGTTTTGGGCTCCTAAAGGGAACTAACAACAAAAAACCAGCCGAGGCAAGAGAAAGGGGCCCTGTATGCCAGCTTAAGTTCAGCATGAGTGGACCAACTACAAATGCAAGTTTGTGGCTTATATTTAGTTAGTACTTTCCACTCTTTGTTGCCCTTACCTGAGGACCTCATAAGCCCTGCAAAAGGACTTACTTAACCTGTAGGCTCAATACATATGAGATACAGCACTCAGATTTTCTAAAACCTGGACACAATGGAGCTTTTCAGTTTCTTTGGCCCAAACGATGAGGCAAAAAGAAATTAGAGTCTAACAAGCTGCAGGATTTTTAGTTGTACTGAGGCATGCAGATTAATTATATGAAAAACAGAAGGAGATTTCTGTCAATTTTCCAGTCTCTTTAAACAAATTATTTAAGTTTGATGATTAAGCAATACACCTACAAGCTCTGAAATCCTCCAACAAGCAGCTAGTGCACCTGTGAAGGCTCCAAATCCCGTAAGTCTCTACAGCATCTTGTGTCCACACAAACTCTTAGGTACACAAATATTCCTCACAAATTACATCAGATCTAAATAAACAATATAATAAGTAAGTTCTCCAACACTGGCTTTCACTAAGGGCAAGGCAGAAAATATATACAAACTTGAATTTGCTAGACCAAGATATTTTTAGTTATTAACATTTAGAAAAAACACTTCAAAAAAGAAATATTCCTTTTTCCCCAAATCCTTATTTCTCAAAACTACGTTATCTCTTTAACATCAGTATCTCTCTGAAAAGAGACTGCATGTCAGGCAAACACAGAGAAATCATTTTTTTTTAATTCCATGGAAGTTATTCAAAACAAGGCTTGAAAAAGCCTTAAGAAATAACATGCAGAAGGTATACGTTATTCTTTTCAGACTGTTAGATGATCCCAAAAATACCATGATAGAATAAAGACTGTAACTAACTTCAGACAAAGAAAGGTAAAACCATTTCTAATAGCTGAGCATCACATTAAGTGGTGTATTTCAAATTGGATTCTCAAATTCAACCAAGAAAAGAAAGCAAACCAGCTCGGATACTGTCTCCAGATCAGGAACAGTAATCACTCTGGGGACAGACCTGCTATTTCTGACATTACTGGTACCAGACGATGCCCAGTACCTTTCAGCTTGGCTATAAGACTAAAATTGGCCTCTGCAAAAAAAAAAAAACAAACTACTGAAGGCACTGACCAGAGAGAACTGGGTAGTGGCTAAAACATTTCTTTATAATTACAGTAACTGTTAATGCAAAATACTCTGCAGACATTATCTCAGCATTGAAACCTTGTAGTTGTACACAGTAGCATACAGTTTTCCAGGTGAAATCAAGGCACAGAAGAAAAGGGATGGGGAGCAGCATTAACAGTCTAAGTACCTTCATACCGACACCTCCTAAATGTGCTGCAGAGAAATAACATCACTAGTTGTGCATTAAGAACACTCACTTCGAATGCAACGACTGCATTTGCCATGGGACAGTCTCAGGCAGGAGTATAAAGGACTGCACAAAGGTGTCAAAATTACTGGATACAAATGTCCACTGATAGTTGCTACTCTTTTTTTTTTGTCTTTTTTACTCTCATGGGGTTTCTAGAAGTGACCACGCTTTGAGCCCAAGCATTTTCCACTTCCCATGTGAAATTCCAATGTGCTACACCCACCTACAATTAATTCTGCAATTGTCATTCGAAAATACTTCTCCCAAACTCACAATTTAACTGTACAACCATTGCAAAGGCACTGTAGTTGCAGGGTTACTTGGGAAAAATCAGAACACGCTGAAAAGTTTCCTTAAGGGAAAACAGCCTATGAATCTTTATCTCTTCTACTGAACGTAGTGCTGTTCAAGCCTTGGGGAAATGCAGTACAGTCAGTCAGAGCAGAGCCAATGATCTGCCCAAATCCTATTCCTGCCCTCCAGGCTAAAGCAGAATAAAGCATTCTGGGGGCACCATGGGACACAAAGAGCTCTCCCTTATAGTCCTGTTCTCTTCTCTCCATTTCCCCATCGCTAAGTTTTAACCCTTGCTGCCTAGAAGGCTATTTCAGCCTTAAATCTCTCTCCCACGCTCCACGCTGCCATCCTGTTTTTTTCAAAGCTCTTTGCAGTTTTCAGACCAACGTTCACCTTCTGGGAAGTGGGGATTCTTGCATTGACTATTATAACACTTTTTTCACATTGAAAGGCTTTGTGTTTGATGAAGTAGATTAGGAAATCGGTCTGAAAAGTGGAAATTCATTTTGCTTTCAATTTTCTGGCACACAGAGCACTTTAGAAGTAGAAAAAGTTGCTGGAAGAGTTCATGAAAAGCAACCCTGTTCCTCACCAGCCGTGAAGTGTTATTTCAGCCAGAAGATTGCTCTATGACTAGAATTCCACACAAATTCAAAACTTCACATGAAATGACAATGAGCCACCCCACAGACACTTACACATAGAGATCCATAGGAAATTCTTTCATCATGTGTGTTACAATGAATTCCACCATCAAATCTGACAGAAAAGAAAATTATAAAGTAAGTATTAAGCTGGCTATTTCCAGTAGACAACAATGAGCAAGTCGAACTACCACACCTACCTACCTCTACCTGACACCAGTCCTGCTTAGATGACAGAAATTTCCCTTTATTCTATTTGTTTGTTTTAAAGAGCTTTAGACACCCTCCGGAATTAAAAAAAAAAAAGACCAACCAACTACTGGAAACTGAGAGTATGGATTGTAATTTGCTTTTAGGTACTGCTTCCTCATATGCTTTCTCTCACTATTAGTCAAATGAATATACCACAAATTCTAATGCTTACAATTGCTCTCATGTTTCTGTTGTAGAACAAAAAACCACACACATTGTCTAGCAATACTCACCAAGCACTGCACACACCAGCGGGCGACAGGGCAGGTTCTTGTCTGCTGCTTTCTTCCTATGTCGCATTGGCTTCAGACACACAAAGATGACAAGAAGTCAGCAGAAGCCTCAAGTGACATTCTGTGTATTACTGTATCTTTCATGCAAACAATATCCTAGGCTTCCCTTTGTCCTTTTCTCTAACTGCTGTCTCACCTGTATCAATCCTAAGGCCATGGCTGGAGCAAAATCGTGCTGATTTTCAGCACACTGACCACTGAGATTTTGTTTCTCTAGCTGTGTAACTGGAGGGCACTGTTATATCACAAGGAGCCAGGGGGAGAAGAAACACACACAAAAATTTCATACAGCAATTCCTCCCCCTTGCCTGACATACTGATTTGCTCCTGACCCAGAAGTCTGATCTGCATTCTTAACAGCGTGTGAAGTATTAAATGGCTTTGATGGCTCTTGTAACAGACCAGAAAGGCTAATTGAATGGCAAGTTTGTCGTTAAGTGGGAATGACTATCATCCTTGCAGTGTGTTCACTAGGAAGCAAGATGCTCGTTTCTATCCTGGACTGGTGACACATCACTGTCAGATGAGAAGGAACTTGCCAGTATCACAAAGACAGAATTCATCAAGTTAGGATAACAATTCAAGGTACTTATAACCACAGAGCTTTGTGAACTAGGCAAGGATGCTTCCTCGACAGGTACCTGCAGCAAAAAGCTCTGGAGAAAATACATTCCTCCTTGAAGGTGAATCACCACATGCAGGATGAAGCATAAGCCAAATTAGAGCACTCGGTGTAACTCCAGATGGCTATTAATATATCACATGAGGGCTAATGTTTGCTGAAGATCAAGGCAGAACATTCTCTCTACTACCAACTTCCTCAGAGATTTCATAATAAACAGTTCCTCGCCAGCTACACAGGCCTCTGAATTCACCAACAGGGCAGCCAGTTCTTTGTTCTTTGAAGGGATGAGACATTCTGAGAGCAAATTCAAAATCGTTCCTCAACTACTGCAATTCTCACAGTATTTCCACATGCCCTAGAAGTCTAGGTCGGACATCTATGACATAGTTTTCAACACACAGAGACTCAAATCCTCCGTGTTCTTATCCCAAAGAGAAAACAGCATCTGGAGGAAAAGACTCACCATCCTGTGCAGGTTTACTCGAAAATTCATGTTGTCATCATGGAGAAAAGCGTTAGCATACTGATCCTATTGCAAAAAGAAAGAAAAGCAAGCAGCTTTGAATAGTCAAACAAGTGCCCAACACCTTCCACTCGACTCTCAAATCAAGTGTTTCAGTGTAAAACTCCCAATATACAGCCATAAGGTTAGAAAGCTCCCTGTAACCTCCTCTTGCCTCCACCTATGCCCCACCCGTATGTTCAGATACACAGAGGTAAATCCCTTCTGATCCCAATTCCACTTTAGTTGAAGTCTGCACTACTGCTTGTTTTGTTAGCAATTTATTTTCCCTTCTCCTCCTTCGCTCATCCAAATCCTGGTCTGCACACACCCCAGCATCGAGAGTTTCAAAGTCCTGTATAACACAGGAGGTGGTTCTCTAGCATGCAAGTTCCTGTGACTGTGGTCAAACGTTTATGTTGGCATTTCGATGGACCCATCGTGCCAGAAGTTACTGCAGTACTAGCAGGTAGGTTTGTCAGTTGCCCTGCCCCACAGGAAAAGGGCATTCCAAGACCAGCTCTAAATCAAAGCGATTCCTCTAGACAATGCACAGTCAGGTTGGGTAACAAATATATCTTCCCTTTAATACCAGAACCAAAACATGCCCTGGCTATGCAGAAACAGAACTTCTTTTCTTGTATTATCTAGGTATCCTCCTGAAGAACTTGTGTCAAAAAAAATTTAATTATAAATATTTGAAATGCAGATGATTAGCTTTCAGGCTGAGCCCTGAAGAAACATTACTTCAGAATCTTTACGCTGGCTATCAACATCACTGCTTTTTATTGCAAGGTCTTTACTTGCAAGGAAGCAATATGCAAATGCCAGGAAAACCTAATCACCATTCGGGACACCAGTCAAGCTATTAGTACCTACTTCCCACAGACAGGAACACGTCCATGCAGGACTGCTGACATGGCTCTGTGATACTGCTTTCTCACCCTACTACCAGATTTGCTACTTGTCTTGCTTGTGGAGACCTACAGTGATGCAGCTTTCTTCCAGACTTGTATCCTTCTCCAGAAGAAGGGATATGGCATTGCTCATGTTTACTCCCAACAGCAGGGAGTTGAAAGCCATTGGCACACTCCTCATCTAAAAGCCACACCCCAAGGTCACTCAACAGCAAAGAGAGAAAAGGCTTAGGTTTGCTCTTTTCTCTCTTCATCCTTAGGAGCTGGCTAAGATGATCCAATTTTCAAATTTCAAGTCAATTTTAACAGTACTGCATCAGGTTTATTAGCAAAATGTTAAGTGCCTGAGATCCTCATTACTCAGTAACACTGCAGATCTTCAGCTCCGGCTCAGCAGGAGGCAGGGGATGCACACGCAGACAGAGGCCTGTAACATACCATCTGCTGAACAGCGTCGCACGAGAAACCTACCTCTGCTATGCATGTCAGGATAATCAGACACAGCTTGCCACTGTGCAGCCGGTGCTCGTCTGCAAAGAAAAAGAAGAAACAAGTCCTCCATGAGCCACACAAGCCTAGCAGTTATGAAGAGTGAGGCAGAAGTTGCAGCAGGAGACAAGATCAGCCTCAGAGACTCTTCATACTCCTACTTCCTCTACAATAGCCAACAGCCTACTCTCATCCAGCACTCATCCTCCAGCATGACCACTAAACCCACCAATTTTCCACTGGTCTGTACCAACAGCAAAGTGTCTGATTTTAACCTACAACAGCATTGAAACCATCAGTGAGGTTTCTGTCTTGTTCCGTTTTACTCCCACAGATATCCTAAATACTGGAGTTAGTCCCTATCTTTCTGTCACAGCAGAGACACAATTTTCCCTCCCCTAGACAACGAAAGAAAAAGATCACCTTTACCGTAGGTTATAAAACCAGTAGCAAAGCTTTGTTAGGGGCACAGCTCAGCACAGCAGAATGACTCCTGACATTATGCTCAAAGTTCTGAGTTTTAACCCGAATACTGAGACACATGACCTAGTTTGCTCTGTGCAAAATCATGAAAGAAAGAAGTCTGCAAAGACTTAGGATTTTGAGTCAAAGGAGTTCCACCTCGATCATGTTCTGCAACTTGTTATTCATCTTACAACTTCATGCAGCTTTTGCCCTGAATAACAACTGGAGGGCAGAATGACTCACAAATAGAGAGGGACTAAGGCAGAAAAATGCAATTTTTATTTGGATTATTTAAAACTCTTTTCTCTCCGTTTTGACTCTGAAATACCGAAAAGTAAGATATATACAGTTATAGAGTAATTTAGGAAGGAAGAAACCTCTGGTCCAACCCTGGTCAAAGCAGGGCCAGCTAAGATCAGGCTGTTCAAGGCACCGTGAAATCAAACTCATTTAAAAACTCTTTGTTCTAAAAAACAAACCATTCACTCCCAAAGCCATAAACATACAAAACCCAACCACAAGAACATATCTATGACTAAATTCTGAGGAAGCTTAAAACCACGTATTCCTGAGCTTTTTTAAAACATAAGAACCCTAAACGTGCCACCCCAAACGTCTCCTTAGAGTCAGACTCGGAGGACAGGGAAACGTGAAGCAGTCAAAGCACTCTCACAGAAACTGGAAGACAGCGTCAAGCAAGCTCCTTGCATCTTTGCAGGTCACTTTTACAAACACTTTGCTAGTTACTGTGTATATGATAATCTATAAACATAAAGATAAAATGCGCTTAGCTAGCTGTTCTGTCTAGTTTGATGCCTCTTTTGTTTTCTTTTTATGCTGTGGAGGGACAGATATTTACTAACAAGACGTGCCCTAAAGCACACTGATTTTATTTTGCTGCACTTACCTCAGCTAAAATACTTAAGTGAAAAGTTTTCTACTCCAGCAAAGCAGGAGAAATGGCCTTGAAGAACTCTGATACACTGGAGCCTTGTTATTTTCCTGTTGTAAGGCCTCCCTGTATATTTCTGTAGGTGCTGCTACCACTCCTTTCTCTGGGGATCACGCTGTAAAGGCTCCTGTTTCACACAAGGAGCTCTGCCTTCAGCTAACGTGTTGTGAATATCACACTATTTTCAGCAGTTATGGGGCAGTTACTCGCACAGACACTTGGTACTTTCACAACATCCTTCGTTAAAGGAACAAAGCAGATCACTTCCTCTGGGGAGGTACATCAGTGTGAACCCTATTTTACAGATGGCAAAAAATAATGCAGTTTTAATTCCTCCCAAGATATCTGCCTCAGACTGATACAAGATAGAAAACAAGAGGAGGACCTAGCAAACACAATCTATTAAATTATGCTCTCTGGGACAGGACCAAAACAACTGCCTAGGCTGGGATGTGGAACAAATCAGTCTTGCCCCTAAGCGTTCCCACACGTCTCAGGACACATGGAGTGAAATTTGAGTTATTCATTCTTCTTCTCTAGTTGCTATATTGGTGGCACACGTGTGGTCTTACACAAGAAGAAGAAAAGTTATGCAGAGCCCCATCTATCATCACAACATAAGGACAGGAATATATCCACTAGAATCACTAAGCACTGGTTTGGAAGGCACACTTCTTTCAAACAATCAATCAGGAGAGCTCATTGCCACAGGTTGCCATGGTGGCAAGGAGATTAGGTCTATAAGCCACACCAGTTTCAAACATCATACAAGCTAGAACCAAAAATGAGACATCAACTCCTCTCTCACTGACTTGTTTAGTAAGGAATCCCCTCTGTCAGATTTCACTCCACCTGAAACTAATCCAGCTTGGCAGTTCCCAAGGGCCTCTACAGACTTTCCATGTTACATGACTAATAAGTGCAGAAGTTAAATTTAAAAACATAAAATTGTTCCATCCAAGACTTGATCGGCAAGAGAGACCCTCAGAAAAGCAAATAAGACTGATGAGAGCTGGTAAGCTTTTCTCATGTGTGCAATCTATACGAAATGAGTAAAGAAAGATCGAGGTGGTTTAGCTTAAAGACAAAAGCAAGAGGAAAGGTAAAAGCAGACTTCAAATGCACGAAGGTTGTCACAATGAAGAAATAAATAATCCGTTCTCGGCATCTATCTTGTAGAAGAGAACTAGTAATTCATCTAAATCACAGCAAAGAATTTAGCATGCACATGAAGCTTTCTCATAATAAGGGCAGTTAAACACTGGAACTGATAGTCTAAAAATGATGTTCCATTATCGGAGTGTCTTTATTCAACCTGTTAGCAATATATCTGAGCAAAGATACAGGCAAACCTGATTCTGCCTTGATTTTGTGAGGTGTACTAGATGTTTTCATTAATTCCCTTTTGGTCCTAATTTCTACCATCCAGTTTTTCCTCAAGTAGCTTGCATACTGAACAAGAACAATACAGCCGGGTACAATTTCTCTGCAAGCTAGTATGTACAAGGACACTGTCCTTCCCGCTCCCTTCTACAGCGTCAAGCGTTCCATAATCGATGCACCGCAGCTCTGCATCTACCTCCTTATTTTTGTTCAGTTGTTACATCTAACTTAACAGAAAAAGTTGGCAATGGGCTGAAATATGGTATGAAGATCATTTGTTATGTTCACACTGTGGTCCTGCCCATATAACCACTGGGCAAAACAGCACCCCTGGGTACCTCAGGCAGGAGGTGAAGCAATACTTCAACTCCAGCAAGCTGAAATTAACCTCCACAAAACTATCAGGAGAAACAAAAAAGCATGATACGGAAATATATCTTGTCAAGCAAATTGCTGCTAGTACAGTGTAAAGTCACTGCAGTCCTCCTTATAATTAAAGAGCTGCCTGTTTAACCAGCAAGTACCAAAGGACAAAGGAAATATTTCCTCCTAATGCTGAGCTTTGCCTCCTGTGTCGGGTTCTAAACGTTCTTATAAATACAGTTTGCTGGTACATGACTTCCTCTCTGTGTTGGACAGTTGGGAATCAGATATGCTCACACCTCCTGCATAGGGACAGGCTTGGCTATTAGGTACTATTATTATTATTATTACATTCTTTCCATATGTGACTTCTCTCCTGACAGCACTATGTCTCTCCTCATCTCATAACTCTTACCTCACAATAAGAAGTCATTTCATTTTCTCAGAAGGTGGAATCTTCAGTCCTCTAAAGGGATTCCAGTTAACTTCTATTTATGGAGTCACTAAACATGTTCTTATGCCCTCCTGACTTCAAGAAGCAATGCTTGCTGCATCCACAGCTGCACCAACGGAATTTATTTACCTTTTGTGTCCTGCATCACAATCGAGCTGTACTTCAAGAAGGTTATCAGCAGGTTGCTAGTTTGCACGTCAGCATCCAAAGGCAGCTCTGCAGAGCTTATAACTGGAACAAAGCAGATAAGACACGTTTACTCCCACCAAATACAAGTGGTAACAATACAGAGATCCAAGTCACAGACCTGGGATAAGATCAACTTATTTGCAGGGTCACCTGACCTCCTCTTCCTTCATGACCACTTACCAAAGATTTTGGTTTGAAGACTGGTACCTCTCCCCCAGAGACCATTTCTCCTGCTCTAACTACAGGTCGTGGTAGCCAGCAAAGTGATACCTGCCTCTGCCCTGTCCTGCCCCCGGCACCCACACCAAGGGAGATCAACCTGCTGTTTTGGCACTCATCAACATTCCCAGCCTGAGAAGCCCAAGATATTCTCACCAGTACCCAAATAATTCTTAAAATCAACACAGCTAACATTTGCACCATTCCCTGTTTGGAAAGAAGCATTCCCAGCAAAGACTCTTCTCAGTTCCAGCAATTCTGGAATTTCTGTTCCAAAAGGTCCATATCATTTCCGTTCTTCTCTCCAAACAACAGCCTCTCTTGCAGAAGCAACACACAAGACAGCAACGTAACAATTATTGCACGACCAAAATGGTAGAAAAGAGAGACAGAAAGAGCAGCTTTACAAAAATCAAGAAGCAGAAGCAATCATGTGCTGTGCTAGGCAAATCACAACACAGCAGGGAGCAGAAATGTGCTTTCCATACCTGCAGCAGAGCAGTTCACCAGCATTTCTCTAGGATACGCTCTGTGTTACCAACAGCTCCACTTACCAATACCTTAACACTGGACATCACCTGCCTCAGACTTTACAAGAAGCCGTCTCAATTACTCAGCTAATTGCACAATGTGCCTCCTGCTCACTCGCCATGTACCACCCGAAGCACTGAGTTTGAGTTGTCAAACCTCCACCACGTGACTGAGCACATTTTTACTGATGACTGAGCCCAAGCCGTCTGCAAGGGCCATTCCCTCCTCATTCAGGGACACTTTATGAGAAATATTGAAGGCAGGGGGGAAGATAAGAGAGAAAAACACAGCATGCATTTACCTGCAGATCCGGACAGATAAGTCTGGTACCATTAAAGATAAATCAGCTCTGACAGAAATAAACATCCCAAACTGATGGAGCTAATCTAGGAGGACTTCAGCAAAGCGGAATGAAAAATTAAGAGTGAAACACACAAGTGGGAACCAATACAGAAATTAAAGTGTATCAAAAGATCGGGCAACTGGAGAAATTATTAGTCTAGGAATAAGTTTCTACTCTAATTCCTTAGGTGTCAGGTTAGTTGTCGTTTTTGTGAGTGACCTGGGCACAAAAAAACAGTTGTTGGCTGATGAATCTGCTAATGGCAGAAATTTGGGATAGGTAAACACAGAGGAATATCAGGATGCGCACGAAGAATAGGATAAAAGCAGAGCCAGGAACACAGTAATGTCCTGTGCAAGGTCCTGGTGAGCCCTTGTCTTGAACAATGTCCATAATTATGCTGATTCCATGTTAAATCATTGAACGAGTTTAAAGAAAGGATAGTAAGATGATCAGAGGAATAGAGTGTCCTTCTTATTAGACTGCAGAATACAAAGGTGAGTTACCCAATGCATGAAAAAAGAGTTATCTGTGTTCCAAAGTAAGGTTAACACCATAATAAATGAGTATAAACTGACAAGAAAGGCAGGTTGGAAAGCTGAAGATTTTTAACCAAGGAGCAAGATGCTGAAAACTGCCTCCCAACAGGAATTATTGGGAAACAAATTTAACAAACTAAACCAAAGGTTGATAGATTCAAGGGATTCTACAATGATGTGGCTACAATTACAAGATGCAAGATTCACGGAGTCAAAGGGATCCTTTCAAGCTCTATGTGCCTGTCCTAACATGACAATAACATTATTGTTCTGCCTGCCTAGGAGCTAAAACTAGCAGTTTTTCACATGTAGAAGGTCATAGGTGGCTTGAATTGTGATTGCCAGAAGGCTCTATATCTTCTTAAGTCATAAAGACAGCCAAAGACAGTGCTCCCTTTGCACTGGAAACAGCCCTGCAGACCACTAAGACACACATCATAAGAACTATATTATCTCTTTTCCATCTGTCTTCAAGAATGCTCAAGGCTTTTCTAATTCTCGAGGAAAGAAGATGGCATTTATGATGAGACTGGAACTTGTAAAGGGCTCTTAGGGGAAGTGGTTTGATCCTGTGTACAACTGGGTTTTGGTTCAGAGAAAAGTCTGCCTTAACAAAAACTTCCTTTCATAATTTCAGCTTTATATCTCATAACCCTGTGATGAGATAAGTAAGGTTTATTTACCCCTGGAAGTGGCACAAGCACAGGCACAGAAGGATGAAGGAGACAAACCAACAGTCAAATGCAGGATTCTTTAAAGTGAGCACAGAGAGGCTCAGAGCACAGCAGAAGTTCTCATGCAGTTTGGGATTATACAATCACCTTGAATACAAAATCGTAGCCCTTGGAAACAACAGGCCAAGTAGATCAACAGTAACCTCACTGTTCGAATTACATCAAAGAAATGATAATGGGGCTTTTAGCTTCTAAAGGCTGCCCATCCCCAAGCGCAAGCTGGTTTAGTCCATTCAATCTTGATGCTCTGGGGCTCCTGAGACGTTGCTAACATGCCCAGTCTGTTGGCAAAGTCTATGCAGTGAGATTGGAAGCTTTTTCACCCCCAATATTATGAATAGCTCAAAGATGTTGCTAAAAGTCTGAAAAATGTATTTATATCCCCAGTGGGTCCTTCTGGAGCTGTTACAATGAACACACCGAATGAATATTTAACAACAGTAAGCAAACTGACATTTAGATAACTATGGTGACAGGCACGCTTGATTTACATATTATGGATCAACAGTTTCTAGCAAAAGTCTCATTTAAAAAAAAAAAGAGAAAAGAAATCACTCTGAAGAACACATCACCGTTTATCTTGTTCATGCTACACACCTGGACTTTTTTTAATAAACATCTCTAAACTTTGAAAGGCCTTAATCCACATTATATATTATGAGTCAGAGAAATTTCAAACCAGAATTTGAACCTATTTTTAATCCCATCCAGCATAAAGAAAACTGCCTGAAATCCATAGTCGGATTTCTACGTGTAACTTGAAAACAGCTCAACTGTTATTTTTTTAAATGCAGGAAAAAGAAGAAAGCAATCTTTTCATTCCAAAGCCAGAAAGCCTCTAGCTAACTCTCCGCAATAGGCAAACTGACTTGCAAGATCTCAGAAAATGAGAAAAATCCTGACATACTTTTAAAAATATCAACAATACACAAGCACCACCACTCAAATGAAACCAAGATGAGGTCCTCAAAAAAGTCACTGAGGCCAAGGATCAGCGACAGCAAATAGAAATAAAGAATGCTTCCCTGTGTAATTGCTGCGCATTAAGATCAGCTCCTCTCCTTAAACTTCATAACCTTACAAGCAGCAAGAAGCCTCAAGCTTCACAAGATCACTGACTCCGCTGAAAGCAGGATGGAGCTTGTGTTTTGCTTTTATTCTTCGGTAAATTAAAAAAAGAGTGCAAGCAAGCTGTAGCTGTAGGTAAGCATAAATTCTGCCAGTTGTATAATATGGTGTGTGGGTGGATACGTTCGCAACGAACGCGTTGAACAGAAGCCCAAAAAATGCCTGTCCCTCTACATTTTACGTTGTACGTACAGAGAGACTGGAGACGCAGGGGGCTTTTTAACTGAAGCTTTTGATATCCATGGTAACCACACAGAATTCATCCACACGGAGGATCATCCTTAACTAGGATGATCAAATGACCTGAACAGCTGATATAACTGAGTAACCCAGGCTGCTTTTCCTTAGAAATACTTCCTAACCATGCCCTGCTCTAACTAACTCTGTTCCTTCATTAAACACTTTCTTCAGACCTAGAGGATGCTACAAAAGTACATGACAACAGTCACGTTTGATTTCTTGTCTTTAACTAGGTTATATCTGCCCATACCTTAAATGAAAAGGGTTTTATTTTAGATGACTTCAAGGCATATTTATGTGAACACAAAACATCTCATTTAGAAGCAAGATCTCAGGGCAAGCAGTCTTTTACAGAGCCTATCACAGAAAAAGCAACAAGAATATCTCCACATCCAGGTTGGATTCAAATTCCAACTAATTCAAAGCTGGGGAGAAGTGTGTTAACAACAAGCATGAATCCACTGCAATTCTCTGCAAAACTGTTCCAATGACAAATAAACCCAGGCAAAGGGTTTGACACTAGAAAATATTCATAAGTAGAAGCCTATCTAGAATAACTAAAGGTCTGGGTGCAGACACTGGGAAAGTACTGTTTTCAGGAGGTAGATCAGCATATTTTCGTTGAGCAATATACAAGGCAAAACAGAAGTAAATTCCAGTCAAAGAATCTTGCTCATTTTCATAAGGCAAGTCACTCCAGGAAGACCTCTGGATTACATCTGCTCCAGACAGACCTCATTAGTTCACACCTCAAGAAAGTTCGCTAGTTATTCTACAGTTTTAATTGTTTTTTTACTAGGAGATCATTACATTTCTTACCATCTGAAGAAGGTGGGGTGGTTCCAAGTGGAGTGACAGGTGTCATTGGAATTGGGCTTGTTGGTGCTGTCATCAGCCCCATTTCAGGATGGCTCTAACAGAAAACACAAACGCCCAGACAGACACAGGTCAATAGCTTCCCGAGGCATGAGCCATGCAGATCGCTACTTGCACTGTTCCACACAGCAGACGTGACTAATGAAGTCTCAAGAAACTTCAGCCTCTCCTCCAGAAAACAAGGTTATGTTTCCTGACCTTGGACATCTACAATTAATCTGTAAATCAATTTCTTTACTCCACAAAACATGCAAAATTCATCAGAAAGTCCCCAGCATACAGATAACAGGCCCTTCCCCAGTGTAGAATGAGAAAAGGTAAGCAGAAGCCCATGGTGTTTATAGCTTCCAGTTCCCCCCCCAAAACAACCCCAGGATGAGTATTTGAAGTCTCCCAAGATCCTTTTATTTCTCTTTCTAAAAGCAAAATCACTTTGCTCCTGCCCTCCACCTGTTCATATTCAAAGATGATGGCAATTTATTACTTCCCCATCTCACTATAAAGCCCAGGCACTGCGGGAAAAGAGTGCATAACATAAATAACACTATCATTATCGATTCTCTCCGCTTCCATCAGTCAGTTGCTCTCCCCATTTCATCTTTGCTAATAGTTGCCTGCCTAATGACTGCTTTGACTTCACTCTTTGTAAGCTTCCAGATCTCTCCACGCTGGGGAGACTGCAGGCAATCTGCTGTGCTATTTTAAGTCTGGCTGCCAAGCAAAGTGTCCGTTTCATAGGGCAAGTTTTACGTAAATATATATCATTCGCCTTCATATATGATCACAATTTCAAAATAGAAGAAGGGATACAAGAACTGCTGATCTGACGTTAGTTCCGTAGGGTTTTTCACAAGTGGGTATCCCCCACGTTGTCTTTGAATATCTCATTTTATGAACAACTACAAACACGTCTATTTTACAGGAAGCACAGGCACACATTCCACTTTTCAAAGACAATTTTACACTATTACAGGTACCGACTTAAACTTTAAAATACAACTTTCCATAGAAAATCTTACATAAAGCAGGTTTGCCTCCATAGATTTTGATCTGGTGTTTACCTCTTTTCCCCAGATCCTAATATTCAGCACAGGGATCACAGTGCCACCTAGCAGCAAACACTCAGGACCAACAAGCTTGTACATACACAAGTATCTTAATATTTCAGCATTCACACAACTGTATCCCTGCTCTTCCTATGTGCCTATGTGCAGCAGGTCATCATTCGAGCAGTCCCTGGCCAGGGTAACAAAACGACAGGAACAATTACCAGCTTTTGCAGAGCTTTTTAAAAGGACAGCATGACCTACTTTGCCCTCTCTTAAATAATTAGAGACAACCCACCCCAGAACATCAGACCTCCACTTCAATTAAACCCACTCATCGGAGGCCACTTCAAGCTACCACTTTCACAAATAACTAGTTTATCCTTTTAGTTTTAATTTAAGAGCTTTTATTCCAGCTGCTGTGTTCCTGCCCTCCTCTTTTTCCCTGCCAAAGGCCTCTCTTCCCTCAGGGATACCTTGACAACAGAAACGCCTCAGTTTGTATTACGCAGAACTGAAAGAGCAGGAATTTCTCACAAGCAGTAGGAATTAATAATCTGGCATAAGAGAGGCAGGGAACCTCAGCAAATTAACCATTCAGGGAACAGAAGCTTTCTTCAGAGGAAGAAGATCTGCCTGTCAGACCTCTTCCATTGTCACTACTGCCAGGACTCTCCAAAAGTCTCTACTCCCCCATCACACCAAGCCTGTGGTGTATGGCTGCAGTTTGAGGATCTGAAATAACTCGGGAAAGGCATTAACTGTTGTGCTGATGTAATTTTTCTCACAGGTTATAAGCAGTACTTAAAAGCCAAAATTCAAAGCCTGAACCTGAAGGTTTTCCCAAACCCATTAAGCTCTCCTTCCAGCCAGCCACAGCACAATCACCAAATCAGACAGACTCGTTATCTGTCTCGCAGCAATTGCCTTTGCAAACTCATATGCTGTTTAGTAAAGCATCCAGAGGTGTGCGCTCAGAGGCACGGAGCAGCCCACTGCTGCTCAGAAGGCTGCCAAAGCTCTGGTTTTTCATCATAAACAGCACGATGAGGAGTACTATGTTCCGGCGACTGTTTCCCAAGCAAAAGGACTGACACTTTTCAAGGAAGACTGAACACAAAGTAGTATTTGAAACAACAGTCCTCACATGTCAATTAGTTCCTAAGCAAAGGATACTCAAACAGACAACAACACGCAGCCTGCGCACACCCACACAGGACACTTTATCCAGCTCTGGAGTCAAATCCTCCTTTTTCCTTTGGCTCCTAACTTCTCAGGGGCATGAATTGCTCTGATAGCTGCGGCAATCTCACCCCCACCAGTCCGCCCACTCCTTCCTCCCAGAGAGCAGTACCAACAGAGTGCAGGAGGCATTCCACACAGGCTTTCCCATTCGTTGGGGAGAAACGGCTCATTCGAACACGAGCTGGACCCTCAAAACTTTACTCAGGAAGCATTTTCTAAAAGCAAAATAAGCCCAGGCCCTGACCTGTTTCTAATCTTCCATGCCTATCTATGCCTGTGATAAGGACACAGGAAAAAAACCACAAAACTTCTTTAAAACAGTTCCATTTCTTTCTTTTGACTTTCAAAGCCCCTCACTACAAAGAAATGGGCAAACATTGCACTGAAACTCACTTGTGCCAGAACTGTGATGAAATTCCGGTTTAAGTGAACAGCTTCGTAGAGGGCAAGAAGGATTGCTTCGTTAGTTCTGTGGAAGGGACACAGACAAAACAGCACTTAGCTAAGGGCTAACATCGGATGAGAATCCCAAGAGCAACGTTTTTCAGAAGCATGGCCCATACGAAAGAATACATTTTTTACAACTATATGAAACTCTGTCTCTAGAATCCAGTTTTGTTTCAACTATGATTAATAGCTAGCAATTCCCCAAAACAGCTAGTTTTAAAGCTCAACCACAGTCTTTGTTCCCTTTTTGCAGGAGTTCTCCCTTGTTGCTCAGTCTCAAACAGTGTTTTTCCTTTAAAATTCTTTCTCTTAAAGGAAGTTCCTACAGACACCATAAACCCTCATATTTATCACTTCCTCCCTCGACTTCAGAAATACATTCTTGGGGACAAGAGAGCACAAACAATCGCATCCCTTCTGCCACCTCCAACATGCCAATTATACATTACAAATGCCTCATAAAAAAACACAGTTGTTTTATTTTTATACGCTTCATTACAAGCAATTCAGCTGTGGCATCTCCTGCTGCACCCCTCCCACCGAAGCGAGAATCCATTGTTTGCAGGGGTGTGGTACCATTTTAGTCATTAGAGAACTGAAGTCTCTTTAGTTTGCTTTACTATATTAAAACAGCTCCATGAAGAAGCAGAGGATGTTGACCAGCGTGGGAGCTGCTATTCACTGTGTAACCAACAGCTGTGCACTTACTGGACTGAGATCTTCTCATCAGCATCCGCTATGAACATGCTGCCCACCTATGGAAAGGAAGAATATTGCAAGAGAGGAATTTCTGAAAGTTGTTAGGCAGCAAGAGGATTTAACAACCAGAAGTGCCCTGGAAGAGGGCAAGCATGCAACTTACTTTCTAACCAATGAAATACAAATTGGAAAGAAGATGCCCAATTACAAACATTTTCAACTTTATTTTGCACTGTTGTCATTGATCAACACTTCACCCATTAAATCACAAAAAAAAACCCCAAAACTGTATGGTGAATCCCAACTTGGATTAATCTGCAGTTCTGTAAGTGGACAACAGAAATAATTTCCTATCTGCTTGGCCCAAAGCAGCAGCAGTTTTACCCATGGCAGCCACCATGGATACTTACTCCTGACAGGCAGCTGCCAGCACCAAACCAGTCCTTCCTTACAGGAAGTTTTCTTACCAGTTAGATCTCAGAGTACAATTAAATCTGAGAGTAAACCCAAACTGAACAAGAACAGTGGATATTCTTTATTCTCTACAGTTGTACTGGTGGGGATTGGATCAATACATTTCCTCCTTCAGAATCACAACCCAAACTCAATTATTTAAACACCCTCCTACAGAACTTTCATGAGACTCTTGTTGCTCACCATATTAGTTAGGGCTGAGAAGAAACCACTCTGGTGCTCCTCTTCCTTATCTTTGTATTGCCTGAACAAATAGGAATAGGATGAAGTTTCAGGGTTAGAAATGGAACTAGGGTTATTTTACCTAATCCCTATGAGACAGTCTTATCTGTTAAGGATACAGGGTGGAGAAAGTTTCAACATTCACAATCCCTTTTCAAGAACTCACAGAAAGAGATACAAACGGTACTAAAATGTTTGTAAATTGTATAGAGTTGAAGCAGGTGTGCTGCAAGATGTGAGACTGAACAATGTCTGTGCTGCTATAGAAGAGACATCCAGTCCGGCCTAACGCTGAAGGAAAGGGACCAAGTGACACAGGAAATTTTGTCCTGCACTGGCAAAATAGTAACGAGCCACGTGATAACACGCAGCCAGTAACCACAGAGCAGTTTCACTTCAATCATCATCCACGACAGACTAAACCGGTCAATCACCTGACAACTTCTGTTAGAATGAGCAAAGTTGGATGGATGAGACTTTTTTCCTGTTTTAGTCTCATAACTTAATCCGTTAAACAATCTACATGACTTGCTGACTCGCACCATCTTGCAAATCCTCCGTGTATCTATAACAGCAGATCTTTAAAGGAATTAAAACATTTTTTTCTAGATGATTTAAGAATCCTACTGCACATAAGTCTTGGGTTGCTCAGGTGAAACTGCAATAAGTTTCTGATTTTTACTGAAGCACTTTCTTCTTAGGAAAACTTAGACATTTTGTGCTGTTGCTTACGAAGCAGGGGCTGGGAACACACTATCCCTACTGCTGTCTTTCTGTCTCTTTCTTCAGAAGCAGTTAAAGCTTTCCACGATTTGCAAGAGCACACAACCCTTAACCACCTCTGATCTGACATGCGGATAGTCCTGGATCCATTCGTTCACTTTAAATCGTGTTGCATTTACATCAGTTTTTCTAATGGAGAAGTATTCAGCAAATAATTTATCATTTCACTTGGGACCGAAAGATTTCACAAAAGGCTCATACAGAGGTAAAATCCATGATAGTAAAAACATAAACTGGGTATCTTCCCCTACAGCAAGATCCCTCCTGAAGGATATCAGCACAGCTGGTACAGCTGCATTTACACTTGCAATGAGAGCAATAACAGAGCCGAAGTATCTCAAAGCATAAGACTATTCCTTGCCTCTCCAGGTGCATCAGGGCTGTTAAGTGATAAATAAGTGCTTTGACGCAAAAAAAGTTTGTGGAAACATACAGCAACTATCATGAATTGAAAAACAAGAGACATTTAGGTTTTACCTGTTATATTCTGATAAAGCTTGGGCGATTACAAGTCCCATTCCCTGAAAAAAAGCATTAAAAAAAAAATCTTTACAATGCAAATCTCATTGCACACTGAACACACAGAGCAGTGCTGCACCCCAAGGTAACCCAGCATGCTGTGAAGAACTTCCCCAGCTGTTCCAACTACTAAGACACACTACACTGCAATGAAAAATATCATCCAAAAATCAAAACACCAAAATTTAAAGTTTAATATCCAATTACTAAGTTCAACAGAGAATGTTTACAGTCTTTGAGAAAGCTCTGTATGGAGGCCCAATTCAAGAAGCCTCAATAAAGCAGCAAGTACTTCAAAAGGAAGCTGATATCCAAAACTTCACAACAAAGACCACAAACACTAGTGACATTTTTAGTTCTGGCAAACAGATAGCATAGATAGTTCACAAATGTATGCTAGATCTACTCTAGCGTTCCTCGCTACCTAGCCTTTTAACCATCCCCACCATTTAAACGGTGATCAAACTGCCCCGTGTCCCGCAGGGGTGCAGTCAGGGCAGACACGGCTGTACCCGTGTTCTTACAGCAGTGCTGCTCCTAGATCTTCTTTCTACCCAGACCCACAACTGCATTCATTACACTCTTAACACTATAAGTGAAAAAGCCTCCAACGCAGAACAGAGGAACCAAGTCAAATACTCACATTGAGTGTGGCTTCATCATCTACGATAGAGAGCTTCACAATGTATGGATTCACGGACTGCTCGAGTGAGGGGAAGGAAGAAAAAAAATTGGTTTTGAGTTCAGCCTTTAGGAAAAAACACTATCTTTCAAAGATTATGCAGCTACCGGGGAAGAGTCTCCCTCCCCTCCCACAAAGCAGAATACAAACAAATAGGAGTCACACCACACGTTGAGGCTGCTGTGCCCAGGACACTTTCTCATTACTTTGAGCAGCCAGGCAGGCTCCCAATTTTATTGAAAGAGAGGTTCTGCTCCTCTGCTAGCCCATCTGTCAGTCTTGGAAGGGGAGTAGCTGTCCTGCTATCCGTGACACACACAGCCAGCACAAGCAGTGAAGCTGGACCGACCATCAGCATTACCATACATTTCTTCTACAACACCTTGCAAAGAGAAAGGAAGAAGGACCCAGGAAGCTATGACAATGTTATGGACTCATCTGCTGCAGGGTTAGAGCTCAACACTTAGCTGTTTACACCACCAAGAGCTGGAAGCCTTCGGGGAATATAAATTCCTTGAATTAACTGAGGAGAGCATATAGACTCCATCTATAAAGATAAGTCCTAATAATTTAAGAAGCATTTTAGATTAGCAATGTACATTAGTTTGTCCTTGCTCGTATGTGTCCGTGCAAGACTAACAACGTTATTCTGGAATCAGGACAGAGAAGGAAAGGCTCTATCCACGTAGCAAGTCTAAAGTAAATGGGAAGAATAAAACACAAAACATATCAGATGCAGCCCTACAACTTACACAGTTATCCGACTGATTTGCCCACGGTTTGACAGCAAGTTAAAAATAATACTGATCAGAAAACAACACTCTCACAATTATTTGGTGCTTTGGGAGGATCAGGCTTTCCTTTTGGCTCAGAAAAGAAAGCAATCAGAACAGACCAAGGCTCAGCCAGGCTGTCAGCCTGCCAGCAGCAGCACACAGCCCTGTCTGCTGTCTCAGAAAGACAGAAAAGTCTCACAGAATCCATCTGTGTACGAAGCATGCAAAGACCTTGAAGCTGGTGTAGAGGTTTCTATTGAGTAACAATATACAATCCTGCCTGTACAACCATGCTCGCTCTCAGAAATCAAATGTAATCAGTGTCAGTAAAGCAGAAGCAAGCTTCAACAGTTCATAATTAAGTAGATTAAGATCCATCCTTGTAAATATATCTTAGCTTTGTTAACTTCAGTAATTCTCCTGCTCTTCTTATAGGAGAAGAAACTCTCCGTAGCACAGCTCACACACACACAGGTGGTCAGCCTGTGACTCACAGATGACAAAAGTGATGGGGATTTTCCAGGCATTGGGCAGCAGGGCTGGATTAGGGGCTGCAGGGTTACCCACATCCCCAGACGTGGGGAGTAAAAAAACTGGGAGATACTACACTGACCAACGCTGCCAGGCTGCCCTGAGACCTGGTCAGACACTCTGACCCATCCCAGAAAGAAGGGGGTTTGGGTTTGTTGTCACCTCCAGCTTACGAATGACTCTTCATGCTCCCACTACCCTTTGCTCTCCAAGATGTGTGCTCCAAGTCTCCTGCCTCTTGACAGCTAGAAGATGTCAGTGGATTGCCGAGAGCGATCTGGTCTAGCTTGCTACAGATCTCTGCTCTCACTCTTTTCTATTGTCATTTCCATATCCGCAGCAGTCTCTTTAATAATTCCTGTCTGAAGTTTTCCATTCCTCCAATGCCTTCCCTGTCTCCTCTGGGCTCCCCTATAACTCCCAAAGCAGCAGGCAGATGACTAACCAGCGCAATCCATGCATCGTATTATTCAATATGGGACAAGGCAGTTTCCAGCGTGCAAGTCTGTACCAGCATGATGGGAATAATTCCTGTGCTGCCCTCAGGGAACACAGGTCGCTCCTGCCACTCCTTGAGAGCCAACGGTTCGAACAGTTATTGCCTGTGAGCATCAGTCTGAACATCTACAATGAACATCAGCAACATGCAAGTTGTACAAGCACCTCTAAGCCCACTCCGTACTCTTTGCCCATTGCCCTATCCTAATCCTGCTATTTCAGAGTTTCCTCAGTTTTCTGCCCGTTAGGGATCACAGCACAAGTTTTAAAAGTCTAAGTTACGCCTGCTACTCCACAACATGCACAAACATGCAATAACCTTGAGAACCAGTTGATTTTGAAAACTTCAAAGTGTGTCAATGAAGCAGTGACACAAACTTAGAAACAGTTTCTCTCTCCAACTGCCTCCAGAAAGAACAGAAAAAAATACGATTCTCAGTTCTTGGAAACCACAGATCTTTTCCCGTCACTACCATCAGATAACAAACACTATATCACTAAGGTCTTCTTGACAATGATGAGGCACAGACACAAATTCCTGGAACTCAGGTCTACTCAGGATGCCCTCCATGGGCTTACCCACCATTAGATACCAGCAATCTCACAGAAATTAAGGTGGAAACTGGTGAAGATCATTAGGAGGTAATTTTTAAAAGACAAGCCAATTAATAGCAGATCAGAAATGCAGTCCCCAGGTAAGAAACACCATATGAAGAGAGTGCTATATGAGGAAGTATCTGTCAGAAAGAACGAGATCTCCTCCAGGCCCCCAAATGCACCTACAGCACGAAACTATGGAAAATAATTTTTTAGTAGGAAAAGCAAGCAAAGAAAACCCAACTAACCGTGTATAATCCCTAGTTGGGTGCTCAACTTATCTTCATATCTGTAACACAAATGAAGGCCAGAGTCCACTTGGTTATCCCTCACAAGACTTTTCCCTGAACGTTCATTAGAGATGATTCAGCAGCTTTGCCGCCAGCCCTGATGGGGCCACCTCCTCTGCAGGCAGGACACCTCGCAGGAATTGGAGCTTGAACAATCACTCTTTTTGTTGAAGAGATAAATTTAAAATACTATGAGTTGTATGAGAACTGTTGTTTAGGTTTGTTTATTTGAAAAAAAAAAAAGATCGATTTTCTGACTCCTCAAAATGTCACTAAGTGACCCCTCAGCACCTGCAGCCGACTGTACCTGGACAGGAAGGGTTGGCAGACACACTACGCACTGCCAGACACAAAGGGAAACCCCAAATTTTGGACTAATTTCTTTCACTTCTTCTGCCTAGCAAAAGACACAACACACAATTCTAATGCATTTAACACAAGGCAAAGCAATTTCCACTGAGATGTTGTCAAGGAATCTAACTATCCAAAAGTCACTACCTCATTTTATGCTTTAACTTGCTGTTCTAGCAGCCATCCCTTAGAACACTGAGAAAGCGATCAAATAAATACTCTTCCTCACAGCATTTTCTTGGTTTGGCAACCTTCTGTCCACTCTTAACTTCATCATTTTCCTAGTATAGTCAATTCTTTGGTTACCTTTTATGCTTCTCAAACATAATATCAAAGTAAATATATTTTATCTGAAATCAGGACTGGGATTAAAAGAATGTAAAACATAGCTGAAGACTTCAAAAAGCATTTTTGAAAATTGTTAATTTTCAGACCAAGGACATCCCTTTAAAGCTTCCACGTAAAGACACATTAAATAATTTTTACTCCTAGAAAATAAATTAATGAGTAAGCCAAAATCTCAGCCACGCTGCTAATGAAAATGTGGACAGATATTCCCCAGGGAATTTGAGAGGAGACTACAAAATTCACATACCAAAAATATGAAAGAACATCCTGGTGGAAAATATACTGGTATTCACATTAAAGCCAGACAGAAAAATCATAGCCAACTAATGAATTTTCAGCCTAATTAGATTTTCTTAAGCAGCTGGTCTAAACTCTCCTAAGATTCTGTGATTCCTGCTTCATGCGACCACAGCACAGACTGCTGAACAGAATCAGTAATTCATGATTCTGACAACATTCACAGGAATGAGACATTTACAGGGATTACTTTGACATGAAGTGAAGCTCCTGTCTTCGCCTATCCTCTAGGTCTATTCAAAATTCAAAACAAGATCTATTATAAAAAAGGGATGTTTTGAAGCCTGCTCCTTCCCAGTAATTCTGTTGAGGAGGGAGTATTCCAACACTTTCCCATTTTTTTGCCTGCCTAAGTGTATTAAGATATTCCTTATTATAGGGAACAAATAAGACTGATTATCAAAGCATCATGCCTCATGCAAATGAAAGCCAATACAAGGTGGGGTTTTTGACATTTGAAATGTTTCTTTTTCAAGGCGATGATTAACAGAAGAAAATGGAAATACACCACAAAGTAGCACAGCCAGTCTCGAGAAAAGGAAGATTAATAAAGTTTCTCAGAGAGGAATCGGTCAAAGAGATTGAGGCAGGCTTCTCTTGGAAACACCAGCTGTGATGTTTCAGTTCATTCTTTGGTCACAGCTTCACCATCTCTTCTGGGGATCCTTCTGTCTGCTAGTCAAGTTCCGAATGACAAATTCAGTCTGAAGCCCAAGATGACTGGCAGCTCATTTTACTTTGGAGATTATGTATAACCAAAATCACACACACGGAGACAAACACGCAAGTTTGGCACAACAGTAACTCTTCAAAAGGCGCTTCCTGAGAATACATTCATGAAGGAAATGAAAATCCTCTAGGTAGTTTCTTTCATGCTTGCACAAAACGAGCTGTACGAATATCATACACATTTGATTACACACAGACATCAGAGGCAGACACAGTTAGGATAATGTGACTGCCTCGCAAAACTTCTGCAGCTCTGCGCTGATACCCTGACAAATGCTACAGTGCATAACTGCTAAAAAGTGTACTGCAGGCTGCCTTCGTAAACCGGAGGCCTGTGTAAATTAATGAAATAGCGAGAAGAGATGTTTCTGTTAGCCAGAAGAATACCTACCTCGTACTTTCTGTAGTTGACCAGCAAGGCAAGGAGGACAACAGCATCATAGCCATGTTCCCTGCGACTAAGTGGGCTGGACAGGATCTGAAATAAATAACCACACTGTTCTGTTCAGGTCTGCCTCAGGACACACGTGCAGTGACTCTCAGACAATGGGTAGCTGTGAAACGTACGTGCAAAAGCAAATTATGTCCTAACTGAAAGACTATATTTAATGTTGAGGGAGTATCAGTACTTCCAAGAAGTTCTGCATGCAGAGAAGCTTATTTATCACAGAGAGGAAGCACATGGGCTTTCTGAGCACAAAGGGCAAATATATTTCTCAACAACGCTGAGCAGTATAACTTATGATGATCTCTTATCATCACCAACATCATATGTGCAAGTTTCCCTAAGGCCAGTTCCACTTCTGAAAAGTATCACGTATCAAAGTGCAGAAAAAAACCCTCACTATATTCAGACTGTCTTTTAAAAAAAATTCCAATTCAGGAATTCTCTGTGAAATTAGCCAAGAAATCTGTTCAGCTCCTATCTATGCGCACGTCTCAAGTGAGGAATACTTTAAATACTCAGTAGTGACTAAAAACAGCAGACTAGAGTAAGGAGGAGATGGTACCAAAAAAATTTTTAAAAAAATCTATGACTGAGCTATGACTGGAAGCAACACACAGTGCCAGTCATCCACACTGCACTGAAAAAGCAAATACATGACTGAAAGCTCTCACTACAGGAAAAGAGCCCCTGCAAGTACAAGGAAAAGTGCTTACCTGTAAAATAGCTTCAAATATGCTGTTAATCATCACATACTCCAGGATGGTGTTCTGGCTAATGTTATCTGTCACCTGAGTACAAAGAGAAGTTTTAAAATCTCACCCGAAGCCTCCATGATGCTGTTGCTGCCTCTGGCACACACTGGGAAGAGAAGAGCTCTCCTACCAGATGGGCACCAGAATCTCACACTGAGTCAGCAAGCCAAGGTGTGACTAGCAGCAGAGCTAGACATAAAGTTAAAGAAATCTGTCCTGTCTCCCACCTCTTCCTCTGGCAAGAAGCATGGCCCACACACGAGGAGCTCCCCCGTTTCTCTACAGACTGATATTTTACACAGCTGCATGACAACAGCCATCAGCAGCTGAAGGAGACTGTTACACTGGAGGCAGAGAGAGAAAGAAACAGCATCCATATGCTCCACTAAGCCTTCCCATGACAAACGAGGCAGCAAAGACTTTCTCCATACTCAAGTATCTCTTACCACAGCCAAAATAGATCACAGTTGACCATCTCGAAGAGATGCTGAGTGGCCATTTCTTCCAACTTTCTCACTCTTCATATCCTCAGCACTTTTGAGACCACTTTTCCTACACCTCAGCCCCTCTCCTCTGCTCCCTTTCCATTTATCTGAGAAGTTAAATATCTTTTTCCCTACAAGAAGCTGTGAATTCAACTAACGCTTCCTCCTGTGTCTCCCTCCTTTTGCCCTAGTTGGCACCTACCTCATGAAGTTAAAACAGTTTGCTAGTCTGCACTGCCACCACGGTTAGAGCATCATGCTTAGCACACCTCAGACTGACCCTTATTCTCATTCACAACTTCTTCCCCTCTCTTAAGCCTCTCACTGCAGCATTCTGCCCAAGTTCTGCAACAGTTTCATCCCTCAAGATATGGCTCATAGAAGCCTTCAAATTTATACAGGCGGCATTCATTTACCGTCACCAAGCAGAGAAGCAGCTTCAGACACAGGCTTTTGAGGCTTTCAGAACCTTCTGCACAGAGAAGCGAGTCCAAGCTCTCCATCAGATTCTGAAGAAAACACATTATTTAAAAGCAATATTTAGAATTATTTGAAA
The DNA here is from genome assembly GCA_033558105.1 of Coccyzus lansbergi. Classification (NCBI taxonomy): domain Eukaryota; kingdom Metazoa; phylum Chordata; class Aves; order Cuculiformes; family Coccyzidae; genus Coccyzus; species Coccyzus lansbergi. The sequence continues at coordinate 94,863 of JAUMJK010000428.1, read as the reverse complement.
TGTTTGTTATAAAAAGCTTTTGAAAGGATTCCAAAACAAAAGAAGCAATGTGAAGCCATGTTATCCCAGAATGGATAACTGAGCCATTACTGCCGTGACACAGTCCATATGCACATCATTGGTTCTCAGCACTGTTCTGCGCTAACTACATTTTAAAGACTAGAGGTATAACATCATGACCACCTTTCAAGAGTTTTCTCTAGCTACATGACAGATTTTTGTATATAAATAAAATGCATTTTATTCACAAAGTTGTTCAGAGCTCTACAATACCATCTTCCTTTTTGTCTGCAAGACAGTAACACCAGTGCTTTCTTTTTTTTCAACACTACATTTTACTTAGGGGGCAGAGGGGAGGAGAGGTAGGGAGAAAGGGGAAGAGAGAGTGCTGTTATATTCCTAACAAACACAGGGACCCCCTAGTGTCTTTGTGCCACAAGTAGGCAAAGAACTTAAGGTGAGCTGTTTTTAACAAGCGGCTAGAATATTTCTCCCAAATCGGACCTTGGTAGGCACATCCACCCACAAATCACTGCCCCCACATCACGGCTGTTGTGCAAACTGTTTCTCTACATCGCCAGGACCTCACCTTCATACACAGCTCTGCCTTATCAAAACCCACAAGCATGTTGATGATGTCAAACCCAGAAGTGGATTTGTTCTTCTGATGGACACCCCGAATCAATGCACACAGAGTCTGCAAAGGGAAAAATCAGAGGGCAAGATGTAAGGCAACACCCATAACTCAACAGCAAAACCCATCCTAAGACCCTCTCCAGTCATGGTAAAGCATAGCCTGGAAGCCATACATTTTGTCTGACCTCTCCTCTACCTCTGTTGTCACTAAGGGAGGATCCTGGATGCTGAAAACTCAAAATAATTAGAGAAGAATATATTTGTCTATATTTTTCCTAGTTTTCACCCCTTCATTTCACAGCACTCTGAGGGAAGGCAATCCTACTCTTCTCCTGTCCAGTCCCAGACCACAGACAGGACTATGATCTCTGAAAAGAGTGTGGCTTTAAGGCCAAAAATATTGATCAAGAAACTGCATGGCAGAAACAGTGCTCTAATATATGGTCAGACAGGCTTCAGAGCTTTGCAGATTAATTTCTTATTTCAAGCATGCCAAAACACACAACGTGCACACAGCACAGTTTATCACATCATGCCTGTCCACACAGCAGATGCTCTTGCTGTAGAGAGCACAAATTTCTGTTTGGTTATCATACTGCTATACCAAGCCTGACCAACAAACAGTCTCTTTGTCAATAAATACATGGATAGCAAATAGATAGACAGACAGGCAGATAGATAGGGAGAGAGAGAGACTGAGAGAGAGGAAAAAGTGTCTCCAAAGCTATTTGGTAGCTTAAGTTTTCTGAACTACCTCAGGAGCTCAAATAACCTTCCCACTAAACACAACCTCCTTCATGTTTCTTGTTGCAGGCTCTGGATTACCAATTCATACCAAGTTCTCAGAGATCACTGGCAACACAGAGGTATCAGCACACTGTGCTTCCAGCAGACACTCTGGAAAATTTTGGGACAGCAAATGTCTCATTTGCTCCAAAACAGGGAAAAGGCCTGTGGTTACTTTTGCCATCAGGTTGCTTTCAGGACTGTGAAAGAGTGGAATGAGCAGGAATATCATCACCACAGCAGTTTGAGACTCCAGAACAATTCCACTTGTGAGAAGTAATTAGTTTCTAAAGATGTAAAGCTGGAGACAAGCACACCTCAAGAAATCAAGAGACCATACAGAACCACACAGAAGCAAAGGGATAAAGCAGACACCCTTTTTTCGTTACTGTCAGAGACAGGACACTGGACTAACAAACCTCTGGTCACCACGTTCACTCTCAAGAAGAGGCTGCTTAAAGAAGTTTTTGCTTCAGGATCGCTTACCACATGAACTGATAAAGGGAACACTCTCCCAATTCAAGCTCCAGAGGTGTTACCTAGTTCCTATTTACACTCACGCAGCAGGATTCTAGACTTGAGCCCTGACCTAACTTCTGCTAAGTGCTTGAATACAGGTTTGGGAACACAGGGCTGGGCTAGATGGTCTATGTAGCTATAACTACAATATTTAATTTGAAACTAATTGTAACAATAATACAATCCAAGGTTGTATGTCAGAGGCGTAAATATTCTGGTTTAAATCAACTTTTCCCAGATTACTGCCTGTCCAATGTCTCCTACAGGTTACTTCTCCAAATCTGAAATTCTTATCCTGCATTCCCACAATGGAAAGAAGCTGAGACATACATACTCACTAAACCGTAACAATCAGCCTGTGAACTCTAACATCAAACATCAAGAGCGAGGGGGGAAGTCTCCCACACAAGACATGGGATAGCTTTGGTACAGAGCAACCTGCAGGAAAATGCTATTAATTCTGAGTGACAATTCTTCACAGCTTCTAATTAGGAAGCATCCAGCAGGGAATTCCCCTGTAAAAATCTCACACTAACTTCCCCAGAGCTTTATTTCATTTTCAACCCATACAGAAATTCAAAAAGGAGGCTGAAAGAAGAGAGAACAGGAGAAAGTAGGATTCAAAGCTATAACAGAGTACTCCTAAGCCCCCACACTGACATTCTGCAGTGGGAACAAGCCCCTCTTGTCCTCCCTCCATTGCCATCTGCTTCATCCTGCATCACCACAGCCTCTTGAGTTCTAAACAAAGCTATTGCTCTTCAAAGACTAACGAGATTATGAATGTTTGTAACCTCCACAGATAATAAGCAGCAACTGCTCTGTAGATATCACCTCTGCTCAGAAGCAAAGAAATGAGTCCAAGATGTTTGATACCAGCAGCAAAGGTATCGCAAAAAGAGCATTCCCTGTCTCTCAGTGAGGTACCTGTAATGCATTGACCACTCTGATTGGATGCTCTTCACCCAGGGCCTGGATGCAGTGCTGAAATAAGCAGTTGATGTTATCTTTTATCTTCATTAGCTCTTCCCCATCCAAAGCCTCCAGCTTCCCTTCCAGATATTCCAAGTTGACCTGCCAGGAGAAGAACTAGTTATACAACCACTGACATCTTAGAAAGGCAAGTCCTTCAACTGACAGTCTGCCTCATCACAGGCAGAAGAGCAGCAGCAAATCAGAGGATGCTCAGGTCCAGTTACCTTCATGAGAAACAGCTCCTCCCAAAACCTAGGGTTGCATTTGCTGGGGTCCTCTGTCTAAAAGGAAAAGGAAAAACCATGAGAGCAAGCAAGAAGAAATCATTCAGGCAGAATTTAAAGAAAACCACCATCATGAGTAGCTCGGAGTCAGTATCACCCCACTGAATGACCAAGTGGTCTCACAGCATAGAACCCTGTCTGCACAGATCCCCAGGAACAGAAGGACAAACACAAGCAGCTCTCAGCTGGGAACCCTGTGTCTACGTGCTGAATTAGTCTTTAATAAATACTTCAAAAACAATCCCTTCCATAGACCACAAATGGTTCTGTGAGACAAAAGGACAAGGGGACATTAATGAATGGAGATGGAGGGACATGGAAAATAGAACTTGGACATTATCGTTAGCCCTGAAGAAGGTAATTTTGAATCTGTGAGCAAAAAGGTTGACAGCCCCATGACTGCCTTATGTGATCATGCTGAGGATGGAAGCCAATCATCAGATCTGGAAATTGTGATTCTATGAAGAGAGTAGGATACAGAGCTCTGCATGACACGAGGAGAGCCTCAATTGTGTGCCTACACCGTGCAGTCCTTACCTTGGGAGAAGGATCTACCCTGCAGAGCCCTCAGCACAAACTAAACCAAGAAAAATTAACACAACGCTTTAGAAAGAAGATATGTTTAGGTCCTTACCGTGAAAATCTCATCATACATCAACACAACTTTCTCCTTCCATGGCTTCTTGGAGGCTGAAGATTTCCGGAGCAGCCCACTTTTCTTCTCTGTTTGGGCCATGCTGTATACCCTGAAGGTAAAAACAGACAAAAACGGTTAAGAACCTTGAACTTTTCTTCAAGGCATATCTGGCCTGCCTCAATCATGAAAGACCTTTTCTCTGTACTAGCATACAAATAGCATCTCACAGCTGAAATTAGGGACTTTAATAACTGCACCAGATAAGACATCAGACCAAACTCCCATCTAGTCCTATACTCCACTTCAAAGACAGACATCCAGACACAGGCAGAGGGAGAATAAGCTCCATATGGATAAATTTTTTAAATTCTTTTCTGCTAGAACTTGATTCACAATCCAGACCAATGCAGTTTACATCTAGGAAAGTATTTATTTTTTAATATCGTTGCATAAACTGTGATACTGTTATCAAACGGACACCCAGTCCTTTTTGATGCCAGTCAAGCCTCAAGGACAGCTTGTGACAAAAAGCTCCTGAAACTGTTTGAGAAATTCTTCTCTTATCTGTCCAACTTGCTGCCTACCAAAGCACTTCAAATTCTGCTTCTGCACTCTCGAGGAGGTACCCAACCTTAGGAAACATTTGGCTGCAAAGCCTCCTTAAAGCATCCCTGCCATTCTTACTCATCCCTACCTCTGCACCTTGGTATCCCTCAGCTGTGCCACCTGCTCTGCAAATCAAGCCAGAGAAGAACCCCAGCCTCAACCACCACATGTGGCTCAGTTCTGGGAGGAGGATGGAGGAACACAGGGAGAAGCTTTGCAGGGATCCTTTTTTTTTTTAAACATATGCATTTCCTGATACATTTGACGGCACAAGAAACACAAACAAGTTTTACTATAATTAATTGGTGTCTCACGCTTACTGGTTATCCTTTGAAAAAAAAAAGTAAGAATCATTGCAACAAAACAAGCTGCTACAAAAATTAACAGGCAGAGCTGTGGTCCTGAACCTTCTGTGACAGCCAAAGCCATCTCAGGAGCTGAGAGCCAGAACGCACGACTTCCCGTGTACTCTCAGCCTCTCATCTGGTGCTACAAAGCACATCACCACTCTGACCTTGCAAATACATATTTATCTGCAATCACAGAGATTTTTCTGGCACGCATCACCGCTTTAGCACTGCTCTGACCTCCTGTATCACTGCAGCACTGTCAAAGATACCTAGCAGAAAGGGAACACCACCTCTCCTCATATCCCTGAGCTCCCAACCTTTCTCCCACACCTCCAAAGGTAATTACACACACAGCAGCAGCACACCTCAGGCAGAGGGCTGACTTAAGTCATGCTCCAGAAAGACATGGGTAGGTTCTTGTGGCAGCTGTGCTCGGCCACGCTCAATTATGCACAGGGACGTAAGTTCACTACAGTCAGCATCTGAGACCCCTGAGCTTTCTGAGCTGGCAGCCATAAAGGCAGCTTTGGATTCAGACTCCATCCCAGACTGCCTGAACCCCTTCCACAGCCACAGCATGTTTAGATCCGTCTTTCCTTCAAAGAGCAAGTTCCAGCAACTACAGAATGCCTGCTCCAGACCTATTCTACATTCTTGCCACTGCAGACAGCTTTTGGTTGTCTTAGACTACGACTATGTTCTATACTAGGACTCTCGGTCATTCAGACATCCATCTCTTGAGCAGTAAACCTCAGCTCTAAGTGGCAGGAAAACACTTCTGGGCCTGGAGAAACTTTTGCTGCTGCAGAAGACCTTACCCTAGGTGTGAAGGAAAGCAGCTTTGCCTGGATGGGAAAGCAGAGGGTAGGACAGAGAGCAGCAGATGTCACACCTGAAAAGTTGGGATTTATACGGACAGGTGGAGAGGTGGTCTGCCTTCCCTCTAGAAAGGGAGTACACCCAGCCGGCTGGTTAAGGGCTGGTGTGCCTGTTGGGATGAGAACAGAAACAGCCCCAAGACATCTTGACAGCTTCTCTTTTACAGACTTAGCATTATTTTTAAACTGCCATGGGAAATAAGACATTATTCTAATTAGAAACATAATTGGAAACAGAGAGAAATCTATTAGAAAGCAAATCAAGAACGACGTCACTTTAAGCCTTGCAATAAATACAAATCTTACCCAAGATTGCACAAAACAATTTCCCCACTAGAATTTCCCAGCTTCTGAGCCTAAAGAAGCTGCCAGCCCCAGCGTACACACACATCCATCAGTGTGCCGCTAATTGAATTACAACTGACGAATCCCAATGTCAAAACTAATAAACTAGTGCTTCTAGGTCAGCATTCTCACACCAAATGTGTACATGAATGGGAAGAGATCAATACACTCTGCTTACTCCCTGGACTTTGAGAGCTGCATTTTAACTCTTTTCCTGTGTTTCCACATAGACAGAAAAATCTAAATCGCACAAGACACAAAGACTCGATGCTGGGTGAGCACCAGAGGCATCACATGATCATGTGAAAAATCTCATCTCTCTCAAAATGGGGCTTGGGATTCATATTCTCTCAACCAAAGCTGCACAGAGCATATACAAAGAAGACTGCTAAAGGCAAGGTTTAAATAATGCTCTTGTTTATAATTTGCTGCTCTACAAATGAACATACGGAGGAGCAAGGGGAGGAAAGTAAAAGTCGCCTTTCATGCCAACGCTTTATTAGGCTGTGCTTGTTTCATGACCTATGATGATCAGGCTGTACAAATGGCTTTTTCTTTTCACTTTATGCAATTACATTTTCTAGACGTCATAAAGATAGAAAAGGAAACTGAATTTCGCTAATGGGAGCCTTCTAGGCAGCTGCAGAAAACAACAGTTAAATACACAAAACATTTACAAGTTGCAGAGTTGTCAAATTATCAGGACACCACGACAGCTTATGAAAACGACACTGAATATGGTTAACAATTATCCTTTAAACGCACCACATTTAAAAAGCATTAGTGCATTTTCCACACTGTAGGTTCAAATGGATAATTTATTCTGTCAATAGGTCAGTCCCATTAACACATGCTGCTAAGTGAATCCTGCTGCAGCCCCTGCTGCACAGGGGAACTGCCCCTCGGGGCCAAGGCAAGTGCACACATGTGGATTTTCAGAACAGAAACACGTTGCTGTGCAGCAGAAGAACCAAGATGCTTGATCCGAAACTAAAAGAAAACTCAACAGAGCACAAGGCTTGGCAGCTCAAAGGCAGGGGAAAAAGGCCGTGGCAGACAGAAGTTCAGGTATACTCTTGTTTTATCTGTCATCGACCTTGGCACCAACTGATCCAGTCAGGAAGAAAGGGAAGAGCACATCAGCCATCCACGTCCTTTCCATTTCATTCCAGAGCTCATAGCACAGATTCCAACCAAACATGCGACATTCTGATGAGCACATCTCTGTCAGCTTTCCATCTGAATAGCCACAGGAAAAAATGAACCTGACATTTTGAGTCTGAGGTTTACTCGGATTTGTGCACATTGAAAACCGTGACTGTTCCACGTTGACGCTTAGTTCCTGTGCAGACTATTATTTCATAGTTATTCTTATAACAGTGAAAATACTGATGTAGAGAAAAAACCACTACTGCACATCTACACTATAATGACATCAGGATGCAAAACTTGTAACTTCTGCAGTCTTGCAGGCAGCTCATTAAGCACTGTATTTTGCATTTAATTGCCTAGGCTAACAACCTGAAAGTTTTCAAGATTACAGATGCCTATATACAACACCCACATACAATCAAACATGAATAAATATATTCAATAAATATATTCTTTTTGGTGTGGACCCCTCAAAAAATACACTGTAACACTTCTTGGCAAAATAAAAAGAAAACAAATAGATGACATAAAATGGTATTTTCATATATTGACTCACTTGGCAAACCATTTTTTTCTGTTTCTGAAAAAGGCAGTGCAAATATGTTATATTAGTTTGTTGATGCCAAAGCCCTGGAACTCAATCAATATTTATGAAGAACCAAATAAGAACTGAGATACTTTGGCTGTTAGAATCCAATACCCCTTGACTCACCACTGCTACCAAGATTGGATTCAGCCGTTCAGATACTTCAAAGCTAGTAACTGCCCCCACCAAGGACTGCACACACCTGGCACCCAGTGTAATCACTCTTTGCTTTTCAAGGTATTTTGCAGGTACATACTCAAGTCTAAAGGAACATTGAGCAAAACTTGGCTGAGGGAGTTGGGGTTGTTCAGCCTAGTGAAGAGAAGGCTTTGGGGAGACCTTCTAGCAGTACTTAAAGAAGGCCTAACAGGAAAGCTGGAGAGGGGCTCTTTATCAGGGAGTGAAATGGTAAGACAAAGGGTAACCATTTCAAGCTGAAAGAAGGGAGATTTAGATTAGATGTTAGGAAGGAATTTTTTACTGTGAGGAAGGTGCAACAGGTTGCCTAGAGATGTTGTGGCTGCTCCATCCCTGGAGGGGTTCGAGATCAGGTTAGATGGGGCCTTGAGCAGCCTGATCCAGTGGAAGGTGTCCCTGTCCACAGCAGGGAGGTGGAACCGATTGATCTTTAAGGTCCTTTTCAACCCAAACCATTCTACAAGTCTATGAAAAATTGTCTCAATCATGCAAGAGAGATGGACAACCCCCTGTCGGCAAGTTAAGATGTAGCTGCTAACGCAACACCTTGTGAGCCAAGCAGTTTTTAAACTCTTTAGTGAAGTTGCAGAAAAAGCTTACACTTAATCCATATGACAAACCTGCAGAGTCAATATTGAACCTGAGCAACAGGCAGTTAAAAGAGAAGTTCCAGCACTCAACCATTACTGGAAGCAACAAACAATCTACGCAACAGTTTACAAATTCCAGCACACAGAGTGTGCCTTGACTGAGTTCAAGCTCCAGTGCCGAAACCCCCAGGATCACCCTGGCAAACCACTTGTAAAAATAAGAGAGGAGGAACATGTTGGTCTAGATTTTCTCAAGGCTTTAGCAACCATCATGACATAGTTTGTGCTATAAGCCCTTTGGAAACTTTACAATCTGCCAACTCTTGCACTGGTAGCTATGGTTCAGGCTAGCAGGTACATGCTGCTTCCACATTTCATCCGTTCTTTACAACTTTATTTGCACATTGTCCATTGGAATGAAAATTGCTCAGGCTGCCCCTTCCACGACAACTGTAAGGTGCCCAACCCATCAAGAAGGGAAATGGTGACATTCAGCACACAATGGGTCCACCTGGTAGAATTTCCAGATGCCTTCATGAAGTATATGATAAGAAATACATTCTGATGGTGTGCAGAGGACAAAAAACATACTTCTTTTTCTGCATAACCTCTAGCAGAGGCCCAGTATGTGCCTTTTTACCAGCAAGCCCCTACGACTGCTCAGAGGAACAGTGGTGCTTCCACATAGTACAATCTATACTTACGCCACTACTGACCTATGTTCCCCCCTTGAAAAACAGGAAAAGCAGCTTCCTAAAGCAGATGCAGCCACAGACTTCCTCCCACCACACCTGTTTAGCAATGATATAAAAGAATAACATCCAAATCACACTTTTAAAGCTTCACCCATAATTGCCTTTCATTTCTACCTGTCCAGATAAAATAACACCCAGTCCGTCAACTTCACACCATCAACTAGGTAAGCTTCCTCCTGTCAAGTCCATCTAGACAAGCATCACATGCTTGAATCTGTTCACACCAGTTTTCCAAACTATTTTTTTTTTAGTTCATCACACTTCCTTTCTGTATTCCTGGCTACAATGCCCAGCTCTCTGACGTCAGAAAGACTCTTTGGGTTTTCATGTTTCGAGCCCATCAGAATCCATCCCATCTAGTTTGCCAGAAAACATTCCACACTACACTCCAAACTAAAAACTCACGCCACTTGGAGACCTGTTCAGATGTCAGGAAAGAAGAAAAACCACTCTCCCTGTAACCTTCCCCTGCCCTTTACCCAGAGCTTCAGCTGTCGGTGTGGATCCGAGGCCCGTGCTGAACACAGCACAGCTGCACAACCTTGGCTCCAACTTGTGAGGAAGCTGCTATGTTCTAAGAAACTGCACAGTAGAGCCAGGCCAGTATAAGAAAGGTAGAACTGCAGAGAGGTAACATTTGAGACACAGACCATTAGTGGCACAAGCACACAGGAGAAAAAAACATAATTACAGAATCAGGACAAAAATCAAATATGAAAATATCAGGACAAAATCAATATAAAAAGGTTTAAGATCCTAAAACAGAACGAAAAAAATCATCACCAGGGAGCCAGCAAACAGCAACTGTGAGCTGTGGAGGTTGACCCTTCCCCTCCTGAGTGTGTTGGGGTGGTGGACAGATGAATGCTTAACTATTTGTGCAAGACAGCCAATTACCATTTAGCATATTACCTTGTACCTACCCTGCATACAGTGCCTCTTTGCACACAGCAGAAAGTGCCCTAAGCGACACAGGCAGGGAATTACGGATATTATTTCCCCCTCCCACACTGCCAAAACTCCTCTTAAAGATTTTTGTCATACTTCCTACCAGAGCTCAAGCAGTTGGGGAGCTGCAATCACCACGTTTTGCAACAATCCAAATGATGTGCACCTCGATCCCTGTGTTCAGTTTTGATCCCCTCAATACAAGAAAGAGGTCCTGGAGCATGTCCAGGGAGGAGTAATGAAGACAGTGAAGGGGCTGGAGGACATGTCTTATGAGGAGCAGGTGAGGGAAGTGGGGCTAGAGGAGGCCAAGAGGAGACCTTATCACTGTCTACAGCTATTTGAAATGAGGTTGTAGAGAGGTGGGTGTTGGTCTCTTCTCCCAGGTGATAAGATGGGAGGGAATGGCCTCGAGCTGCACCAGGAGAGGTTCAGATTAGGCAACAGGAAAAATTCCTGCACAGAAAGCGCTCTCAGGCACTGGCAGAGGCTGCTGCCCAGGGAGGTGGTTGAGTCACCATCCCTGGAGGGGTTTAAAAGACGGTAGAGAAAATACTCAGGATGATTTAGCAGTGGACAGGTACTGCTGGGCTTGATGTTCTCAAAGGTCTTCTCCAACCTAGCGATTCTATGATTCTGTCCTATGACTCTGTGATCTTATGGCTTTGTATATTTCACCACACATTCTCACCACGCTCTCTGTTTCATAGCAAACTTTCTTGTATATTTCACCACATGCTCACTACGCTCTCTGCTTCATAGCAAACTTTCTTACAATGACACACACAACAGTTGTGACCAAGGTGTGTGCTTGCTCTGTAGCAAGGTGCCTCTTTACTGCAATAAACACAACGCATTCCCAGTCCTTTACCATTGTTCAGCACTCCCCTTTACCCATTACAGGTGCTCTAAGGACCAGGAGCTAATTAGAATGAACGATGATAAAAAAACAAACCCTGCTCAGACTTTTTGTAGAAGCACCCAGGGGCTCACACAGAGACCTCGGGGGGAACAGGGGGGGCACAGGGACCCTGGGGAGGGGAGAGGGGCTTCAATCACACTGACCCCAGGGGAGGGGAGAGTAAGGGGAGCTCACAGGGACCTGGGGTGGGATGGGGGCTCACAGTGACCGCTGGGGTGGGGAGAAGGCCTCACAAAGCACCCGTGGGGGTTAACACAGACCCAGGGGGGACAAGCGGGGGGTTCACATGGGCCCCGGGGTGGGGGGATGTAGGGCTCAAAGGCAGCGGAGGGTGTGTCGCACAGACCCAGGGGGAGGAGTGAGAGGGGACGGGGCTCACGCTGCCCCGGGCAGGGAGGCGGGAGGGTGCTCAAACGGCCCCCGGTGGGGGTGTCACCCAGACCCGGGGAGGGGGGAGTAAGAGAGGCTCCCGGGACCCCTGGGGAAGAGGAGGGTACGGGGGTCGGCCCCCCCCACCTCCTCGGGGGGCGCGCGGGGGGGGGGGGGGGGGCAGCGGGGGGCGTGGCCGGGGGCGCGCGCGGCTCTGGGGTTGGGGGGTGGGCGGGGGAGGGGGCGCCCCCGGCCCTTACCTGCGGGCCGGCCGCTCCCTGCCCAGCGCGCACGCGCCGCCCAACGCGCACGCGCCCCCGCGCGGGGAGGGGAGGGGAGGGGAGGGGGAGGCCGCGCCTCGCGCGGTCCTAGCGCCGCCGGCACTGGCCGTGCTGCGCGCGGTCCTAGCGCCGTCGGCCCCGGTGAGCGCCGGGGCTCCATACACACCCCCCTCCCCAACCCCGCCGCCCGATCGCCAAGAGATGGGACTGATGCGAAGCTCATAATAACACGGGAATTAATTGATAAGCTTTGCTGCAGCCGGTTTGTGTTTAATTGTCTTGTCATAGAAATGTGTCTCGTGTCAGGCGAGAACAGGGATGTGTAACCTGGAGGAATAAACGCTTAGAGTCGCAGGAGTTTATTGATGCGTCAGTTGTCCTTTAGTGTGCAGCTGACCCGTATGGGAGAGAATCATAGAATCACAGAACAACCAGGTTGGAAGAGACCCATCGGATCATCGAGTCCAACCATTCCTATCAAACACTAACCCATGTCCCTCAGCACCTCATCCACTCGTCCCTTAAACACCTCCAGGGAAGGGGAATCAACCCCCTCCCTGGGCAGCCTATTCCAGTGCCCAATGACCCTCTGTGTGAAAAACTTCCTCCTAATCTCCAGCCTAAATCTCCCCTGGTGGAGCTTGAGGCCATTCCCTCTCGTCCTGTCCCCTGTCCCTTGGGAGAAGAGCCCAGCTCCCTCCTCTACACAACCTCCTTTCAGGTAGTTGCAGAGAGTAATGAGGTCTCCCCTCAGCCTCCTCTTCTCCAGGATAAACACCCCCAGCTCTCTCAGATGCTCCTCTTCTTCTCCAGCCCCTTCCCCAGCTTCGTTGCTCTTCTCTGGACTCGCTCCAGAGCCTCAACATCCTTCTCGTGCTGAGGGGCCCAGACACGAACAGAGGATTCAAGGAGCGGCCTGGGAGCGGCTCCCCGCGGTGTCCGCCCCCGCCTTCCCCCCCCCGGAGCCTCCGCGGCGGAAGCTCCCGCTCGCCCGGAAGCCGCCGGCTCGTGACCGCCCGGAGCCGCCCGCAGGTACCGCGGGGAACGCGGAGCGGGAGGACGGGGGTCCTGAGGGGTCCGGGGGGACAGGAGGGACAGAGCAGGGAGCCGGGAGGGACGGGGGCCCGAGAAGAGGGGAAGGAGCGGGATCCCTCGGGGTCCTGGGGACGTGGGAGAGAAGGGACGGAGGGACCGGGGGGTGCGGGGGAGAGGGGAAGGAGGAGATGCTGAGGGTCCTGGGGAGAGGCCACGAAGCTGGGGAAGGGGCTGGAGAACAGGCCCTATGAGGAGCGGCTGAGAGAGCTGGGGGTGTTTATCCTGGAGAAGAGGAGGCTGAGAGGAGACCTCATTGCTCTCTACAACTACCTGAAAGGAGGTTGTGGAGAGGAGGGAGCTGGGCTCTTCTGTCAAGGGACAGGACAAGAGGGAATGGCCTCAAGCTCCACCAGGGGAGATTTAGGCTGGAGATTAGGAGGAAGTTTTTCACACAGAGGGTCATTGGGCATTGGAATAGGCTGCCCAGGGAGGTGGTTGATTCCCCTTCCCTGGAGGTGTTTAAGGGACGGGTGGATGAGGTCTTGAGGGACTTGGTTTAGTGTTTGATAGGAATGATTTGACTCGATGATCCAATGGGTCCCTTCCAACCTGGTTGTTCTATGATTCTATGGGGGGAAGGAGGAGATCCTGAGGGTCCCGGGGAAAGGGGAAGGAGGGTATCCCTCAGGGTCCCAGGAGGGAAGGGACGAGGGTCCCGGGTGTTCTTGGGAGTCCCGCAGGTGGGAGGGAGGGAAAAAGGTCCTGGGAGCTCTAAGTATCGCAGATGGTAAGGGGTGAGGGGAGGGATGGGTGTCCCGTGGTTGCCCAAGGAGTCGGACAGGGGCATCCCAGTCCCAGCAGGAGCAGGGGGTTCTATGGGGTCCCAGGGCAGCAGGTGGTCCCCCTGGGACCAGGGCAGCAGGGACCCCGAGGGGGTCAGTGCCCATGGAACTGGCTTGTCTGGGGAGCGAGGGGTGGCCCTGGGGTGAGGCGGTTGCTGGAGGGGAGTTCGGTGGCAGTGGGGGCTCCGTGCCCCTGCCTGCCCTGGTGTAGGCTCTCGGTTACCAGCTGGTGCCCCAGGATGAAGGCGGCCGGGATGCTGCAGCAGGTCTCCGACTTGACGGACTTCAGCCGAGGCCACCAGCTGCGGGAGCTGCTCTGCCAGGGAGAAGAGCTCAGCCACGTGCAGTACAGCCCCGACGGGCAGCACTTGGTGGTCCTGCAAAAGAGCCGGCTGCCCTCCTTGGCCTGCGTGGTGGCCTTTCAGCGCCACGGCAGCGGCAGAGCCAACCTGGAGAGGAACTGGCAGCCACCCCAGCCAGCCCTGGTGGGGCTGCTCTTCCTGCAGGGCCCTGGGACACTGGATTCCTGGGCCTTGGCCCTTGTCTGGGAGCACGGCCGGACCGAAGTCTGGCACTTTGTTGTCACCGTGGGCTGGCAGCTGCTGCAGACGCTGGAGCTCTGCCAGGGTGTCCGGGCGCGAATCATCTCGGTGTGCAGCCAGGGAGACAGCCTGGTGTGGTGTGAGGAGAGGCCTCCCCTGGATGCCCACTCGGACATGAGTAAGTGTGCCTTCAGGTTCTGTGTCTGCACCCGAGCGCTGGAGGTGGGGGAGCAAGGCGTGCGGCTGGGCGCTGTGAGGATAATTCTGCACAACAGCCCCGAGTACCGCGTCCTGGCCTCCCCCCAGCACGTCTTCTTGGTGCCTGCCACTGCCAGCTTTGCCACCACTTCCAAATTCCTCATCATCTGGCATCCTGAGAAGTCAAAGCTCACCATCACAGCCCCCTCAGCAGGCTTCATCCACAGCAAGGTGCTGCGCTCAAGCAGCGAGTCAGACTTCAGGAAGCTCCTGCTTGGCTCTGTGGGTTTTCTCTCAGGTTTGGCGCCCCTGGACATTCACTCTTGTGCTGTATCCAACGGTGGGGGACTGCTGCTGGTGAGCACCAAGGGGGCTGTGAACGTGGTGGAGCCAGATGGGACGCAGAGGCATATCTTTGACCTGGAGGGGAGGACTGTGGCCCAAGGAAGTCCTGTCCAGCTGAAGACATTTGGCAGCATCCTGGCTTGCGTGCTGGCTGGGGTCCTGTACCTCATCGACCAGAATAGCGGAAGGCTCATTGAAAAGAAAATCCTGAGTATGAAAGAAGTGCATTTCCTGGAGTCCCCAGGAGAGGAGGACAGTATCCAACTCCTCAGTCAAACTGGCATCTATAGCTTTAGCTTCTCCAAACCTGAGGACAGCAGCAGGCCCGAGCTGTGCCTGGTGGAGACAGTGTTTGAGGAGGCCTGCAGATACTACCAGAGGAGGAGCCTTAGCAGCTCCAAGCTGACGGTGGAGAAGTTGAAGAAAGGTGGTGTATTCCAGGCTCCTGTGGCTCTTGCTGCCATCCTGCAGCACAGTCTCCGCCAGACACAGAAACCACCCCGAGGTCTGCAAGACACTTATACCAAGCTGTTGAGCACCATAAGCCTGGAGCTGCAGAGCTACATGAGCCTGGAGCTCCTCAAGACCTGCGTGGTGTGTGCTTCAGAGAATGAAGTCGAAAGCTGCTGCGAGGAACTGGTGGAGCAGGAGGTCAGCCGCGTTCTGCACTCTGACATGGACAAGGACAACTTGGCCTACCTGAATTCCATCTTTGCCTCCTTCCCCAGGGCTGCTTGGAAGGCCATGAGGAGCTGCCTGCAGCTGCAGCAGAATGGGGATGGACTCTTGGTAGCCAGGGCCACCCCGGAGGTGTGGAAGAAGATCCTGGGAGGGCTGGAGCAGGAAGAAGTGGGGCAGAATGGGGTGGTCCCGCTTTTTGAGCTCATTTGCGCCTCCTTCCTGAGGTTCAAACCCAAGTGGCTGCCCAGTTTTGTGGAGCTGACCCAGCAGTACGTGAGCATCTCTTGGGCCTACAGCAGTAAGGAGGGCCCAGAGGGCCGGGTGCCGCTGTACAAGAGAGCGCTGGGAGTACTGGCCAGGAAGAACAAGCGCACTGAGGCAGACGATGAGATGGAGCTTGAACTGCTGCTCTGCAGCAAGAGACCTAAGGCTGTGCTGCAAGCTCTGCACCTTCTCATCCGCCTGAAGCGATGGCAGCGGGTGGTGGAGGTGGCAGAGAAGTTCTCTAAGCTCAGCCCCCTGCTTAACAAGGAGATATTCACCACACTGCTGACCGAGTTTGCCCGGCACCGTGAGCTGGATGCTTATCTAGACACGCTGTGGCCGCTGTGCCCTGCTGAGCTCACCGTCTCAGATATCCTCAGCGTGGTCCTGCAGCACCTCCCTCGCTCCCAGGAGGACCCGGTGCCTTTCTCCAGCGTGGAGAACCAGCTGACTGTAGGCTTGCTCAAGCCACTGCTGCAAAGGGTTGTGCAACATCCCTGCGTCCAGGAGGAGATGTACTCGGATGCTTTGCAGAGCCCCACCTTCCCCCCTCCTACCCCACCCCGAGAGCACAAGATCCCCTCAAAAGCAGCAGCTGATGATGCCCCTCAGTCACCCACGGCGAGGACATCCTCCTCCTCAGCACTGCTCCAGGGTGACACAGTGTGAAGGGAAGCACGGCAGGATCCCAAGCCTTGCGTGCACAAGGAGGGGAAAGCTGCTTCCACTCCAGGAAATCCTGCCCTGCCTGGCAGCACGGAAGAAGCCTGCTCCCTTTGAAGCCTCCCTGCAGCAGCATCTCGAAGAGGCTGATGGGAGGCTCAGTTGGGGGATTTCACCTGAAGCCGGGACAGTGCTTTCTGGCTGTTTGTAACAAGTGCAATTGTCTGTGCTCCAGTGGAGGAGCAGATGCCGGGTGCATTTGCAGATGAACGCACTGGCTGCACTACAGGACTACAGAACTGCTCCCTGCCTAAAGCACTTTTTTTTGTTTGCTTGGCTCCTTTATAACTTCCTTCACCTTCCCTCATCCTTGAGGAGTGGTGGTGGGCAGGGCTACACACAGTCTTTCCACCCCATTCTCTGCTCAGTGGGTTGGGTGGTGCCTCCAAGCTCTGCCTGTGAGAAACTGGGCCTGTTTGTTGTAGCAGCGTCACAGAGTTCTGCTCTGGGCTCGGTCAGATGCTCAGTGCCAGGGTGGGGCAGCTTCGTGGTCCTGGCGGTCCCAGCACACGCGCTGGCAGCTGCAGCACTGTGCTGTCTCGCTGCAATTCCTCTGGGATCAGTCCTGTAGCTGTGACCGATTGCAGCTACTTAGCTGAAGAGAGCAGCCTAATTCCCTTATCTCTCTATCCCAGACGGCTACCTGAACTCTCTTCTGAGCTGAGAAGCTGGCAGCAGCCTGTGCAAGCTTGGGGCTGGCCCTGCCTCTCCCTTTCCTTTGTGGAAGCTTAGATTAGACTGCAGGACGCCCAGACCCTCTGTTCCATCTCCTCTACCTTTGCCCTTTGCACACAAAGGGGCTTTGTAAGGGTTGTCTGGCTCATATTGTGCCTCTGTTTGCAAAGTCAGTGTAACTTGAGAGCAGTCGTGCAGGAAGATCCAGGTTCCAGCGTCCCTCTGGTGCTCACTGCCTTGCTGCTTCTCTGGGAGAGAGACCCTGGCTGCAGCTTTGCCCCTGCGATCGGGGCTCTGGGATGAGGGGGCTGTCTCTTACCTTGCCAGTCTGGCAGAGCTTGGCTGGGATGGGAGAGACTCACCTGCGTTAGTCCTCTTGAAATTGGGAAGACAGACTGCTTTCAAAAATAAAGGTTCCTAAAGCAGTGCTTGGGCAGTGGTGGATGTTTTGAGGATGAGGTTTGCTTCTAGTGAACCGTGGCCAAGCTCAACTTGCTGTGATACTACCCCGTGTGACTCCCCACTGGCACATGCTGGGCTCGGAGATCCAGCTGTGCCTGCACAGTCCATTCCCTCCACAGCGCTCAGTGACTCCGCACCAGCAGGCAGGTGACAATCCCAGAAGGGCCATTCCAGGCAGGTCCAACAGAGGTTGCTGGGAGCAAGGACACCTACTTGGCCTTTGCTTCCATCTTCTTTGCAACTCCTTGGTGCCACAAGCAAACCTCAAAGGCCATCAGGGCTTCTTGTTGAGGGGTTGTGGCTGGGCCCAAGGTAGGGCTGAGGAAGGGAGAAATATTTCCTCAAGAGCTGTAACTCTGTTCCTGGCTGGAAAATAAGAGAGAGGAGCAGGCTCGTGCTGGTGGGAGCCTGCTGTCCTGAGCACATGGCAGCAGAGCTGGAGGGATTGCAGGTTGTCAAACCATTGCAAAGGTGCAGCAGAACCTCCCCCAGGCAAGGGTTCAGCTCGGCTGCAGAAAGTCCCTGTGGTGGAAAAAGGTCTGGTAAAGGGGAAGAGGAACCACTGCAACGGTTCTCTAGAGGCTGGGTGGCTATCGCTGAGACCTTTCTTATGGCAGCTCTCGTGCCGTGAGTTTCTCTCCCCCACAAGGGAAGTGGATTCTGGCAGCTGCG
Source organism: Coccyzus lansbergi (assembly GCA_033558105.1). NCBI lineage: Eukaryota > Metazoa > Chordata > Aves > Cuculiformes > Coccyzidae > Coccyzus > Coccyzus lansbergi. The sequence continues at coordinate 76,607 of JAUMJK010000428.1, read as the reverse complement.
GTTTGTGAGAGTAGAGGGAGTCTGGCCTGACAGGAGAGCCGATGGCAGCTGCTGTGGGCATTGTGCAATAAGCTGTCCTCACCTCTTCCCTAGGCAGCTGCTCTTCCTTTTCTGCGGAGGAGAATGGACCCAGGCCCCTCCTAGAGCAACGGTTCCAGGGACTGGGATGCTGCTCCAGGGCAGTGCAGAACAGGGAGCTGCTGCGGGCGCTGCCTTGTGCTGTTGTAAAGGCTGTGCAGTAATTTAGGGGAAGATTTTTGTTGCCGTCGCTGGGTCTGAGTGCAGGTGGTCACAGTGATGCAGCAAACAAGGTGGGTCAAGTTCCCTGTCTTCCTGCACTGGCTTTGCAGGGAAGAAAAGGCTACAGCTCAGGAGGTTGAGAAGAGAGAAGAGCAGCACCCACAAAGCAGGAGAGTGGAAACCAAAGCCAATGGCAGTCCTGCACAGGCCAGCATCCCCGAGGCACCTCAGGGACAGGTGGGGACAGCCTGAGGCTTGAGGGTGAAAAAAACCTTCACACACAGCTCCCAGATAAGCACAAAACAGTCACAGTTTGAGGGTTTAGGGTAGGGGAGAGCAAAGGCAAAATGAGTGGAGCCAAAACTGAGCAAAATCTTCTCCAAGGATATACCAGGAAATCTGGTCCTTGGGGCAGGAAAGGGTGGGAATCCCTGAAGGAGCAGGGGCTGAGCCACCCCAAAGGGTAGATTCAGCTGAGTGATATCAAGCACGGGGCTCTCCTTGCAGTCAGGACGGGTGTTGGGGGAAGATAGCAGGAGGTGAGGCTGGTGCAGCTTCAGATAACACCCGAAAGAAAAAATAGCAATTAGACGATCTGAAGGCAAAAGGAAAAAGCGATAAAGCAGATACACATAGCAGACAGCAAGCTGGGCAGCTCAGCCCCCTGCACTCTGCTCCAGAGACTTAGACTTTGTAATGAAGGAAGTCAGTCAAGCTGCTCAGTGAGCCTCGTGCCTGACCTGGCCTTTGGGATGGTCCCTGTGCCTGAACCGAGGGGCAGCACAAAGCAATGCCCGTGCTCACGCCACCCTGGCTGTCACCCTTGGTTTATCTGTGCAGGCAGCTCTCAGCGTGGCCGTTGATGCCACACAGCACTGTAGGACACTGAAAGTCCCTGTACCACCATACCTGGTAGAGGGAGGGAGGTATAGGCTGTAGGCACCCCATAAACTAGCTGGGAGCCCACAAATGGCACATAGCAGGGTCACCCAAGGGCACAGAACAGTTCCCAGCTACTGGGGAGGGCACCTTGTGGACAGGAGGCTATTGCAATGGATTTTCCCAGGGAAGACCCTGGCACCCACCCAGCCACAGGTCCAAAGTGCTGCCTGGTCACAGGAACATCATCCAGCCCCAATGATGCTGAGGAGTGGTCCTGCATCAATCGACAGTCAGTCAGGACTCCAAGAGCTGGCGAGGGGGCAGAGCATGCTTGGGGCCCCCAACAAGAGCCCTGAGGCCCAGGCACAGCGCCAGGTCCTGCCAGCAGCAGGGAACCTTCCCTGTCCCTCTCTGTCCCTCCCTTGCAGCCAGAAGTGAAGAGCACAGCCACATGGCTGCAGTGCACACGAACACCCACATTTATTGTTTGAAACAAAAAATCTCAGCTTTGGGAAGAGCTGGGCTCCCTGCAAAAACAAATATTCACATTTTTCAAGTAAGGGGCTCGAGTGAGCAGGTTTCCACTGACTGGCAGCACAGGCTGTGGTGGCACAGATGGCCGGAGCTGCGCTGAGCCTGCAGGGACCATGGGGGTGAAACCCCAGCTGGGGTAACGCAGGGGCCAGCCCCTGCTCCCACACATACCCAGGCATCATCACACGATGGAAATAGGGAGGGGGGTTCAGTTGGGGGGTTCCCAGGCTGCTGCCCAGGGAGAAGATGCAGTGTACAGAGCAGCCGTGTCCATCTCCTGTGTGCCTGTGCTGTGGGCAACGGGCTAGTGCCTGGTGGTGGGCCGGGGCAGTTTGTAGGAGTTGAACGTGGGTGGCCTGCAAAACCAAGGTCACCCATGTCACCCGCAGCCACAGAGAGAAGCAAGGGACAGCCCTGGGTGCACAGGGATGGCCAAAGATCATCCCACCCTTGTCACCCATCCCCACAGGAAAGAGGGTACGGGGACCCCCCCAGTTTGGAGGAAGCTGGGAACAGCAGCAGCCCTAAAGTTAGCGTTTGGGAAGATGAGGGGGGACCCCAGAACAGTCTATGTTGCACAAGTCTCACCTTCCAAGTCCTCTCCTGGTACCAGTGCCCTCCTTGGCCTACAGTCACCCTGTTCCCCCTCTCATCCCCCAATCTGTGCCCTGTCCACCCTCATGCCACAGGAGCTGCCCCCACCTCACCCAGGGACCTGGCACTGCTACTTACATCTCAAAGGTTTCACGCCTAGAGGAGAGAAAAGAGAGGGGACAGGGTCAGTGGGGGAAAAAAGATGCCTCCTGGGACAGCCCAGCATCTCCTGGTGGGACAAGGTATCCCTTGGGGCACAAAGGGAGGACACGGGACAACCCCAGCATCGGTCCTGGGACAGGGTACGGAGGGAGGAGGAGTGGAGGAGGCAGGGAGGAAGGCTGCAGGGGCAGCAAACCCTGGCTCCCTGAGTGGCAGCAACCCTGGAGCAGAGGGGTAGCAAGTGGAAGAGGCTGGAGAACCAAGATGTAGCCCTCGACAGTTGGAAAACCATCTGGAAACTACTCAGTACCCTCAGTGGGTATGGGCTGTGCTGGCAGTGGGGCTGCCAGGCAAGGCTGGGGGCAGCCCTGGGGCATCAGCACCCACAGGCACAAGAGTGAGCACTGCATCCTTGCAGCAACACCAACTGTGCAGCTCATGGCATTCTGCACGGCCTCCAGTGGTGCAAAGCAGAGCAGGGCCAGGGCCTGCGGCCTGTTCCGTGCTCCTTCAGACTCCTTCCTCCATGGGGCCTCATGAGCATCTTTGGCTGCCCAAAGAGGAGTTGCAGAGCAGCCAGACTCTTCTCCAAAACATCTCCATCCTCAGCACGTAGAGGTCCCAACCCACCTCCCTGTTCCCCCCAGGCTCAGCTCCCCAGGCTGCCATGGGGCACATGAAGGGGGGTTTACAGTGTGTAGGAGGGACCCCAGACCTAGCGTGGTCACAGGGTGCGGGCAGTTCCTCACCTGTAGTCATCAGCGATGTCCATGCGGCGGTAAAATTTGGCGAGCTTGACGGCCAGGATGATGCTGGGCAGCAGGAAGAAGGTGCACCAGCCCAGGCTGAACCAGAAGGCATTCTGGGGGCAGGAGGGGGAGAGCCATTAGGGCCCAGAGAGCAACAAGGCCTCCCAAAGACCACCCAACCCTGTGGGTGTCTCTTAGCCACAGTGATCCACTGTGGGGATGCTGAGCCCTGCTTCTTCAGGACAGAGATGGGTGCAAGGGAGACAAGGGGATCTCACGGCCACCCCACACACTGCTGCCTCACTCACCAGAGAGTCCACAATGTAGTCACAGATGATGGTCTCCGCATTATCCAGGGTCTGAGCTACGGGCTTGCATCGTGCCACATCTCCAGTCAGCTGGGGACAGAGTAGGGACACATCACTTCAGTGTCCCCAGAACCCTGCAGCACTTCTTCCCTTTCCTCCACCCCACTGAGGAAGACTCAACTCACACTGCTCTTGGCCCAGGAGATGTAAGTCTCAAAGAAGTCCAACAGGTCCTCTAGGAAGGCCAATGTCTCCTGAGGGTGCAAGCAGTGAGTGAAGATGCTGCAGCCCAAGCCCACTCTACACCCCACGTCCCGTCCGTGTCAGGATCAGTGCTGCCAGCCCAGTAGCAATGGGGCACCATGAGGGGAGGGGGCACCCAGGAGGGCAGAAGATCCCCAAGGAAGGGAACAGGGCAGGACAAGCAGCCAGATATTGCTTGGGAGCCAAGTGCAGTGGGAGGTGTTGGTGTGGCAGTCCAGTCACCCCTGCAACCGGCCAACCTGGCCACAGGTCAGGGCAAGCTCACGTTCTTGATGATGTTTGCTGTCTCTGTCTCCAGGAACTCCTGGGCTTCACTGGCTTTGTCCAGCGCAGTGTTTGTCTGTGCCTGGGGGGAAAGGTGCTCTCATCAGAGTGATGGGGGAAGGAAGCAGGGTCCCTGCATCCTCCAGCTTGTGTGGCTGTCCCTGGGGTGCAGTGTCCCTGAGCCGTAGTGTCCCCAGCAGTCACAAGCCAGCAGGGACCCTCATGGCAGTCACCACCCCCAGGACTGCAGATTAGCCTTCACCATCTCCACTGGGAGATCCTAAAGGTGCTTCACAGGGCACCATGGCCTGGGGCGCACTCAGGTGCAGCTTACCTCGAGCTGGGCAGCCTCGTCTTGCACCAAGTGGATGTTCTCCCTCAGGCTTTGCTGGGGATGGAGAGAGGGAGGTCAGAGATGCAGACCCCATGGCTCAGAAGAGACCCCACCAGCAGGATCCAGGGTCTGGGGATGCCACGACCTTCCCCATCCCAGCATTGCTCACCAGTGGCCCAGAGAAACTCATTTGCAACTCCTCGTCCAGTTCCCTCAGCTGGCGAGCATCAGCCTTCAGGTCGTCTCTCACATCAGGATCCTGGAGGAGCTGCAGTCAGTGCTACCCCCGACTCCAGCACAGGGTCCCAGTCCCACCACAGCCATCTGATGGTGGGACTGGGCTGGAGGGGAGAGCTGGGCGAGCGTGAAGGGCCTTGCCTCCCCTGGGCACCCAGGCAAGTCTGCAGAGGAGCCCCTGCAGCCGGTGGCTTTGTGGGCAGGATGGCCATAAGCCCAGGGTGCCACGGTCTCTCACCACTCTGTCTGCCAGCTGCTCCAGCTCTGCAGCCAGATCTAAGAGATGTCCCTCGGTCACATTCCGATCCAGCTGCAAAAGGTAGAGACAGAACTGTGAGGAGGGGGCTCACAGAGGAGGGCATACCCCACTCCCACAGAGCAGAGTGGGGTCAGAGCCTCCTGGAGGGGAAAGTATCTGGCTGCCCCAAGGGGTGACCCGGCTGAGACTCCCGTGGGTGCAACAAGGAGAGGGCAGTAGAGCTCCTCGACATGCATCCAGACTGCCCCCAGCCCCAAACCCAGGCTGCCCCCAGCCCCAAACCCAGGCTGCCCCCAGCCCACCTGCTCCAGGATGAGGGTGAAATCAGGAGGCTGCCCAGCCCGGCTGGCATTCAGCAGTACGTCTTTCTGGCTCTGGCTGAGCAGCGAGATGGGGCTCAGGGTGATGTTCATCTTCTCAAAGGCCACGGAGATCTCTCCTTTGTACTGCCAGAGCAAAGGGAACCACGATGGGGCACAGTGCTTTCCCCTCACTGTCCCCACCCAGCACCAGCACCGCAGCCTCAGCTCTGTCCCTCTCACTCTGGAGCCCCCACACTCACTTGGCTGATGTTCAAGACCTCGTCCAGGGACACGAGCTGGTCCAGGTGCAGTGTTTGCCACAGGGTAGCGTCTTGCTGGCACTGCCTGTAGAAGGGGGACATGGGGATGAAAAGGGGGGAGCGAGGGCCACCCCCTCCCAGGAGCATGTCCTCAGCACCTCACTCCTTCCCTAGCATCAGCACCTGGACACAGCCAGGGCAGGTAGGGCAAGCTGCCCCCATCCCAGGAAGTATCCAAGAGCACTGAGCAGACGTACCCATCCCCAAGGAGGGGGTACCCAGGCCAGGACCCACCTGTATACCTCCGAGAAGTTTGTTGTGCCACCCTCCTGACCTGACAGGTTGAAGACAGGGATCAGACCAGGGGTATCCAGGAGCTGAGAACAAGGCAAGAGGTGGAGAGACTAGACACAGTGCAGAACAGGGCTCCTGGGAACAGCATCCCAAACCAGCCAACACTGCTGCTGCTCCACCAGCAGCCCATGGAAAGGCAGCAATGGCTCTGAGCAGTGGTGTCTCCCCACAAAAGCTCACCTGGAAGAGTTGCCGGTTGCGCCAGGACTCGCAGACAACCATGTAAACGTTCCCCCCCAGCACAAAGGTGACCAGCACCAGCAGCATCAGCAGCCAGGAGAAGATGAAGCTGAAGCCAACCCCTCTGCCGGGACAGAGATGCCATCAGCACCCGAGGCCCCGTGCCCTGACGTTGCCTCCAGCTCACAGAGCCCACAGCCTGCACACCCCTTCTCCCCCCCAGCAACACCAGAGAACACCTCCATTCCATTACTCTCCACAACTACCTGAGAGGAGGTTGTAGAGAGGAGGGAGCTGGGCTCGTCTCCCAAGGGACAGGGGACACGACAAGAGGGAATGGCCTCAAGCTCCACCAGGGGAGATTTAGGCTGGAGATTAGGAGGAAGTTTTTCACACAGAGGGTCATTGGGCATTGGAATAGGCTGCCCAGGGAGGGGGTCGATTCCCCTTCCCTGGAGGTGTTTAAGGCACAGGTAGATGAGGTGCTGAGGGACATGGGTTAGTGTTTGATAGGAATGGTTGGACTCAATGATCCGTTGGGTCTCTTCCAACCTCGTTGTTCTATGATTCTATGATTCCCGCAACCACCTCTGCCCTCGGCCCCTGGAGCACGGCCGGGCTGTGCCATGGGGCTCAGACCCCAGAGCTCCCCCAGCTTTGCCACCCCCCAGAGAGCTGTGGGACCACACACATGCCACCAGACCCCAGCTGGGAAAGGGTGAACAAGCTCCACTCAAACACCAGCACCGTGTTTTACCCTCGCGTTTCCCACCTGCACATGGAGCTGCCATGGGGCTCATTAAGCTGCAGAAATATGATGACTGAGCATCCCCAGGCCAGGCCTGCCCACCCACCCACCATCCCATGTGTGACTTGGCAGCTGAGCGAGCCTCACGCCATGAAGAAGTTCCCGCCGGCGTTGGAGAGGCAGCTGCGCTGGGTGGGCAGCACGTTCTTCTTCAGCCCCAGGGGCCCCAGTAGCAGCCCGAAGAGGTTGCAGAGAACCACCAGCAGCACCATGCAGCACAGGGCGACACACACGTTCCACCTGCGGCAAGAGGAGTGGCAGGAGTCAGACAGCAGGACCTGGCACCTGAGCAGCACCTGAGCAGCACCCAGCAACCCATCAGGTGCCTTCTCAGGGAGGAAAAGTCCCCCAGGCGCCCTGCAGAGAAGGTAGCTGTGAGGCATGACTCTGGCTACCCACAGCCCCACCAGTGAGCAAGCCCTCAGCTCCAGGACTGGAGGACTGAGAGCCTGAGTCTTTGTGGACAAGGAAGCCGGAGGATGCAGCAGCTCCTTCCCCACCTGAGCCTGTCCAGGGCGATGACTGGCTCCCTGTACTCCTCCATCACCAACGTGGTGTTGCCCACAAAGGCCTCAAGGTTCTCCTCCACATCCGGGAACGGCATCTGATCCCGTAAGCTTCTGATCTCCTGCCTGATGAGGGCCAGTTGGTCCTGGGTCTCTGCAGGGGATGAGGACAGGTTGGTGCTGTGACCTGCTTGTCGGGGGCAGCTGCACCTGGGCCAGCAGGGGCTGGATGGGAAGGAGGTGGCTTTGGTCAAGGATGGGATTGGCCTGACAGCACACAGGGACTTGGGGACAGCCAGGGCTGCAGGCAGCAGGGTGGCAGCAGGGGAAGCCTCCAGGCAGGGATGGGGTGAAAAGGGAGTATGGAGCCCTGGGAGATGGGGAATTCAGCATATGGGGATAAAGCCCTGCTTACTTGCGACCACGTCCTGGGACTGCTCTTGCACCTCAGCAGTGGTTGCTTCCAATGTGCTGTTAACCTGTGTCCAGGGTGTACAGCACACAGAATCATAAAGGTTGGAGAAGCCCTCCAAGAGCATCCAAGTCCAGCTGTCAGTACAAGACTAACGTGCCTACTAAACCATGCCCTGAGGCACCACATCTACACCTTTGAACATCGCCATCTTTTTGAACACTTCCAGAGATGGAGACTCCATCACTTCCCAGGGGAGCCTCTTCCAAAGCTTCACCACTCTTTCAGTAAAGAAATTTTTCCTGATATCCAGCCTAAACCTCCCCTGGCACAACTTGAGGCTATTTCCTCTCATCCTCTCCCTCGCTGTTTGGTTGAAGCACCCATCTCGCTTCAGCCTCCTTTATCATAGAATCATAGAATAACCAGGTTGGAAGGGACCCTTTGGGTCATCAAGTCTAACCGTTCCTATCAAACACTAAACCATGTCCCTCAGGACCTTATCCACCCGTCCCTTAAACACCTCCAGGGAAGGGGAATCAACCACCTCCCTGGGCAGCCTATTCCAATGCCCAATGACCCTTTCTGGGAAAAACTTCCTCCTAATCTCTAGCCTGACCCTCCCCTGGTGGAGCTTGAGGCCATTCCCTCTCGTCCTGTCCCCTGTCCCTTGGGAGAAGAGCTCAGCTCCCTCCCCTCTATAACCTCCTTTCAGGTAGTTGTAGAGAGTAATGAGGTCTCCTCTCAGCCTCCTCTTCTCCAGGATAAACACCCCCAGCTCTCTCAGCCGCTCCAGAGCACCCAGACCCGCGCCTGGGAGCAGGGGGACCCCTTACCTTCTCTAAATCAGCTGCTATGTTGGAGGCAGACACCTCGCCCAGTGCCTCCAGCTGCTGCTCCACACTGGGGATCTGTGGGGCAGAGCCTGGGGTGAGGGAGCTGTGGGCAGCTGGGGAAAGGGCTGGAGCTCACACTGCCCACTGCCCCTCCTCACCGAGCTGAAGTTGGCACTGAAGGAGAGCCCGTCCAGGGACACGTTGCCGCAGGGGCGGCCGCAGCGCTGCAGGGTCTGGTTGATGCCATCCCGCAGGTGTTCCAGCCGCTGGCTGTAGTTCCTTTGCAGCTCCTCGAGGTGTGGGCGAGCGCGAGCGATCCTGCCAAAGGCAGCCACCAGCATCTCTATCCCTGGGGAGACAGCAGAGTGTCAGGGCCTCATCGTGCCAGTTCGGTGGGGGCTTGGCCTCGCCCAGATGAACCTTAGAGACTCATTAAAAAATGCAACATAAGGTTGCCCCTGAAAAGCCCCCCAGCACTCGCCCTGGGCTGTGGCTGGGAAGCCAGACAGACTCCTCTCCCTGGGAGCTCTACCCCAACGTGCACCTATTCCAGCTGCCAGTGCCCTCTGGGGCTGCCCCAGCCCCCAGGGATGCGGTCACTACCTTGCAAGAGGCTCTGGAGGGATCCCAGGGCCCCATCTGTGCTGCTCCTGATGCCAGAGATGATCATGCCGCCCAGGCTGGGCCCAATGTCTGCGGAGATGGGAGAGACGGTGTCAGTGACCTCCAGGAAACTGCCAAAACCACGTACATCCCGCTCCAGGACCCCATCCCGTACTTGTCTCCAGGTGGGAGGCAGAGGGGACACCCCTGCCCTGCCACCACCCACACCACCGTCCCCAGCAAGGAGCCTGAACGGGGAGAAGCGGCAGCTGGAGCAGAGAGGGAGCCTGGAGGAGCCCCCGAACCCAATCCCTTCCGCCATTCCCATGAGAATGAGGTCCCTGTCAGCAGCCGCCCACAGGGCAGCACCATCCACACAGCTCCCCCTCTGCCCCCACGGGTGCCTGGGGATGCTCCAACGCCCTCACCCTGGAGGCTGCGGTTGGCCTGGTCCAGTGGGACGTCGCTGCTGTCGATGATAAAATTGACTTGCTGCAGGGACAGAGAAGGGGTGTCAGCATGGGTGGGCCCCTTCCCCACCTCCAGCCCTGCTGTTCCCCTCCCCGAGGGGCTGCTCGGGCTGCTCTCTCCACCTGGTCCCCCACCCCCCTCTAAGGGGCTCAGCTGGGGCAGGGGAAGCGAGCATGCCTGGGGGATGGAGGCCACGTAGGTGCTGACATCGTCCAGGGTGTTGTTGACGTTGGGGAAGGTGCCAGACACGGCCTGGGAGAAGCGAGTGTTGCTGATGAAGGCGCAGATGTCACCAGCCCTACAAGGGAAGGGCAGCAGGGTCGGTATGAGGGGAGCTCAGTCCTGACACTCTCCTCCAGGACCCTCTGCATCCAATGCTGCTTCCGCATTATCCCAGCGAGTGCCCTGCACACAACCAAGGGACCAGAGAGGGCCAACACGGGAAACTGAGGCACGGGGGAGTGCGGTGAGTGGCACACCCACATTTCGCTGTAGCAGAGCTGCAGGAAAGGGTTTAGTGATTGATAGGAATGGTTGGACTTGATGATCCAGTGGGTCCTTTCCAACCTAGTGATTCTATGACTCTTGCCACGCTGACAGGGCCCAGCTCCCCTCCACCACCGCTTCCTCTCCTTGGTCCCACGTGCTGGGATCTGCTCCCGCAAATAAGGGCAGCTTCCTGGCACAGCCGCCCAGTACCAGCCTTTCCACCCACCCCAGGGTCCCATCGGAAGCCTCCCGGCCAGGACACTCACAGGAGGAAAACAGAGACCAGCAGGACAGAGGTCCAGAGCGCCTGGCGTCGGCAGCTCATCCGCCGGCTCTGCTTCTGGTACATGCGGCCCCCACAGTTCCCGCAGCAGCGGCAGCAGCCGAAGCAGCAGCCCACCAGTGGCACCAGGACGATGAAGAGGAGCCCGATGGCCACGCACACCAGGAAACCCAGCTCATACCGCAACACCTGGGAGATGAGGAATGATAGGCAGCATAACACTGGTGCCCCTGAGTGCTTCCCAGCTTTGAAGGTCCTGTCCAGACACCCATGGGAAAGGATGGGGACCCCCCCAGGGGGTTGCACATCTCTTCTTCCTGCTGCCCAACAGCTGAGGGCTCAGTTTTGGAGCATCCCCCACCAGTATCCCCCAGCCCATGGAGGACTAGGGCTGCCAGCTCCCTGCCCAGGCTGCCAGCTCACCTCCTGGACTTGCTCCTCAGCGGCCTCATCGCTCTGGGACTGCATAAAATCTCTGATCAACTCTAGGGGACAAAGAATGAAGAGGGCTGTAAGCAGGTGCTGGATGCTGAGAGGCTCTCCAGGAGGACCCTGCACCAAACTCACCCCAGAGCTGGACTCCCAGCATCAGGCATCACCTCCAACACTGTGGCTCGAGGTGGCTGTGAGCGCACGACACGGCTCTCCCTGCCAGCTGTCCCTCCCCAGCCATCCTGTCACACAGCCCGTTTGCACCCAAGAAAAGTGCTGCCAGACCCCAGCCTCTCAGAGCCCTTGAACCAAGAAGAGGAGGCTGAGAGGAGACCTCATTACTCTCTACAACTACCTGAAAGGAGGTTGTGGAGAGGAGGGAGCTGGGCTCTTCTGCCAAGGGACAGGGGACAGGACGAGAGGGAATGGCCTCAAACTCCACCAGGGGAGATTTAGGCTGGAGATTAGGAGGAAGTTTTTCGCACAGAGGGTCATTGGGCATTGGAATAGGCTGCCCAGGGAGGGGGTTGATTCCCCTTCCCTGGAGGTGTTTAAGGGACGGGTGGATGAGGTCTTGAGGAACATGGGTTAGTGTTTGATAGGAACAGTTGGACTAGAAGATCCAATGGGTCTCTTCCAACCTGGTTGTTCTATGATTCTATGAGATGCTGCCTCTCCCTTGAGTCTGTGTGAAAAATGGGACTTGTAAGAGCAGTCCCCTATCTGATAGGAATGGTTGGACTCGATGATCCGATGGGTCTCTTCCAACCTGGTTGTTCTATGATTCTAAAGGGATCCTTGTCCCGGAGGGCACCAGGGACAGGCTACCGGGAGAATGCTTGACAACCGCCTGAGCTGCCTGTGAGCTGCCCTTTAACCCCTCAGCTGAGGGAAGGCATCCAGCTGGCACGGGATGGGCACCGGGACAGAGTCCCCACAACCCTGCCTGTGCACCATGGACTCATCACAGGCTGTGCTGGCACATAGGGCTGTGTCACTGCACCCCCAGTATCTGTGTGACGCATTCAAGGCCACAAAGCTGCTGCATTACTTAGACCAACATGCACCAGCAAGTCGAGGGAGAGCAGGGACCAAGCCCAGCAAAGGAGGAAGCACCAGTGGTAAAAGCCATAGTGGGAAAACACCCTCCACAAAGTGACCGGCACTTGCCCCGGGGGTGTTGAGCATCGGGGTCCTGGCATCCCCATGCCAACCCGTAGCCACCTCAGGGCAGAGCTGTGCCGCCCACGCACGTCCTCAGAGCGGAAGGAGGGAGAGCGAGCGCTGATGAGGGTGTGAGGGGCTGCCTGCAGTGCAGGCCCTGGCACCACCAAACGCTGCTCTCAGTGCCCCCACGCTTGGTGCTGCCTGGGCACAGGGGGCTGCAAGCCACCCAAGAACCCTCACCAACCCACAGGCAGCTCGGGCTTTTCTCTGCACCTTTCATTGGGGCCTGGGATGAAAACACCCGGAGGGAGGATGTGGCAGGACTCTGCAAGGTGGCACTGCCACCAAAACCTGTTCCGGGACCACCTGTGACTGCCCCGCAGCTGTGCCGAGGCACGGGAAGGACACAGCCGCTGGTCCCTGGGGGTAACCCAGTAGCCTAGCACTTAGATCCAGGATGGGCAGCCCCCAGCGTGGGAGGGCTCATGCTGCACGGGGATCTGCAGCTCCAAGCACCCCCCACCCCATCGCCAGCCCCCATGGCCGGGCACTCACCTACGGGCAGAGCGTTGGGCTGCACCAGCCGCAGGAATCCATGCGCCATCCCTGCCACCCCCTCCACGCTGCTGCTCGGGGCCTCGAGGCCAGGGCCGTACGTGGGCTGTGAGACGTTGCCCAGCTCCATCATGACGATGCCGACGGACACCTGGGCACAGAGAGGGGCTGTTGGCACACAGGGACACTCGGCCTCGCCCGTCCCCAAGCAGGAAACACAGGGAGGACAAGAGGCACCTGTTGAGTCCTGCATGGGAGGACAGAACTGCCCAAGAGCACCTGGGGTGAGAGGTCCTGGAGCAGCAGGGTGAGAGGCCGAGCAGGAGGAGCCCGGGAGGCTGCCCAGGACTCTGGAGGGGAGGAAGAGAGGCCAAAGCACTTACCCTGTTGTCCGGCACCTCCAGGCGCCTGCCTGCCGCAGGGCCCAGCCGCACAGTGCCCGTGCCCTGGCTTTATGGTTTGTTTAAGTTTCAGCTGTGATTGCTGGAAAGCTGCTTGTCAGGAAAGGCGGAGATGCTGGCATCGCCCCTCCCTGTTCCTGGCACCTCCTGGCACCTGCCACCCTGACCACCTCTACCTGCCCAGGACAGAGACGCCACCAACCAGGGGCACCAGAGAGGAAAAACTTCTCCCAGTCCCCAGGCAGGGGGGAAAACACCTTCTCTTAGCCCCAGGTACCAGGGAGAGCACCTCTCAGCTCAGGTATCAGGGAGAACACCTTTTCCCAGCCTGGGCTGAGCTCCCCTCTCTTCTAGGGTTTCCTCATAGCCATATTTTTGGCCCCAGGCAGCTCCAAGCACACATACAGGGTTTGTGTTTATAAAAGTCCTTTCCAAACGGAGCTTTGTGGCGTTTCCCACTCACACCCTGACCCCCCGGGTGCCCCCAGACAGGATTGTCCCCCCAGGCTCAGCACCAACCCAAGATCCCACAGCTCATGGGGTGCTCCTAGTTCAGGCCTGTCTGAGCCACCCCTTCCACCCAACCCAACACCCACTCCAAGGGACTCTGACTCCTGCCGCATCCCACCCAAACACCCTACACCTGCTCCAGGGGGACACCTGCTCTGCCTCCTCCCACCCAAACTCCCTGCACCTGTTCCTTGTTGGCCCCAGTCCCGCCCAGGCTGGGATTGATGCGGGTAGAGAGGTTTGGGGGGTTTGTGGGGATCCTTGAGCTTTCCGGCTCACACCCCAAAGCGCTACCATCTCCTGGGGGACAGGGCCGGCTGCCCTCAGACCAACGCGCACCCTGCACTCACGGCCACGCGCAGGCAGGATCGGGCTGGACATCTCTGGGACACCTCATGGAGTGGCGGTTTCCCCAGCAGCATCAGTGGCTGTTGCTGTCGGTCCTGCTTCCTCCGTGCCCTGGCACGGCCCCCACAGCCCTCGTGCCTGCCCGTGTCCCATGGAGCCTGCGGAGCTCAGTGGGAGTGTGGAGCGAGGGTGGTGACCCCTCAGCCTGGCTGCCGATCACCATGGGCTCCCTGTGCCACCATCGCCCACCCTGCAGCCACCAGCCCTGTCACTGGGGAGGAGTGCGAGGTGACATCCTCGGTGCAGTTGCCAACCCACACCTTGAACCTTTGCTCTGAAGTCAGGGGCCCATCCTGCCTCCACCCTCTGCTGCACAAGCCTGATTTGAGGCCGCTCCTTGAATCCTGTGTTCAGTTGTGGGCCCCTCAGCACAAGAAGGATGTTTAGGCTCTGGAGCGAGTCCAGAGAAGAGCAACGAAGCTGGTGAAGGGGCTGGAGAACAGAACCTATGAGTAACGGCTGAGAGAGCTGGGGGTGTTTATCCTGGAGAAGAGGAGGCTGAGAGGAGACCTCATTACTCTCTACAACTACCTGAAGGGAGGTTGTGGAGAGGAGGGAGCTGGGCTCTTCTCCCAAGGGACAGGGGACAGGACAAGAGGGAATGGCCTCAAGCTCCACCAGGGGAGTTTTAGGCTAGAGATTAGGAGGAAGTTTTTCACAGAAAGGGTCATTGGGCATTGGAACAGGCTGCCCAGGGAGGTGGTTGATTCCCCTTCCCTGGAGGTGTTTAAGGGACGGGTGGATGAGGTCTTGAGGGACTTGGTTTAGTGTTTGATAGGAATGGTTAGACTAGAAGATCCGATGGGTCTCTTCCAACCTGGTTGTTCTATGATTCTATGATTTCCCCGACATCCCCCTTTCTCACACCCCTGGCTCCTGGAAGGAGATCAGGGCATCTCCCACAGAGGCTGGTGCTGTGCCCCTTGCTCGGGGTGGGGGAGTCACTGCCTCCTTTGCTCCCCCAGGGCCCCCACACGCTCCTCGGCTGCATTCCAGTTCCCACAGTGGAACCGCAGCGTCCCTGCTGCTCCACGGGAGACGTGCCCATCACCTCGGTGTCAGGGCTGGCTCTGCGCTGCTTATTTGCTCTGGCTCAGGGACAGGGTTGTTTCCCAGCAGCCCAGTGCTCTGTCCTTGCTGGGATCTCTGCTTTCCACAGCAGGGAGCCGGCCGGGGACTGGCTGGGAACCAGCAGGCTGAGGCAGCGTCGCCCAGCGAGCCCAGCACCCGCTCCCCGCACCGGGCACCAGGGCACGAGGGGCCAGCATCGCCTCTGCCCCCACAGCACCGGGCCCTGTGCTCAGAAACAAGTGCTCAGGACAGCCTCAAACCGAAAAGTCATTTTATTGGTACCATACATGACTCATAAATGGCACAAACTATGGAGGGGAAGGAAAAAAAAAAAAAAGAAACAAAAAGGCATTACAGGGTGTCCGGGAGGGCGAGGGGCTCCGCACCCACCGCGGGAGCCTGGCAGACAGAATCGTACCTTAACTGCAAAGCAGAGCCCCCTCCCTGCCACGCCAGGCGCCCACCCCCCAGCCTCCCCTCCACCTGCTGAGGGTCCATGGGACCCTGGGGCTGCGACTGGGGGGCGCAGGCTGAGCCCTCCCCCTGCAGGGGCAGCTCTCAGGGGAGTCGGGGCTGAGCCCATGCTGGGGCAGAGACAAGGAGTCTCCAAGCCTGACCCCGGGGACAGTAGAAAGAGGGGGTCACAGGGTGGGTGTCCCCCAGCCCCTGACATCTCAGCCACGGGCATGTGAGACATGGGCTGCAGGTGACACCACTGCTGCCGAGCCCTCCCGTGGCAGGGGGAGCCCCCCAGCAACACCGACCAACCCCCCCAACCCCGCAGAGCAGCAGGACACATGCTGTGGGATCCTCGGCAGGGAGCTGGGGGGGGCCCTCTGTCCCCAACCCCCAGGGCTGCTCCACCTGCCCCGGGCTCCCTCACAGACACACAGACAGACACGCAAACCTCTCGCACACACACTTCTGCACACACACACGTCCCCCCCTGAGGCAGCGCTCGCTCCAACCCCTCCTGGGGACCACATCGGGGGGGCCCACGGGCAGCCCCAACCCCCAGCGCCCCCCAGGATCCCCCCTGAGGCTGCAGGGGTGAGCTGCTGAGCACAAGCTCCCTTCCCTGGCACCTCCCGTCTTCTCCTTTGAAGAAGCCTTGGAAGGGATTTTTTTTTCTTTTTTTTCTTTTTTTTTTTTTTTTTTTAAAACAAAAAAACCCCCAAAATTATTATTTTTCTCATCGTTTCCCCTAACATCAATGGAGGCACCTGCTCTAGTGATAACACATTGAAAGAACAGTATCGTACACACTGTCTACAGCGCGGAAATGTACAAGCACGAGGTACACGAACCCGAGGCAGGGGGAGCAGGGACAACAGCACACGAGATTTACATGGAGGAGGGAGGCTGGGGGGCTGCTCCCCCCGGCCCCTGGAGGGATTAGAAAGGAAGTCTGCAAAGTCTCTCCTTGGTTTGAAGCTCTCCGAACGGGATATAAAATGAGACTCCCAAGAGAAGAAGCCTGTACAAAAGTCAGGACAGGGGGAGAGGGCTCAGGGCAGAGAGGGGGGGGAACTGGCAAGGGGGCTGGGGAGGGCTTTTCCCATTTTTTTTTTTCTTTTCTTACAGTTTTAATAATATTATTATTTTTTCTTAAAAAAAGACAAAAGTAGGAGGTACTGGGAGCCGGGGGGTGCAAAGAAGCCCCAGGCAGACTCGTGTGGGGCTGGGGGGGAATGCAAGGGCTGCGGGAGGGAGTGAGGGCACCGGCTCAGCTGCTCTGGCAGAGCCGCGGGTCCTCTGAGCCCCCCCAGCCCCCTCCCAAGCAATTCCTATATACAGACCCCCCCAGCCCTGCTGCACTCTCGCTCCTGCAGGACGAGGGAAAGGGCAGGAGAGCAGGGAAATGCAACAGGGCCCTATCCTCATCCCCCCAGCACAGCAGGATCCGACTCGGGCCAGAGGAGGCTCTGCGGTAGAGCTGGTGGCACAGGGAAGGGTCTCCATCATCCCTTATCCCTCCACCAGCCCCAGGGGGGGCTGGGAACGTGCAACCTCCCTGCAGGCGGCTGCCCAGCAATCCCCAACTCTGGGACCCAGGGAGGAGGAGGAGGAGGAGGAGGAGGAGGAGGGTCTCTGGGCTGTGCCAGATCCCAACACATGACACCCGCACACTGCCTGCTTCCCGGTCATGCCAGCCAGTGCCGACAACTCCCTCCTAATCCCCCCGGCTCAGCAGGCAGGGTCTGGGCACACGGGGGTGGGGACGAGAAGCTCTCCGAGGAAGAAGCAGGAAGGAAGAGAGAGAAGAGGGAAAAATGAAGCTACGGCCCCAGAACCCCAGCCCTGCCCTGGGATCCAGTGGGGAGGCAGGTGTGGGGGGAGCAGGGAGGCGGCAGGGGGAGAGGGCTGGGGGCCGCCCGCCCTGGGCTGCGCACCCTGCGGTGCCGATCGGCCCCCGAAACCTCGCCGCTTCCCAGTCACTCTCTGTTGCAAATGTACAGGTAGATCGGTTGGGACTGAGTCCACGGGGCAGCGGGGGGGCCGTTACTGCGACGCCTGCGACGTGGGGTTCTCTGACTTGCTCTCCTGGCTGGAGGGCGGTTTGCTGTTCCAGGGGCTGTTGGCCCCCAGCGCCGGCGAATTGTTGAAGCTGTCCTCGTCGTCGATGCCGTTGGCGGCGTCGAACTGCGTGTTCTCCAGCCGGGTGATGAGCCGCTCGTCCTCATCCCCAAACTCCCCCCCCATCAGCGTGGGCTCGCCTACCACCATCACATCCTGAAAGGGGAGACGGTCCCGAAACATAATCGAGGTGGGGGGAGCCCGGGCCCCCAGACCCCCCACCCCAACACCACGGTTCCATTCCCCAGGCACAGGGCCACCTCCTCATCTCCACCGCAGGAGCTGAGGCTCGCACAGGGCACGGGGCAGCACATCCTCACCCCCTTGCAGGGAGGCCAAGAGGCTCAGAGAAGGCAGCTGGGACACCGTCTCCTTCTCCCCATCGCTTGGAGAGAGCCAGGGGGGGCTCAGACAGGCAGCCCCCAGGGGTCTTCCCCTAGCCGCTCCCAGCAGCCAGGGCAGGGAGCCCTCCCCTCCACCCCCGGGAAGGAAGAGAGAATGGAAAGGGGATGCTTACAGGTACCTGACTGGACAGGGCAAAGGTGCTGGCTGGGCTCTTCTTCTTGCTGTTGCTGTTGTTGGTGTTTCCCCCACCGGAGCTCATGGTGCTGCCCCCCGACATCTTCCTTTTCCGGCGCTTGCTGGGCTGCTGCCGCGCTGGCTCCGCTGGCAGAGGAGGGACACACCGTCAGCCTTGACAAGAAGGAGCTGGCGCCCCCAGCCCCTTCTCTGCAAGGACCACAGTCTTCCTGGGGCAGCATCACCACCCTCCTCCCTTCCACAGCTTCACTGTCCCCACAGTGCAGGGGACAGGAGAGGGTGCAGGGATGATTTCCGTCCTTGCTTTGCTTTCCACAAGCAGCTCCCAGGCAGGGAGAGCTGGCTGCCGGCAGCCCTACAGATTAAAAACCTGACTGCCTGACCCACTGCCCCCATCCTCACAAGACAGAAGCCAAGACAGGCTCTGGGGCTCGGGGCCTGCACCAAGTGACCAGCAGGTTCAGGGAGGTGATTCTCCCTCTGGACTCAGCACTGGTGAGGCCGCTCCTTGAATCCTGTGTTCAGTTGTGGGCCCCTCACCACAAGAAGGATGTTGAGGCTCTGGAGTGAGTCCAGAGAAGAGCAACAAAGCTGGTGAAGGGGCTGGAGAACAGGCCCTATGGGGAATGGCTGAGAGAGCTGGGGGGGTTTATCCTGGAGAAGAGGAAGCTGAGAGGAAACCTTATTGCTCTCTATGACTACAACTACGTGAAAGGAGGTTGTAGAGAGGAGGGAGCTGGGCTCTTCTCCCAAGGGACAGGGAACAGGACAAGAGGGAATGGCCTCAAGCTCCACCAGGGGAGATTTAGGCTAGAGATTAGGAGGAAGTTTTTCATGCAAAGAACCATTGTGCATTGGAATAGGCTGCCCAGGGAGGGGGTTGATTCCCCTTCCCTGGAGGTGTTTAAGGGACGGGTGGACGAGGTGCTGAGGGACATGGGTTAGTGTTTGATAGGAATGGTTGGACTCGATGATCCGTTGGGTCTCTTCCAACCTGGTGATTCTATGATTCTAAGTGCAGGGCCTGAGCAGGCAGTGCTAGAGACCTGTGGGCAACGCAAGACTCACCAGGTGGAGCAACCATCCGCTGCCACTTCTGGAAGAGGCAAGTCTTGAGGCAGTCCCGGGGACTGAGGCTGTAGGTCTTGTGCCGTGACATGAGCTCCTGCATTGGTTCTAGGATTACACAGAGCTGTGGGAAGCAGACATGCCAAGGGTTAAATCACAATGCTCCAGGCCCCAGCAAATGCCTCTCTTGTCAGGCAGCCACCTGCACTGCAATGACACAAGCCACACCAGGGGCCTGTGGGCTCCAGCAGACCCTCTGCCTCACAGCTCTATGCAGCCCGTCTGCAGAGCTTGCCCTGCTGCCCCCCAGCAGCCCAGGGCAGCCAGGCGTTGGGCGGCTGAGAGCACAGGAGGTGGCCATCGGAGGCTGCACCCCAGGAGCAGAGCTGCATCCCTCCCTCTTCCCGCACGCTTACTCGGAGGTAGTTGAGTGTGGAGTTTGAGAGCCCACAGCGGGTGATGTTCTTGGATAACTGGTCCAGCATCTGGGGGTCCTGTGCCTAGGAGCAAGAGGGAGATACGAGCTCAGCTGCGTCTGGGTTGGGGACAGCCCTCCCATGCCCCAGATGAGATAGGGTTGATGTCCCTCCAGCCTTCACAGGAGGAAGAACTGCTCAGCAGCCCTTGTGCTGCGGAGAAGCTCCCAGAGCAGCACTTACATGCATGGCAAGGATGCTGCGGGGGATGAGCTCTCGATGCTGGCGGATGCTGAAATGCCATGTCTTTATCCTCATCATGTCATCAAACATGAACTCCAGGTAGAGCCGCCCCTCCACATACACCTAAGCAGGGCACAGAGTCAGGCACAGGCTGCCCCCACCACCCCCAGCCCAGATCACAGACTCATAGAATAACCAGGTTGGAAGAGACCCACCGGATCATCGAGTCCAACCATTCCTATCAAACACTAACCCATGTCCCTCAGCACCTCGTCCACCCATCCCTTAAACCCCTACAGGGAAGGTGAATCAACCCCCTCCCTGGGCAGCCTCTGACACTGCCCAATGACCCTTTCCATGCAAATTTTTTTCCTAATGTCCAGCCTGACCCTCCCCTGGCTGCACACCGGGACACCCTCCCACTGGCTTGGTCCTGCCTGCTGTGAGACTTGGCACAACCCAAACCCACAAGCCCCTAACGGCCCCGCAGGAGCAGCCACCCCGACAGCACACGGGACCGAAGCACGAGGAGCAGGAGAAGGAGTGGGCATGTCCAGTACCTGGGTGAACATGGGCTTCCCGTGCTGGGTGACCATGGTGCACTGGTCACAGTCCAGCGAGACAAAGTTGTTGTGGAAGGACTCCTTGGGATGCTTGAGCACGTAGTAGAGCTCCGTGGCACCCCCTTCAAAGATACTGCGGAAGTAACGGGGAATCAGGGTCCGGCCGATCGCTGGAGAAGGAAGAAGATAATGTTAGTCAACCTGGCTCACCCACACGAGCCTCAGGGTTGCACAGAGGTTCCCGCTGGCCAGAGGCAGCTGAGCTCCAGCACCTCACCCACAACGCCCCTGTACGGCACAGCCACCACATCCCCTGCCGAGGAAGCAAAGCCCTGGGGAAGGAGGGCTCAAGCTGCTACTCACTGTATCTCTTTGGTCCATCCTCCAAGCAGAAAGTGATTGTTAACATGGCATCATCCTCGAAGAACTCCGTGGTGAAGGCGTCCCACCACAGATTGTCACATTCCTGGGGATGGTGCAGAGATGTCAGGTTACAGGGAGGGGAGACAGACAGAGAGTCGCTGGCTGCCAAGCACAGCAGCCACATGCTCAACCTGTGGAGGGCTGCGCTCCCAGATGAGCTCCTGGGGATGGGGATGATGAACCCTGTCCTATAGCCAAGTGAGGGACAAAGTGCTCGGGGACCTACACAGCAGGATCCTGCTGCCAAGGGGCTTCTCCTAAAATCATAGAATCATAGAACAACCAGGTTGGAAGGGACCCATTGGATCTTCTAGTCCAA
This sequence comes from Coccyzus lansbergi, assembly GCA_033558105.1. NCBI lineage: Eukaryota > Metazoa > Chordata > Aves > Cuculiformes > Coccyzidae > Coccyzus > Coccyzus lansbergi. Next base: position 55,583 of record JAUMJK010000428.1, on the reverse strand, counting down.
CCATTCCTATCAAACACTAAACCAAGTCCCTCAAGACCTCATCCACCCGTCCCTTAAACACCTCCAGGGAAGGGGAATCAACCACCTCCCTGGGCAGCCTATTCCAATGCCCAATGACCCTTTCTGGGAAAATCTTCCTCCTAATCTCTAGCACAGAGGACCCCGTACCCAAAATGCACATCTAGAAGCATCCCCCCCACCCCTGCCCACCACTTGCCCTCCCAGCTCCTCACCTCTGTCCAGTTCTGCAGCCGTTTGTTGAGCTCAAATATCCTGTAGTCGGTCTGATTCCCGTACGGCGTGTGCCTCCTGCCCAGAGATCAGAGCAAGCAGTTAGAAGGGGAGCAGCCAAGGTGTGGGGAGGGGTCCCAAGAGCACAGTGGGGGAACACACAAGCCCCTCCAGGGCTGGGCAGAGTCATAGAATCATAGAACAACCAGGTTGGAAGAGACCCATCGGATCTTCTAGTCCAACCATTTCTATCAAACACTAACCCAAGTCCCTCAAGACCTCATCCACCCGTCCCTTAAACACCTCCAGGGAAGGGGACTCAACCACCTCCCTGGGCAGCCTATTCCAATGCCCAATGATCCTTTCTATGAAAAACTTCCTCCTCATCTCCAGCCTAAATCTCCCCTGGCAGAGCTTGAGGCCATTCCCTCTCGTCCTGTCCCTTGGGAGAAGAGCCCAGTTCCCTCCTCTCTACCACCTCCTTTCAGGTAGTTGTAGAGAGTAATGAGGTCTCCTCTCAGCCTCCTCTTCTCCAGGATAAAAGCAATCAGTCCAAGCAATGCCGCTGCAAACCCCTGTGGCCAGCAGTGTGCCAGCCCTGCCAGGGCATCCCCTGCCACGGGCATTAACTCCCCTCCCTCACTTACCCGATTCCAGGCTCCAGGTATGTTGGTGGGTACATGGGAGTAGGTCTGGGGAGGGGAAAAAACACAGGCAGGTCAGTGCTGGTGGGATCTCCCTCCCTGCCCATCGAAGCTCCCCCTTCCCTGCCTGCAGTAGGTGGTTGGGCTGGCTGGAGGTGATACCCCATGCACGATATGGGCTGCGTTCTGGATGCTGATGGCCCCATGGGGGGATCTGCACCCCTGAAATCAGTCTCTGCTCCCGCACCAGTGGCTGTTCCATCGCCCCTGGGACCTGTCCTGCAGCTGCCGGCAGTCACGCTCAGCTGCGGCTGGTGCCAGGCAGGACAGAGGTTGTTGGGGCTGTTTCAGCAGGAGTTGGGAGTGCTCCCTGCTCTGGGTCATCCTAGGGGCTTGGCCTTGGGGCTTCCTTCACCCCAAATACTGTCCTCTACCCACCCAGTCCCACCCCTGCTCTGATCCCCTCCCTCCCCTTGGACTAAGTCAACTCCATGGACCACAGTCTCCATACACCACTGGGGAGCATGAGAGAGACCCTGAGGTGCAGACTGTGGAGCACCCCCAACCTTGCAGAACCCTCCTCCAGCCCCAGCTCACCCCACATCTCGATCCAGCATGGTGCCCGGGTGGAAAGGGGGGAAGGCGTTGCCGTTCGGGGGCTCCTTTGGCGAGTACAGCTTGAATGACTTAGAGGAACAGCCTGGAAAGAGAGAGGGGACATGGGTCAGTCAAGGGCACCCTGTGAGAAGGGACACGGCCGTGTGGAGGAGGAAGAACGCAGGAGCAATCAGGCCCCAACCAGCCCCATCCCTCCTCCGCTTCTGCCTGATGCTCAGCCTCTTCACCCCCTCCACAGCTCCAGACCTTCCCCACACGGGTGAGGGCTGAACTCTCACAGGATCAGCCACCGGAGAGGCCTAGCCCCATCCCAGGGATTTCCCACTGGCTCCCGGCCGGGCAGGCTCTGCGGACGGTGCCCGAGGGGGACAGTCCAGCTGGTGAGCAGTGGAGGGGCGGCTGGGCCCTATGCTCCCCCCAGCCCTCCCTCCTGTGCAGCTCCTAATCCCACCAACCCGACCCGGGAATCACAAGGGATCTTTTTGCTGACCTTTCTATCGTCATGGTGACGGGTGAATAATCGCCCGGAGGGACGGATGGCGGGTCCCCAGGCAGCCACCATCTGCCACTCGGGCAGCCCAGCGGCCACCCGGCTCCAGGAGCACAGAGACATCGCACACACCAGCCCCCAGCCCAGAACAAACCACTCCAAAGCCTCGTCGCTTCCCGTAGCACCATGTTAAAAGCCACAGAGGGGCGTGATGTGGGACGTGCAGTGTGTGCAAGCCAGCACGCGTCCCCGAAAGCATCCTGGGGATCCCTCTGGATCCGGCCGTGCCGGTACGGTGAGCCCCATCTGGGCTCCCACACTCGCTGGCCCCTTCCCCCCAGCAGCGGCTGCCGTGGGAGCCCTGGCATGCCCGCAGCTGGCAGGACCCAGCACGCTGCGCCCGGGCGCTGCCGAGGCACGCGGTTCCCTGGCGGCACAGACGGCCTGACCTGGGTGGGTGCAGCGGTGGGCAAGCGGCCAGGTGGCTCCAGCTCCACCGGCTCAGCCGGTCCCGTGGCACACGGGGACTTCTCGGGGCCAAGGCGGGATCCCCATCAGCCACTCACCAGCCGCAGCCCCGGGCTGGGCTCTTCCTGACGCCCACGAGCCATTTGCCACCTGATGCTGCAGAAAGCGAGCCCGGGGTAGAGGGAAGCACCTGGGAGGTGCCAGGGACTGTGGCTGTGGGGAAGGGCGCAGGGACAGGACTGGGGCAGCCCCCGATCTGATAGGAATGATTGGACTAGAAGATCCGATGGGTCCCTTCCAACCTGGTTGTTCTGTGATTCTGTGATCTGTGACGGGTGCAGGAGAGGGGCAAAGAGCTTTGGTGTTATGGGAACTGGTACGTCCAGCATTCTGCAACTCACTGGTCAACAAGGGAGCTCAAACCAGAACTCTGCATCCTCCTGCCCTGCTGCTTGCGACCCCGAACCCACAGGCACAGGGAGCACACTCCTGTCTGTGTGCGCTCAGGCTGGTCAAAAACAGAGGGAGTCACTTCACAGGCATCAAATCCAACTTGCACCCAGGGAAACCTGTATTTCACTCCTCGGTTCTTGACTTCATAGAATCATAGAATCACAGAATCATAGAACAACCAGGTTGGAAGGGACCCATCGCATCATCGAGTCCAACCATTCCTATCAAACACTAAACTAAGTCCCTCAAGACCTCATCTACCCGTCCCTTAAACACCTCCAGGGAAGGGGAATCAACCACCTCCCTGGGCAGCCTATTCCAATGCCCAATGACCCTCTGTCTGAAAAACTTCCTCCTAATCTCCAGCCTAAATCTCCCCTGGTGGAGCTTGAGGCCATTCCCTCTTGTCCTGTCCCTTGGGAGAAGAGCCCAGCTCCCTCCTCTCCACAACCTCCTTTCAGGTAGTTGTAGAGAGCAATGAGGTCTCCCCTCAGCCTCCTCTTCTCCAGGATAAACACCCCCAGCTCTCTCAGCCGCTCCTCATAGGGCCTGTTCTCCAGCCCCTTCACCAGCCTCGTTGCTCTTCTCTGGACTTGCTCCAGAGCCTCAACATCCTTCTTGTGGTGAGGGGACTTCTTGGGGCCCTAGTGCCTTTTCACCACACGTCCCCGTGGCAGGAAAACCCAGCCCGTCCCCAGCATCCAACAGGACACAACCATCCTGCGAGGCCAGAGCCAGCCCAGTGGCTGTGCCGGCAGCCCCTGCTCTTGCCCGCAGCGAGGATAAGTGGGACACGGCACAATTTCTCATACAGCTGCTAACAACGCCAGCCCCTTGCTCTGATCTAACGTTTTCATAGATAACATTTTTTTTGCTGGGGAGGCCAGTGCTGGTGCAAGGGAATTTTTGCCTTCTGCTTTAATCCCTGTCAACTTGTGCCTAATGGAAATTATAATTCAACTGAAATTGCAGTAGAAACGTAGCATTTCCATTTACTCGGCGCTGCTGCTAAGTGATACAGTGTTCAAGTGTGCTTGATGCATAGGAAACTTCCCAAAAGCACGTGTCTTCTCTCGAAAATGAACCAATTCATTAGGCAGAGAAAGCAGGGGCTGGCAACAGTGAGCTGTACTGCTTGTTTCTCATCACTATGTCCTCAGCAAGGGTAAGAAAATCAGACCCAGCAGGTCTCGTCCTCCGACGCTTTGTTTTTATTCACCAATGAGAGATGAGAGGAAAAAGTCCCCAAGGCTTCTTGCTGCCCTTGGGCCCCATCTTGCTTCTTGGGGTGCAGGAGGTTCGTTGGGGCACTGAGGCCATGGGGACACATCACTTTTCATCTACTCTGCTTCTCACGGCCTCCCCTGCTGCTCTGCTCCTGGAGGTGGGACAGATCAGGCAGCCCACCACACCCACCCTAGTTCCATCCTAAGCCTTCCTGAGCAGGTTAATGGAGACAGGACTGGCTTTTGGGGCTTCACTGAGTGACCTATCTGAGGATCTAGTGAAGGAGAGGAGCCTGTTATGCGACCTCAGCCACACCAGCATCCGGACCAAGTATTATTTTTAATGCAGCATAAAATATGTCACTGGATTCAGAGGTTTTAAGTAACGCTGGTAATAGCCTTAGGATTTGATACAGACTGTCCGGATTCCACGTTCCCTGTAGACACTCGCACTACACACGATACACCAAAGAACGCAATTCCCTTACAGCAGCAGCAACACTAACTTCTACCCACAGGAGGGTCAGCCTGCCCAGTCCAGGAGATTCCCTTCACCACCCCCTCTCCCCTTCACACTGTCCCAGCTTCCCGCAAGCTCCATTCCGCCAGGTGCAGTGACCCAGAGCCGCAGGACACGGCCCTTCTTTGGCCAAACCCAGCACTTGACCCCAGCCAACATCTCCCCACACTGTGGCTCTGCCTCCTGCTTCGAGGACGGAGGATCCGGACAGGATCCAGGCAGGCACGGCGTGCAGAGATGCTCTCAGTGGCTGGGGGTGTGATGCCCCTACCAACCCTGAGTCTACCGGAGAGGCTGCCCGTGGCCATCCCCTAGGTGCTCACCCAGCATCATAAAAACACGTGCACGGTCAGCAAGGGAAAAAAACCAGGCTGATGCAGCAGCTGGCGAGATACCAGCCCAGGCAGGTCCCGGCAAACAGTGCGGTGCCTGTGGCCAGGTGGGTGGCCCCACGGCTCCTTCTCAGCAGGGAGGGGCAGGAGAAGGGAAGCCTGCAGAGGGATGCCCTGGCTCAGCATCCTCTGCCGAGCCCAGGTCCCCAGCCGAGTGCGGGACAGAGACAGCCACCAGTGCCACACAGCGCTGGTGGGAGAGCTCGACCAAGAAAGGAGCTCCAGGCAGGCAGGCACTCAGGGAAGGGGAGGCGGGTGCTCTGCCAGTAACTTGCGTACAACCTGATACCACCCAACCTTTCACCTACCTTCTCCTTTGCTTTCCCTGCCTGTGAGCTGCCAGCCCTGCAGGAAAAGCTGTTCTAGTGCACTGCCCCAGAGGGTTTGCTGGAGCAGGAATGGTTAAAACCCAAACCGAGCCCCAGAGCTGGGCAACCTCAGGTTTCCCAAGGAACCAAAAGCATGGCAGGTATCTCACGGAGGCAGCACAGCCAGGAGAGGGCACAGCAACCGTGAGCTAAGAGCAGCGCCAGCCAGGGAGCTGCCTGCCTGGACAGGGCAGGCATTGAGCCTTCCCTGGTGTCTGGCAGGGAGAAAAGCCTCTCCCTGTACTGCCCTTGCTCTGTCCTGCCAGCAAAGTGCAAAGAGCTGCCAAGGACAAAGGCAGCGACAGCTTCTTGCTCCTACACCTGCGGCTGCCATCAGGAACCAGAGCTCCCCAGCGCGGAGAGGAGCCATCCCTGGCTGGGAGACCAGCTTGCTTTCTGTGCAAGCAGCAACGCTCGGCAATGAGGCAGGGTCTCCAGAGGCTAAAAGCCCCGATAAAAATAAATGAAGAAATGGGACTTGAAAGAGGCAGCAGGGTTACAGCTCAGCCAGGGAGCATCCCGCTCCTCCCAGCAGCGAAGGAGAGGGGCTCTGCCTGCACTGAAGGCTGCATCCCGGCATGCACCCTGCCTGCTGCTTCCTGCCTGCCTAACGAGGCTTTAAAGTGTAAATAGCAGCATGGCATGGCATGGCATGGCATTGTTTCACGGGCTGCCTCGCCTGCTGTGGGAGCAGCCACAGCAGCACGAAATTCATCTTCCCAGCCCACAGGGCTGCCAGGAAGGTGCCACCCAGGAGGGTGCTACCCTGAGCCGGGTGCAGGGCAGCACCTCAAATCATTTCATAGAATCATAGAATCACAGACCAACCAGGTTGGAAGAGACCCACTGGACCACTGAGTCCAACCATTCCTGTCAAACACTAAACCATGTCCCTCAAGACCTCATCCACCCGTCCCTTAAACACCTCCAGGGAAAGGGAATCAACCCTCTCCCTGGGCAGCCTATTCCAATGCCAAATGACCCTCTGTGTGAAAAACTTCCTCCTAATCTCCAGCCTAAATCTCCCCTGGTAGAGCTTGAGGCCATTCCCTCTCGTCCTGTCCCCTGTCCCTTGGGAGAAGAGCCCAGCTCCCTCCTCTCTACAACCTCCCTTCAGGTAGTTGTAGAGAGTAATGAGGTCTCCCCTCAGCCTCCTCTTCTCCAGGATAAACACCCCCAGCTCTCTCAGTCGCTCCTCATAGGGCCTGTTCTCCAGCCCCTTCACCAGCTTCGTTGCTCTTCTCTGGACTCTCTCCAGAGCCTCAACATCCTTCTTGTGCTGAGGGGCCCACAACTGAACACAGGATTCAAGGAGCGGCCTCCCCAGTGCTGAGTCCAGAGGGAGAATCACCTCCCTGGCCCTGCTGGTCACACCGTTTCTGATCCAAGCCAGGATGCCATTGGCCTTCTTGGCCACCTGGGCACACTACTGGCTTCATGTTCAATTTGTGTGGATTTGCACGGTTGCTAGTGTTAAGGAAGCTGGCAGGGTTGGAGGACAAACACAGAGAAATATCCAGAGTGACCGGGATAGGCAGAAGCACACAAAGTTGTCTGTGGTCTGTCCTGACAAACCTGCTTCCATCTCTCCTTTCCCTTCTGAAGAGGAGAGGGACCAAGGCCGGTTGCAAACCCTGATGGTATTAAACCGACAGGACCCCAGGCAGCACAGAAGCATGGACTAAGACATCCTCAACAGTAATCTTAACCTGCAGCATCCCCACCTGCTTTGAAAATGCAGAACTGATGCAGGTGAGGCTCCCAGGAGGCTGGTCTGTCCAGGGAAGAGGATATGCTGCTCCTGGAGGAGACTACGGGATGATGCCGCAGACCCAGCTGATCCAGAGACTACACCTGTCCAGCACAAAACCCACAGCATAACCTGTCCTGCTGCCTGCAGAAATTTCACTCTCACTTTCCTCAAGCCACACACCAGAGCTTGCCAAGGAGCTTATCTTGACCACACGGCCGTGCACAGCACTCTCTGCACACAAGGCAGTGGAGAGGGACACAAGCGCCCAGTCCAAGTCACATGCCACAAGGCTAGTGCAAAAGCCCCCTCCTGCACCACAGAAAGCACCCTAGGCCAGCAGATGCTCCTCTCCATTGGCTTGCAAACTGAGAGGGATGGCCAGAGAGGTATTAATTAGCTGCAATTATTACAACGTGGCAAACTCGATGCAAGCTGCAGAGTGATGCTAACCACTGGGGCTGGGATGTGTATTTGGGGTGTAGACTCAGAGCAGTCCCATAGCCTTGGCTCTGCCAGAGCCCAGGGTCTCTCAGGAAGGCATCGGGTGGAGCTGAGTACTCCGTGGGGATGTTGGGGGCACCTCGCTGCCCTGCGGTAACCCTAGGGACAGCAGGACTCTCCCCGTTCCCATTCAGGCCCTCAGATGACTCAGACATGTGGATGGGGATTTCTCCAGGAGGGAAAACAGGAGAAGAGCACACCCTGCCAATTGCAAAACAGCCTGAAAATTGAATCACGTCCAAGGCTGCAAGCCCCAGATGCAATCCCACAGATAACCCAGTTTCAGCTCCACTACTATCAACTTACCACGAAGCAGTCATTTCCTGCGACTCTGGGGGAAATATCCCACTGTCCCTAATTACTCCTTTTGGCTCTCCATCTCAAAGGCCATCCGTAATCAAACACTGCCGGTTTCAGCCTCAGGAATGCACCTTTCACATTTTTGGCCACTTTCCCTCTCCCCCAGACCCCTGCACCCCAGGCCCTTCCACCCAGTGGGGCTCTGGCCGGGCTCCCATCCCGCACCGGGGCTGCAGCGCCAAACAAACAGACAACAAAGTGTGGGAACCATGGGGCTGGAAAAACAAACTTGTCAACATCCCATCAAAAAAAGCCAGATGACAAACAAAGGGTTTTTAGGCTCTGCAGCAGCAGCAAGTCAAAATTGAAAGCCATGGCGATGGCCCTGCAGCCAGCACCTCTGCTCCTGCTCCGGGCTCCTCGCCCGTCATGCACGTGGCAAAGCAAAACCACACAGTGAGGTTCATCCTCCACAGGGACGGGATCTGCCCGGGACGACTGGAGGAGAGCCAGCAGGCAGGGAAGCGGTGGAAAGGGGCTGAGGGCTGCCCCCCTGGCTGCAGAGGAGGAACCCCAGGCTGATCCCCTGGACCTGCAGGACTCCCAAATGCCACCACCTCGGAGTGCGGAATGCTGTCAGCCCCCACGTGGTGCATGGAGATTGGCGATCCCGGGATGCAACGCTCCACCTCGCTCCCCGCTGCTGCCAACTGCGCCGAGTGCTGCACGCTGGGACACGTAGTCTCTGGAGACAGCAGCCCCACCGCCAACAGCCACCTTGCTCCATGTTGCATCCTAGGTGAAGCCTGGCAGCCAGACAGTTGCCTGCGCCCGGGCCAGTGGGGAGAAAAAAGCTGGATAATTCTCCTGCAAGGATGCAGTGGGAGCGGGCGCCTTTCAGCTGTGGTGCAAGTATGGTGCGAACCTGCTCGCTGCAGCTTGCAAAGTACCTCCATCACTTCTTCGAGCTGTCAGGGCAGCCTTCGTGCCCCCAGCTCAGGCTGAACTCCTCTCTCAGGACTCAGTGGAAGAGGTCGACACGGGAGCAGCTGAGCGAAGGACTGGGCGGGACACTGGCAACGCTGGCGACAGAGCAAATGCTTGTGGTTGCTGGACCTGCACTGCACTGCTGAGCTGGCATCAGGGCTCTGGAGAACCAGTGCAGACCCCAGGGAGCAAAGGGGCAGGGTCCAGCTGAGCACACCTGCTTGGTGCTCCGGAGGCACGAGGAACACAACCTGAGCTCCCAGTCCCAGAAGCAAAGGCTGTAGAAACAATCTCTGGCATCACAGCACAGCCCTGGGGAAACCCTCTTGCCCAGGTACCCCGGTCACACCACCAGTCTACCCGAAACAGCAGCTGCTGTGGCGGCAAACCTCTTCACAGCAAGGGTTGCAGCCCATGGACACAACATAAGCACACAGTGCAAAGAGCAGGAGCACCCTGTGCCACCCCCGATGCTCGGAGGATGGAAGGTCCCCAAGGAAGAGGGCCAGGAAAAGTGCCGTGGCTGCTCTGCCACCGTGCAGGACCCAGAGTTCCTATTTCTGTTGCAGACCTCAAACTCCAGTGTAGAGCTGCAAGCACACCGAATAACTGGCACACGGGGAGAAACCACTCAGGTACAAGCACTGCTGCCACCCTGCCAGCTACAGAGCCGGGAAGGGGCCCTGGGGCTGGACTGAGCCACCTCACCCTCCACTCCTGCCTCTGGAAGGCTGGGGAGGCTCAGGGCTGCCACCTCTCACTGCTCTCCAAAAGAAGCTGAAAGAGGCTCCAGATCCCCAGCCCAAGGCACCTTTGCTTGTGAATGAACTGTGGCTCCTTGCTGGCCTCTACTTATTTTACACGGCCTGTGACCTGCTGAGGGCGAGAGGAAAAGTCATTACCAAATGACAGCGAAACCCCTGAATCGCCAAACCCTCTGACGCCAGCCTGTGCCCTCAGATCACAACTTTTCTCTCTCTTTTTGAAGCAACACAACTTGCATGTCACTCTGCTCGGTGATTCTCTTCCCAGCCTTTAAAGCGTGCTCGGATCACAGACTCGGGATTTCTACAAAATCAGGAGGACAGACACATGTCTTATTCTACAGTGAAGACTGCAATTCTTGCTCCTACAATAAGACTACTCGAAAACTCGAGGCTTTAACAAAGGAGTTAGAACATCCAAATTTGCCTGTACTTAAAACAGAGCGGTAAGAGATGATACGCGACCAGCGCTGGAGGAGTGACTGCAGAACTACCAAGACAACATCCTGTCAAAAGCACAAGGAGAACAAACCGGGAAGACCCCGGGAAGGGCTGTTTGCTCCCACACCTGCCCAACCTGCCAGGCACCCATGATCTGGCTCAGAGCTGGCTGTGGGAAGGAAGCAGTTGGGTTTGCGGTGTGGTGTGGGTCCACCACTCCATGCCCCAGAAGGCAATTCCACACAGGATCCCACAGCCTCTGAATTCTTTGATTGCACCTCACCCAAGGCCTGGCCGCCACCTCCTGCGTGGGGGTTCCCACCGTGGCCCCAGCCTTGGCAGAAACCGGTGGCTGCTCCGTGTCACCTGCCACGGCGTCTGGCCTGTGCCAGCTGGGGCTGCATGAGAGGATGAGGAGCTGCCAGAGCAGAGGAAGCGCTGCCTTAGGCTGCTTATCTTATCACTCATCCCAGGCGGTTGGACAGGGGCTGCCGGAGGTCAGAGCGATCCAGGGCAGCCCACTACAGCTCACTCTCCTTGGCTTCAACGGAACCCTCCCGGGTCAGACCCCCTCCACAGCCCTGGCACACACACCGATTCCCAAGCTGGAGCTGCAGCGCCGAGTTTGCCCGGACTCCGAGGATGCTGCGCCCACCCCCAGCCCGAGACGGTGCTTTGTCTGCCGGGCAGGATCAGCCCCCGTGCCCACGGCCCCCCGAGCCCAGACCCCTCCGGTGGGGCAGCTCCCGCGAGAAGGCCTGTGGCCCCCCTGCTTTTGCACCCCTCGGACCTCTTATTCCCCTCGAGGCGTCCGTGAGGGGCTGGCAGGACCCTCCGAGGTGGGCAGGGAGGGAAGGCAGGCAGGCACCCCCCGAGCCGGGCGACAGCGCAGGGGGACCAGGGGCACCGGGGGCAGCTGTCAGGGGGCTCAGGCAGGGGAAGGAGCCGGGGGAAGAACAAAGGGAGCCGAAGGCTGGGATGGAGCAGGGCACGGAGGCTGCCAGCAGCACCCTGTGGGCCCAGGGATGCAGGAGGGAACCAGGGGGAGTAAATGAGAAGGGAGCTGGGGATGGATGGAAGGCAACGAGCCCAGGAGGCCAGGGACGGAGAGGGAAGCCGGGGGAGAGGGACAGGGAACCGAGTAGGGATGGAGAGGGCAGCTGTGGGAGCGGAGAAGGATTGGGAAGACAAGCAAGGATGGAGAATGGAGCTGAGGAGGAAAGGAGAAGGGAGCTGGGGAGGGAGAGGGAAGGTCAGGTGGAGAGGGGGCTGGGGGAGACAAGAACGGGGGGAGCTAGGGATGGAGAGGGGAGCCGAGCAGGGGTGGAGAGGGGAGCCGGGGGAGACGAGAAGGGATGGAGAAGGGATGGAGAAGGGATCCGGGGAGGGAGAGGGGAGCTGCGAGCGACAAGAATGGGGGAGCTAGGGATGGAGAGGGGAGCCGGGGAGCAGGAGAAAGGCGCTGGGGGAGAGGAGAAGGGATGGAGAAGGGATCCGGGGAGGGAGAGGGGAGCTGGGGAGGGAGAAGGGAGCTGAGCAGGAGAAAGGAGCTGTGGGAGAGGAGAAGGGATGGAGAAGGGATCCGGGGAGGGAGAGGGGAACTGGGGGCGACAAGAATGGGGGAGCTAGGGATGGAGAGGGGAGCTGAGCGGGGACGGAGAGGGGATCCGGGGAGCAGGAGAAAGGAGCTGTGGGAGAGGAGCAGGGATGGAGAAGGGCTCCGCGGAGGGCGAGGGGAGCCCCGGGCGGCCGCGCACAAGTTGTCAGGGCGGTTGGGCCCGCGCCCCCCCCACACCCCCCCAGCCTCGGGCCCCGGTGAGGAGGAGAGCGGGGGGCGCGGGGCCGGGAAAGTTGCGGGGGGGGCGGGGGGGGCGGGGTGACTCACGGCGAGCGGGCGGGCGGGGGTCCGGCGGCGGCGCGAGGCGGGCGCGCGCGGGGCCGCGGGGCGGGGCGGGGCGGGCGGGGCGGGGCGGGGGCGCTTCCTTTGTCTGCGCCGCCGAAACGGCCTCCATGGCCGCAACCGGCACCCGCACGCACCGCGCCGACCACCCCCCGCCCCAGCACCGACACCCCAGCCCTGGCACAGACCCCCCCAAACAGCCCCAGCCCTGATCCCTCAAAGAGCCCAGTCACTCACTCCCCCAAACAGCCCCAACATCGACTTCCCCCCACCCCAGCACCGACCCCTCAAACAGCCCCCAGCACCGACCCCCCCTGCCCTGGCATAGGCCTCCAAACAGCCCCAACATCGACCCATCCCCAGCACAGACCCCCAAACAGCCCCAGCACCGATCTCCACCACAGCACCGACCCCCCCCCCAGCAGCCCCAGTACTGACACCCCCAAACGGCTCCCAGCACCAACACCCCTGCCCTGGCATAGGCCTCCAAACAGCCCCAACATCGACCCCCCCCACAGCACCGACCCCTCCAGCAGCCCCAGCACTGACACCCCAGCCCTGGCACAGACCCCCAAACAGCCCCAGCACCGATCTCCACCACAGCACCGACACCCCAGCCCTGGCAGAGACCCCCAAACAGCCCCAACATCGACCCCCCAAAACAGCCCAGTCACTCACCCTCCCAAATAGCCCCAACATCGACCCCCCCACCCCAGCACCGACCTCCCCAGCAGCCCCAGCACCAACACCCTAGCCCTGGCACACACTCCCAAACAGCCCCAACATTGACCCACCCCACAGCACGGACACCCCAGCCCTGGCACAGACCCCCAAACAGCCCAGTCAGTCACACCCCCAAAGAGCCCCAGCACTGACACCCCCAGCCCTGGCACAGACTCCCAAATAGCCCCAACACCGATCCCCCCCAGCAGCCCCAGCACTGACACCCCAGCCCTGACATGAACCCCCAAACAGTCCCAGCACCGACACCCCCCCCCCCGGCATAGGCCCCCAAACAGCCCCAACACCAACCCCCCCGCAGCACCGCCCCCCTTCCAGCACTGAACCCCCCAACCCCGGCACAGACCCCCAAACAGTCCCATCACCAACAGCCACAGCACCAGCCCCCCAAAATCCCCATCACTGACCCCCCCAAACAGCCTCAGCACCAACAGCCACATCAACCCCAGCACTGCACTGACTCCCCCAAACAGCCACAGCACCGACCCCCCAACAGCCTCCATCCCCAACTCCACCAACCTTCTGCCACTGACCCCCTGTCACCGACTCTCCAGTCACTGGTACCCCCATCCCTGACCCCCCTATCACCAGCATCCCAATCCCCCTCACCCCCATCTCCAGCACCCTACACCCTCACTACCCTGGGGTGGAGGGGGGTCAGGGAAGCTGTGTGACCCCCCCAAATGGGGTCCCCTGAGAGGACTCGCCCCCAAGTCCCCCCAGGCCAGTGCTTCCTGGGATGTGGGATGCAGGACCTGGTGCTGCTGAGGAATTCGGCACCAGCCGAGGCTTCCTTGCCCCTGACAAAGTTTCTGTGAAAATGGACTTTTTCCCCAGCTCGGTTTTGGGTTTTCTTTGAAGTTTTTTTTTCAGGATTTTTCTTTCTGAAACTTGTTTCCTTTCCCCCCAGTTTCTGGCAAGGGAAAAAAACAAACATAAAACTGCTTCGTTTGAGAGGGGGTATTAAAAACAAAATGTGTTGGCTCTGAATTGCCAGCAGACCCAAAAGGGCTCCTTCCCTTGACAAAGCTCCAAACTCTTCAAATTAGGAGTTTGTACAAAAATTTCCATTTTTGTAAAAACTAAAACAAAAAAACAATTTTTGTAAAAAAAAAAAATCCATTTTGAAAATTTCCATTACAAAAAAAAAATCCCATGTTTTCCACATTTTTCTCTTGCCTATACCTGCCCCTGGTGAGCTCCTGCTCCCTGCTCCGGCAAATCTGACCAGCACAGACCTGTGCTGCCAGCCCAGCGAACAATCCCACAGGGAGCAGGGACACGAGCCAGGACCCCCAAAGCCCAAGAGCCCCCCAGTTCCATGTCACAGGCTCACAGACGTGCACACCCTGGTGCGTCGTGTTGCACGCGTGGATGGGCTGGCATGCGCTTGCATGTCTCCCCGACGCCTCCCGGCACACCCGGTCGGGTATGCGCCCACGCCTGGGGCACACGCGCCTTCCCACACCCCCTGCTCGCACCAGGCCCCACACCTCGTCCCCTCCCCAGAACAGCAGCCGTGGGCTTAACACAACCCGCCGGATGCCACCAAGTGTGCTCACCCCTGGGACAGTCCATGCACGACAGGCACTAAACCTCAGCCACGAGGGTTTGGGGGTGTCCTCCAAGCCCTGCACCTAGAATCATAGAATCATAGAATCATAGAACAACCAGGTTGGAAGAGACCCATCGGATCTTCTAGTCCAACCATTCCTATCAAACAGTAAACCAAGTCCCTCAGCACCTCATCCACCCGTGCCTTAAACAAGGCAAAACCCAAGGACTGGGGGCAGCCTGGGACCAGCACCAAAGAAGGACAGGCAGGAGCAGCTCTGCAGCAGCATCCCCCCAGCTCCTGTCCTCAGCCAAGCAAGGCTCCATCTCAACCCCTGGTCCCCATCACACCATCGTGCCTCATTTCCCCCTCCCTCGGCAGGCCAACCCACAGCAAGTACCACTTTCCAGGGGCATATGGATAAACAGAGCAAAACTCTTTCTAAACCCCAAACAAACAGAGGGGAAAGCTCACTGCAAACCCCAAAACCTTGGTGAAACCAAAGGCATGTGCAGCTGGAGATACCTGTGCTGTGGGTGTTGCAGGAATCAGGCACAGAGGATGCTGCCCGTCCCCTGCCATCCTGCATCTGCACAGACCGGGCAAGACGGGGCTGTGTGGCAGCTGCCACCCACCATCATTAGCCCAATAAACCACACTGGCCGTAATGCCGGTGACAGCTACGGACAGCACAGCCCTCCTGGTCAAGATAAGCCACGGCACAGTCTGCCTGCGACGGCTTCCCTCCCCACGACTCAGAGATGTGTGAGGCACAGGCAGCCTCCAGTGCTCCACATTGTGATGTTACTGCAAAACACTGCAAAAAAGGGGCATTTTGCCCCTACACTAGCAACTCTTGGCACCGGTGCCAGTCCAGGGGGATCAGAGAGGAGCCCTCCCTGGGCTCCATGGCCTGGCACATCCATAGCTAACATGCCCTGAGCAATCTATCCCAGGGCTCAGCAGCCCTCTGGGACTGCTCACGTGTCCCTGCTCGGCTCTGACGACAGTGCTGGACTGGTCCACGTGGCTGCAGCAGCCCCAGCTGTTTATGGTTATAGCCGAGTTAATAATTAAATAGATGCTGGATGGAGAGCAGAAGGGCTGGGATGCAGCTGGGATGCGTGTGGCGTCGCGGTGGTGAGGGGAGCCCCTTCCTCATGTTGCGCCTGTACCCGCAATGCGGGGGGAGTGGAGAGTGAGTCCAGCTCCCTAGGTTTTCGGGATGGGGCACCGCATTCCCCAGATCCCAGCCTCCACTCTGCCCCTAGCAAGGGCCTCACATCTGCCTGGGCTCCCCAAAGCCCAGTCTTGCTCCAACACTTGGTGCAGGTCTCCACCGGGGAGCCAGCAGCAGTGTAGAAGCAGGAGCGAGCACAGGGATGCACCACAGATGAGTGGATGGGAAGAGCCTGGTGGGAAACGCTGCGGCCAGGGGATGCCCACGTCTCTCTGATTCCTGTGGCCTGGGCTCAGCAGAACATACAGGCAGGATCCCAGGCAAGGAGGGCTCACTTTGAAGTGCAGCCAGGGCCCCAGCAAGGTGGAGAGCAGGGACCTGGGTGCATGCTTACATTTAAAAAAAAAATAATAAAAATAATAAAAACAATAAAAAAGCCACTAGCTCTGCAAACGGCATAGCCTGCGCAGAGAATGTAGTGCCTGGCACTTCCAAACCTCCTGGCCTTGTCTCAATCACGGTGAGACCGGAGGCACTCTCGCACGCACAGGGACACAGGCAGCGCCCGCAGCACAGCACAGAGCCCAGACCCCCTGTCAGAGAGACAACATCCACTGTCTTCCCTCTTGCCTTTCAAACAGAAATACACTTTGCTTCCCTCTCTCTCAAGAAGGGGGTTCTCTCCCAGATAATCCCTAGCTGCCAAGGGGGATGTCTAGGGAAGGAGGGAACACCCTTTGTTGGCTGCAGAAGGTGTAGCTCCATCTCTCCCCCCCAGAGAGAGGCTTGGAGGAGGCTGGAATCTCAACAGTGAGTCATGCCAGGCAGGCGGTAGATCCTGGGGGCTCCTGGGATTAACCCTTCCAAACCCTTCCAGACATCCAGAGGCAGGAGGAACGCCCAGTGGCTGGCTGGGGCAGGGTGGCACGTTACAGGGTCACATCTTAAGTATTCTGCAGGGGATGGAGAAAAAGACTTGAGTATGTGAGCACCAGATAAGCAGCAACCAAGTGCTTGCCATCTATCCCCAACTCTTCCACAACAAAAGAAGGTGGAGAAAGATTCCAGAGGCTGCAGGACCCCTGCATGCATGGGGTCCATATGGAGTTTCCACCCTCACATCACGCCTTGCTCCAGCGCGGTGGGTCAGCCACAGCGCTGCCCAGCTGGCCACAGGCTCCGAGGGGAAGGAAGGCACAGTCCGCAGGAAGGTTTTGGCAGGTCCTGCTGGCAATGGGTTTCCCCATGGCACCAGCAATAAAGACATGCCCTGCAGTGTTCCTGTGCTGTCCTTGAAACATCGCAATGTGTGTCCTACAAGGGCTCAGCCGCGACGTGGACACCTGCAGCAGTGAGACCCAAGCCCCTCTGGCAGCAGCCCAGGGCCAGCTTGCCAGAGCTGCCGGGCTTTATGGCTCCGGAGGCTCCAGGTGGATTCTCTCATGTTACAAGAATGGTTCGTTTTACAGCCCCTTTCCTGGGCTGGTCCTGGTCCTACAGCCTGGCTGGGCCTGGGATCCCAGGTCGGGGAGGGCTGACACACAGCACGGCTGAGGAGCCCCAGTACCCTGTGCCTGCTCATTGTCCCTGGACACCTTCACCTCCCAAAGCGGCAGGCACAGCACTCGACACCCAGTCTCAGCTCCAGAGACTCTCACCCCACCTGGGAGAGCAACCTGGTCCCCAGCCAGTTGCTCCCCCCTCCATTCCCTCTCTTCTGCTCTCCAAGTCACAACAGGAGCCCAAGCATCCCCACTCCCCACAGAGACCTGCACAGCTGGGAGCTGCCACCCACCTAACCCTGACCCCAGGGACAGACACAGGGCTGGCATACCCCCAAGTACCCACATGCCATCATATTCCCCCAGGTATTGGAAACCCTCCAGGAGGAGGCAGGGGGCATTTCCTGGGGCCATGGATGCACATAGCTGATTGGAAGCAGGTAAACCTCTGCCAGCAGAGCCCACCCCCGCCACTGACCCCTATGTGGTGCTGCCAAGCGCTCCAGAGCGGCTCTGAATACAGCAGCATCAAATAGCTCCATCAATAATGCATCGCTTCTGCTTCCTCTCGTTGCCGTGTTTTTGTTGCTAACATGCGTGTCCTTCCTGTTAGCAGCCGCCTTCTCCCCGCCAGCTAGGCCAAGCAGGGACACGCGGGATGGGGACAGCAGCGCCCACCACTCCAGGTCCAGGGCCTGTCAGGAGTGGATGTCCAGCCTCTCCCACTCCACTCAGGGGCAGCGCAAGGTTCAGAGGGGACGTTGCCATCAGTGCGAGCCCTCTGCCACCCACAAGCAGGCAGGCTGCCGCGGCACACAGTGGCTGCCCAGAGGATCTGGCATAGGCCACTGAGCTGGGAGGAGCGCGACAGCATCTCCTGGGCTTGAGGAGGAAAATGGCTTTTCGCAAGGGTATCTGGCGGCCTGGTAGGTCCCGTGCCCAGGTGACACCCCAACACCCCCCACCAGGCACTGCTGCTCCATGTCCTCCAGCAGCTCTGCAGCAGCACTGCCATCCCCAACAGGGAAAGATCTCCTGCTGCCTTGCTCCTGCCTGGCCCTGCCTGCAGCTGCCGCAGGCTCACGCCGAGCGGGTCGGAGCAGATGGATGGGGATGCCCAGGCGAGCCCCGTGCCCGGCGGAGCTGCATGCCTGCGATGCAGTGGGGAGACAGGAGCTGGCACCCACCGCCCTGCAGAGGAGGGAGGGCTGGCAGAGGCAGCCCCAGCCCTCAAGAGGAGCCCCCAGGGCTGGGCACGACCCTGGCCAGAGGAGGAGGCATGAGGCAGAGCAGAGGATGGTGCAAATGGGCCACGGGAGCTGCCCCCACCATGGGGGGTTGACACCCTGCCAGTCCTCTCCCAGCGTCATCTCCATCCCGGCCGGCGTCCTCGCCTGGCTCAGGCAGCAGCTCCGCTGGGGCTGCGCTGCAGAAAGCTGGCTGCACTCCCAGCACCAGCCCCTCAGCGCACGGGAAGGAGGGGGGGCTGGGACTGCTGCTCCTGCAGGGCCTCCCGCCTGCCACCCCCACGCTGCGGGGCCAAACAGGGGGGGCTGGCACCCACACACTGGCGCAGGCGGTTCTGGGACCTGCCTGTGGGTCCCGCAAAGCCGAGGGCAGAGTGAGACCTGAAAAGGGAGTTGGGGGGGCTACACCCCACAGGGCCCCCTGAGAAAGCAGCCACAAAGGGGTGCGGGCAGGGCACTATCAGCCACCTCAGGAGCAGGGAGGGGTCAGGGTCCAGCAGGCGCCTGCGGCAGCGGAGATTACACCCCAGGCTAACGTTCACCCCATCGGTGACCTGCCTGGGAGGGAAGGGGGCAAGGGGTGATGGGGGTGCTGGTCCCTCCCAGTGCCCGTTGGTCCCCTTGCCCAAGCGGGACACCCCACGCTGGTGCAGGGCCTGCACTCTCGCATCTCTGTGAGCACGCTCCCACCAACACCCCAAAAACCCACCAGCATCACCCCCACCGCGGCCACCCCATCCCTGCCCAGCAAAGCGCCCCAGGAC
Organism: Coccyzus lansbergi; assembly: GCA_033558105.1. Taxonomy (NCBI): domain Eukaryota; kingdom Metazoa; phylum Chordata; class Aves; order Cuculiformes; family Coccyzidae; genus Coccyzus; species Coccyzus lansbergi. The sequence goes on along the minus strand of JAUMJK010000428.1, from coordinate 36,538 downwards.
AGGGCCCGGGGTTCCAGGCAGATGGTTGCCATCGTCCCCACTCCAGGTGGGGCCCGGCAGCCCCAGCAGCTCCCCAGCACCCTCCCCCCGAGCAGCAGCAGGAAACCACAGCCCCAGCCTGCAGGCAGCCCGATAACGGTCACCCAGCCCCATCCTGCTGGCACCCCCAGGGCCTGGGGAGGGGGCACCAGCCCAGTGCTCAGGCACCCGCTGTGCCCCAGGTGAAGAGAGGGAGACCTACGCTGCACACAACAGGGACCCCACAGGACCCACACCCAGCCCACGGGGGCTCTCGCAGGCTGTGCACCCCACTCCAGGACCCACCAGTGGACATCAGGTGTGGGCATGCGTGCTCCCAGCACACACAGCCCTGCGGGAATCCCACAGCACAAGGGAGAGGAGAGGCCGGCATGAATGGAGTGAGCTAAATATGCAGAGGACAAGAGGGGATGCCTGAGGCACACTGCTGCTCCTGCCCTGCCCAAGGCATGGGGCCACCTGGCTCGCATTGCTGGCCACAAGCACTCCCTGCTCAAACAGACACCTCCCTGCCCTGAGGGTCCCATCCTGAGTCCCAGATCCTAAAGGAGCAGCTTTCACAGTATCTTTGTGTGGAGCAGGCACCACCATTTCTGGAGTAAGCTTGGAGCCTGGCAGAGACAGCAAGCGTTGAGCCGGCTGGTTCGTCACTAACTCATCTGTGCTGCACTGGGTGAAGCCAAGCTGGCAGCAGGGTGAGCTCGCACTGGCCCTGACGAGTGCCGCGATGAGTCCAGCCTCACGCCAGCACTGAAAATCCCAAAGAACCACCTCACCAAGCACTGGGTAGCCAGGACACCATCCTGCCTTCACCAGCGCAGAGTCATACGGGCAGACAACGTGGTGCACGTGGCATCTACGCTTCACCATGCAAAGGGGGATGGTGCAAATGGTTATCTTCCATCCTCGGCCAGCAACAAGAGGACAGCCTGAGCAAAGCACGTGGCCGTGCAAGATGAGGCCTTGGGACTTGCTGCCAGGCTGCCCAAGGTGTGTCCAGAACCCACGCGTGTCAGCTACCCACCCCCCCGCCGCAGCACTCAGCCTGCTCCCCGCGTGCCGCCTTCCCTCTCCCAGCGCATCTGTCACAGGCAGTACGTGGCACAGCTCGGCCTCGTGACAGTGGGGGATGCAGGGATGCACACGCCAGCTCAGAAAGGAGGGAAATGGCAATGGGCCGTCCCTCGGCCGGGCACATCCATCCCAGGAGCATGTGGGTCGGGAAGTCCCCCCTCCTGTCACAAGGTGCCCAGCAGGCTCCCTGCCAGCTGTCCCAGGAAAGGTGCTGGCCTTGGGAATGGGAAGCTGGAGCCAGAACCAGCCTTGTGGGGAGAGAAGACAGTTCAGCTCCCCCCCTCACCTCCTCTGCACTGACACCATCGCTACAATGGGGGTAAATAATGATAATAATAATCAGAAAAGAAAGTGTGGAGCATGCTGGGAGCGCGGTGCCCCCAGGGGCCAGGATCCTGCCGAGGCCTGGATGCCAAGACCTGCCTGGTGTGAAGGGCCGAGCCGAGCGGAGCGCCCAGGCTGCCAGCCCTGCTCCACGCAGCCCTGGTGACGGTGACATGCTGGGGGGGGGCTGCCATGCCGGCCACCACCTCCCTGAGCCCAGCGCACTCCCCCTGCTCACGTCTCCATTTCTAGGGGGCCCCAGCAGCTCCCCAACACCCTCTGCAAGGGTTCTGAGCAGCCTCCTCCTGCCCCAAATCTCTTGCAAAAGGGGATGAGGAGCAGGGAAACATCGCTGGCTGGGGGTGCATGTGCGAGGGAAGCTGCGGTGGGGCAGGATGAGGCTCTGGAGCGAGTCCAGAGAAGAGCAACGAAGCTGGGGAAGGGGCTGAAGAAGAAGAGGAGCGGCTGAGAGAGCTGGGGGTGTTTATCCTGGAGAAGAGGAGGCTGAGGGGAGACCTCATTGCTCTCTACAACTCCCTGAGAGGAGGTTGTGGAGAGGAGGGAGCTGGGCTCTTCTCCCAAGGGACAGGATAAGAGGGAATGGCCTCAAGCTCCTCCAGGAGAGCTTTAGGCTGGACATTAGGAGGAAGTTTTTCCCAGAAAGGGTCACTGGGCAGTGTCAGAGGCTGCCCAGGCTGGTGGTTGATTCCCCTTCCCTGGAGGTGTTTAAGGGACGGGTGGACGAGTTTCTGAGGGACATGGTTTAGTGTTTGATAGGAACGTTTGGAGTCACGATCCGGCGCGCCTCTTCCAACCTGGTGCCTCTACGATGCTCAGGGACCACATCCCCCTTCTTTTCCCCCCCCCCGACTCAGCATCATCTCCCAGCCAGGAAACTCCTCCAACTTAACGCAGCCCCTCAGAGCAGCCTGGGCAAGAGCGGCGGCTCATTAAATGTTTCTGGCTGGCGGGAGGCCAGCAGCAGCAGCAGCAAGAGCTTGGTTGGGGTTTTTTTTCCTATATTCCGATAAACAGTCCGTCAGGGAGGGTATCCCCCCCTCCCACTTGGCAACCAACATGGCGCTGGGCCCCGGGTCGGCTCTGCCTTCCCCCCCCCCCCCCCTCCCGCCGAGGCCTTCGCCTCGGCGGGAGGGGGGGGGGGGGGGGGGAAGGCAGAGCCGACCCGGGGCCGGGGGCTGCGGTGGCTGCTTTGGCTCTGAGGGAGCCTCACGTGACTTTCTGCTTGAGGAAGCAACGCTCTGGCAGCTTCCAGTGGGAGATGGAGGAGGAGGAGGAGGATGGGGGAAGGGGGGCCGCCTCGCCTCGATGGAAACACGGCTGAGGCAGCTGCGGGGGCGCCAGGCAGGGGAACCACCCCCCCCCGCCCGCCAGGGCTGGCAGTCTGGGGGCTGAGGGAGGTGGGAGAAGGAGCATTCCCTGCTCTCCCACACCCACAAGAAGGGACCCCAAGCTGCTCAGGGAAATGGGAGAACTCCAGCCCTGGGGCTAAGGGCTTGGGCAAGGGACACCACCAGGACCCAGGGCAGGAGGAGGCGCTGGCAGCCCTCTGGGACCCCTTCCCCTTCCTTCTGAGACCTCTGAGACCCCTTCCCCTGCCCTCTGGGACCTCTTCCCCTGCCCTCTGAGACCCCTTCACCTGACCTCTGGGACCCTTTCCCCTTTGTTCTGAGACCCCTTCCCCTGCCCTCTAGAACCCCCTTCCCCTGTCCTCTGAGACCCCTTCCCCTGCCCTCCGAGACCCTTTCCCCTGCTCTCTGAGACCCCTTCCCCTGCCCTCCGAGACCCCTTCCCCTTCCTTCTGAGACCTCTTCCCCTGCCCAGAGGGGCCCCTTCCCCTGACCACTGGGACCCTTTCCCCTTCCTTCTGAGACCCCTTCCCCTGCCTTCTGGGACCCCCCTTCCCCTGCCTTCTGGGACCCCCTTCCCCTGCCTTCTGGGACCCCTTTCCCTGTCCTCTGGGACCCCTTCCCCCTGTCCTCTGGGACCCATTCCCCTTCCTTCTGAGACACCTTCCCCTGCCCCCAGCACGACCCAGTCCTGCACCAGCAGCGGGAGAAGCAGCCAGGCCAGCTGCCCCCAGCCTGACCCAAAGCCAGCACGTCCCATGGAGCATCCCTGCGGGAGCAGCCTGCCCAGCGCTGAGGCCTTAGCAGCTGGTCACAGCCCCTGGGGTACCCCAGCAGCCTGTGGGGAGTGGGGTGAGGACAGAGCCCTCCCCAGCAGCCACCCCACTGCCCTCAGCACCCCGACCCCATCAGCTGTACAGTCCCTCCAGGGACCCTGTGCCCCACGTGGAGAGCGGGGCCACCCCCTAAATATCGCCCCAGCCATGGAGGCTGCTTTGGGGCCACCCCTCATGATGCCACCCACGTGCTCTCCCAGAGCCCCTGTAGAAGTATCCATGAGGTCCCAGCCCTGAGGCCACCAGGGCAGCCACGCCGAGGGGCACCAGCCCCATGGGGACCCCGGATCCACACCCAGACCCCAGCACCCATGTCGTGGGGTCCCAGCCCCAAAGCCAAACCCCAGTATCTGTGCTGTGGGGTCCCAGTCCCAAAGTCTGACATCCACACCTGTGCCCTAGGGAGTCACAGGGACCCCATCTCCATGACTGGAGCCAAGAGCCATGGTGCTAGGATCCCAATCTCCGCACTTTGCTGACCCCCATTCCACAGCTGGACACCAGTACCAATGCCACGGGGACCCCAGCTCCACAATCAAACTGCAGCACCTGTGCAGAGCTCCATGACCTGCCCCATATCCAGCTCCCAGCACCAATGCCACCGGGACCCAGCTCCACAGCCAGTGACACCAGCAGGCACGCCAAGAGACCCCAGCCCGCAGTCAGATCCCAATGCTACAGGGAGCCCAGCCCCACAGCCAAACCCCAGCAACAATGCCATGAGGATCCCAGACCCACAATCAGACCCTGATGGCAATGCCATGGGGACCCCAGCCCCATAACTGGACCATGGCACCAATGCTGTGAGGACCCCAGCCCCATAACCAGACTGTGGCAGTAATGCCGTGGGGACCCCAGCACCATAATCAGACCCTGGGACCAATGCTTTGGTGACCAAAGACCCCAACATCAATGCCACGGGAGACTTCAGCCCCATAAACAGACCCCAGCACTGACACTGTGGGGACCCTAGCCCCATAACCAGACCCCAGCACCAATGCCAGGGGGACCCCAGCCCCATAACCACACTGTGTCACCAACACCATCGGGATCTCAGACCCCAGCACCAATGCTGGGGGGGACCCCAGCGCCAGAACCAGACCCTGGGACCAATGCTTTAGTGACCAAAGACCCCAACATCAATGCCACGGGAGACTTCAGCCCCATAACCAGACCCCAGCCCCACAACCCCACCGTGTCACCAACACCATGGGAATCTCAGACCCCAGCACCAATGCCGGGGGGGACCCCAGCCCCATAACCAGACCCTGGCACCAACACTGTGGAGACCATAACCTGCAGAACCAATGTCATGGGGACCTCAGCCCCGTACCCCCAGCCCCATAACCAGACGGTGGCACCAATGCGGTGAGGACCCCAGCCCCATAACCCCATCCCAGCACCGACACCGTGGGGGTCTCAGTCTCCAGCACCAATGCTGTGGGGACCCCAGCCCCATAGCCAGACCCCAGCACCAACGCTGTGGGGACCCCAGCCCCGTAGCCAGACCCCAGCACCAAGGCTGTGGGGGTCTCAGTCTCCAGCACCAACGCTGTGGGGTCCCCATCCCGCAGAAGCGATGTCACGGGGACCTCAGCCCCGTATCCGCAGCCCCGTAAGCAGCCCCCAGCCCCCTTTCCAGCCCCCGACGTCACGGGCCCCTCGTCGCACTCACCAGGGCAAGCACAGCCCACTGACATCTTCACATGCCTGGCCCGGCCGGGGGTGGCTGCGCGCTGCGGGGGCCTCTGGGCGCTCGCATGGGCTGCGCGGCGGGCGGGGGCAGCGGCGGCCGCGTTGGGGCGGGCGCGGGGGCGGCGGCGGCGGGGCGGGCCTGTGCGCGTGCGCGGGGCGTGCGTGCGTGCGTGCGCGCGCGCGCCCCCCCTCGCCGGCCGCGCGCCGCCTCCTCCTCCTCCTCCCTCCCCCTCCCAACCTCGGCCCGCGCGCGCCCCCCCCCGCCCTGTGTGTGCTCCCCCAGCCCTGCGCCCCCGGGGTCCGTCCTCCTCTCCGCGGGTTCCGGGCTCCTCTCGCAGGGCACAGGCGATAGAATCACAGAACAACCAGGTTGGAAGGGACCCATCGGATCTTCTAGTCCAACCATTCCTATCAAACACTAAACCAAGTCCCTCAGCACCTCATCCACCCGTCCCTTAAACACCTCCAGAGAAGGGGAATCAACCACCTCCCTGGGCAGCCTATTCCAATGACCCTCTGTGTGAAAAACTTCCTCCTAATCTCCAGCTTAAATCTCCCCTGGTGGAGCTTGAGGCCATTCCCTCTTGTCCTGTCCCCTCTCCCTTGGGAGAAGAGCCCAGCTCCCTCCTCTCCACAACCTCCTTTCACGTAGTTGTAGAGAGTAATGAGGTCTCCTCTCAGCCTCCTCTTCTCCAGGATAAACACCTCCAGCTCTCTCAGCGCTCCTCATAGGGCCTGTTCTCCAGCCCCTTCACCAGCTTCGTTGCTCTTCTCTGGACTCGCTCCAGAGCCTCAACATCCTTCTTATGCTGAGGGACCAGAACTGAACACAGGATTCAAGGAGCGGCCTCACCAGTGCTGAGTCCAGAGGGAGAATCACCTCCCTGGCCCTGCTGGTCACACCATTTCTGATCCAAGCCAGGACGCCCTTGGCCTTATCTCTTGTCTCAGGGTGGGGGCATAGGCCTCTGGCCCCACAATGCTATAGGGACGGGGAATTCAGCCTCTGCGCACCCTGGATGTGCCCAGGGAGGAGAGAGAGACAGAGAGGAGGGTTCAGAGCAGGAGGAGAAGAGCTGCAAGGCTCCGAGGGCAGCATTGCTCTGCGTCCCTGTCAGCTGATCCCTGTATGCCAGGCCATGCCCAGCTCCTCTGTGCTGCCAGAGAGACAGGGGCCGTTCCAGAGTGACTCCTTTGCTTTACACGTGTTCATCTCAGGAGAAGAAAAGTGTTTTTCATAGGGGCAACCGCTCCTGGTCTCAGATGGAGCCTGAAGCTCTTCCCCAGGCTTTCCCTCTTCCTTTGCGGTGTCAGGGCAAGCACTGGCCCAAGGAGCCTGTTGTTACAGCCACCACAGCACTGTGTTGGGGCTCACATCTACTCGCACCCCCCTTAGCAGCATCTGTACCACTCAGTGGTTGCTCCCCGGGCTTCACGCGGGACCTGCAGCTCTGCAGGAGGATCCAGCATCTTGGCTGCTGCTCTCCTGGTGTTTTGGCCTGACAAGGATGCCAGCGAGAGGCTGGGAAGGACCTACAGGTGTGTTGTAGCAGGTCTCTGTTAGGGTCCAAAACATTTTGCTAAGACGACGAGGCAGAGTTGCCAGCAACAAAAATGTTTATTACCAATTTTAAAAATAAATGCGCATAAAATTTCATAGCCGATCGATCAGCGGTCGCCCCACGGCCAATTTGGAGTGAACCCTGAAATGAGAATTCGAGGGCTTCTAATGGAGGCCAGGCTTTCAGTTAAACAAAGACTTCAAAGACACGCAATTAATACAGGAATTTTACAAGCCAGATAGTAACATCATGGTGTTAGCTCATATCTTCGGAGAAGGATTTATGGTCATCCTGAGGGGAGATGTCTCTCTCCCTGGTGAAGGGGCTGGAGAACAGACCCTATGAGGAGCAGCTGAGAGAGCTGGGGGTGTTTATCCTGGAGAAGAGGAGGCTGAGAGGAGACCTCATTGCTCTCTACAACTACCTGAGAGGACGTTGTGGAGAGGAGGGAGCTGGGCTCTTCTCCCAAGGGACAGGGGACAGGACAAGAGGGAATGGCCTCAAGCTCCACCAGGGGAGATTTAAGCTGGAGATTAGGAGGAGGTTTTTCACACAGAGGGTGATTGGAATAGGCTGCCCAGGGAGGTAGTTGATTCCCCTTCCCTGGAGGTGTTTAAGGGACGGGTGGATGAGGTCTTGAGGGACTTGGTTTAGTGTTTGATAGGAATGGTTGGACTAGATGATGCGATGGGTCCCTTCCAACCTGGTTGTTCTGTGATTCTGTGAAACTCCCCTTCATTCTTCTTCCCTCCCAGAGTGTGGGGCAGACAGCCCTTATCTCCAACCCATACCAGGCCAGCAGCCCACTCTTGAAAATAAACAAGAAATAAAAATGCTCTGACAGGGGAATCCTGTCCTTCCTTGAAAATAAGCAAGAAATAAAAAACATCCTGACAGAAAAAAGATCATAGAATCATAGAATCCCCAGGTTGGAAGAGACCCACCGGATCATCGAGCCCAACCATTCCTACCAAACACTAACCCATGTCCCTCAGCACCTCATCCACCTTAAACACCTCCAGGGAAGGGGAATCAACCACCTCCCTGGGCAGCCTGTTCCAATGCCCAATGACCCTCTGTGTGAAGAACTTCCTCCTAATCTCCAGCCTAAACCTCCCCTGGTGGAGCTTGAGGCCATTCCCTCTCATCCTGTCCCTTGGGAGAAGAGCCCAGCTCCCTCCTCTCTACAACCTGGGGCCGCCGCCAAGCCCACGTGTCCGGCACAGCCGCCTCCGCGGCTGTGCCGGACACGTGGGCTTGGCGGCGGCCCCGGGAAAACGCTCTTAGCCCCGCCCCCGCTTCCCGCCTCTCCCTCGCCCGATCCAAACATGGCGGAGAAGCCGCGGGGCCCGCCCTTCTCCAAAATGGCCGCCCGCCCGCCCCGCCCCCGGGCGCACCCGCTGGACGGCGCCTGCCGCCGGGCGCCGGGCCGGCGGCGAAAGGGTTGCGCCTCCCGGCGCGGGGGCCGCCGGGAGTTGTAGTGCGGGGCGGGCGGCGGTCACGTGCCGCGCACGGCGGCGGCCGCGCTGGGAGCGGAGGCGCCAAGATGGCGGCGCTGCGGGGCAGAGCGCTTCCCGCCGCGGCCGCCGCCGCCTCCTCCTCCTCCTCTACCGGGGCCGCCCCGCGAGGGCTGGCGGGCGGCGGCGGCCTCCGCGAGACCACCCTCCGAGCCGGCAGCCCCTTGCAGGTAAGCGTTGGCGGGCGCGGCGGGAGTGCGGCGTGACACGTGGAGGCCGGGGCGGCTCCCGCACCACGTGTGGCGGGAGCGGGAGCGGGACCGGGCGGCGGCTCTGCCCGCGGCCTACGGGGCTGCCGGGGCCGGGACGGGGGTCTCGGTGCTGGGAGAGGTTGGGGGGGCACCGGGGAGTGGGGGCTGGCGGGTGGGGCCGCCATGTGCCGCCGGTTCCTTCTGCTTCACCCCCTGTCCCCTCAGGCGTCCTCGGCCTGGGGCAGCTCTGGGGCTGGGACCCTGTGGGGGTCTCCAGGGACGAGCAGGTAGGGATGCGGGAGCAGGCTGGGCTGGTCGTCGCCCCGACGCTTATGCGTCGGGGCGACGACCAGCCCAGCCTGCTCCCGCATCCCTACCTGCCAGAGTGAAGGAGGTGCCCATCCCCAGACGGATCAAAGGGAGTCCTAGGGGAACACAGCCTGCTTGGCCGGTGAGTCACGGCTGAGGGACTCCTTCTCCAGAGGTGCTGAGTCAAAGGGGTTGAGGAGGGCTTGGGACGCCGCCCGCCAAGCGTCCAGCGCTGCTCATGGATGGAAGCCTCTCATCAGGCCCTTTGGGACAGCCCCGAGCCGGGATGGGCAGCGCCAGGGGCAGCCCTGAATCACAGAATTATAGAACAACCAGGCTGGAAGGGACCCATCGGATCTTCTACTCCAACCATTCCTATCAAACGCTAAACCATGTCACTCAGCACCTCATCCACCCGTCCCTTAAACACCTCCAGGGAAGGGGAATCAACCCCCTCCCTGGGCAGCCTATTCCAATGCCCAATCACCCTCTGTGTGAAAAACTTCCTCCTAATCTCCAGCCTAAATCTCCCCTGGTGGAGCTTGAGGCCATTCCCTCTTGTCCTGTCCCCTGTCCCTTGGGAGAAGAGCCCAACTCCCTCCTCTCCACAACCTCCTTTCAGGGAGTTGTAGAGAGTAATGAGGTCTCCTCTCAGCCTCCTCTTCTCCAGGATAAACACCCCCAGCTCTCTCAGCTGCTCCTCATAGGTTCTGTTCTCCAGCCCCTTCCCCAGCTTCGTTGCTCTTCTCTGGACTCTCTCCAGAGCCTCAACATCCTTCTTGTGCTGAGGGGCCCAGAACCGAACACAGGATTCAAGGAGCGACCTCACCAGTGCTGAGTCCAGAGGGAGAATCACCTCCCTGGCCCTGCTGGTCACACCATTTCTGATCCAAGCCAGGATGCCATTGGCCTTCTTGGCCCCCTGGGCACACTGCTGGCTCTTGGTCAGTCACTGTCGACCAACCCCCCCAGGTCCCTCTCCTCCTGGCAGTTTTCCAACCAGACTTCTCCCAGTCTGTAGCTCTGGACCCCTCAACTGCTGATGCTTTGCAAGATCCCTGCTCTGCACTGAGTCAGGGCTGGTGATGCTGGGCGTGTGAGCCTGGATGTGCTGCCTTGCTCCTCCTGCTGTTTCCAGGAGGATTGGCCAGGAATCGCCGTCAAGCTGTGCTGTGGACGGCTGCCAGCAGGGCTCTGCGCTCTGACCGGCAGCCGGGGCAGGCAAGGGGGGACTGGGGGTCGCTCTGAAGCCTGATGTGCACGGTGAGGTGCGCCAGTATCACCAGTGACTCCACTTCCAGATGGAGAACCCTGGGCCAGCTTGGGCTGCAGCCCAAGCCGGCCCAAGCCCAAATGGGCTGAGTGGCTGTGGGTCCTGGCTTTTTTGTGGTTCTGTTGAGACCAAGTCTCTGAAGAGCCCCAGCGACCAGGGGTTTGGGCGTGTGGCTTTGGTGCTGCCATAATTTTAGAGAATGCTGATGTAGTGACACTGCTTTTCCCTCTTAGAAGATGATTTCAGAGTTCAAGCAGGTCTTGTACAGGGGAAGGTGGCATTTTGTTGTCCTGCGTGGGCTCAGGTTTGCGCCAGCTGTAGTACCTACGTGTAACGTGGAGTGAGCCACATCAGGTGTGTGTCCCCCAGAGCTTGGTCAGATCCTCCTGGTGCTGTAGAATCATAGAACAACCGGGTTGGAAGGGACCCATCGGATCACCGAGCCCAACCATTCCTATCAAATGCTAACCCATGTCCCTCAGCACCTCATCCACCTCTGCCTTAAACACCTCCAGGGAAGGGGAATCAACCTCCTCCCTGGGCAGCCTATTCCAATGCCCAATGACCCTCTGTGTGAAAAACTTCCTCCTAATCTCCAGCCTAAATCTCCCCTGGTGGAGCTTGAGGCCATTCCCTCTCGTCGTGTCACCTGTCACTTTGGAGAAGAGCCCAGCTCCCTCCTCTCCACAACCTCCTTTCAGGTAGTTGTAGAGAGTAATGAGGTCTCCTCTCAGCCTCCTCTTCTCCAGGATAAACACCCCCAGCTCTCTCAGCCGCTCCTCCTGTAGGGAGAGGATGGCTTGGTGCCTGCTCTCTGCCAGTGTTTAGAGGGAGGTGTGCTCTCCCAGGGCTCCATCCCTGTACCCTTATCTTCCCTGCCTGCGTTGTCTCTGCCTAAGCCCATCTGCAAACAGGAATTCGCGCCCTGCCTCGTGCCGGTGACGCGCCTGTGCTGCTGTGCTCCTGGCAGAGGCTGCGTGTGCAGCGTCTGTGCTCCGCTGGGCACTGCAGCCCCTGCCCTCACCCAGCATCTTCGCTTTTCCCGGCCACCCTGCAGCACTGGGCTGTGTGTCACCACGGAGCGTGGGGAAAAAATCTTTCTGAAGTTATGGAGTGGTATCCAAACATCCCTGAAGCTGGCTGGGGGTGGTCTGGAAAGGATGTGGGGCTGGGAATTGAAGGAGGCATAGCAACAAAGGCTGTTTTGTCCCAGATAGTGAGCGTGGCCTGTGTCCTCTTGCAGGCTGCAGCAGAGGTGTCGGGGTAAGGCCCTGGCGGTGGCAGCTGGATGCATCCCTGTTGCTGACTCCTGCACTTTTGTTATGAGTTTCATAACATTTTGGGGCTTATCTAAATCTGAGAGCTGTGTGTGACACTGTGGGGTGGGGGGAGCCTACCGCTACCTGCTTGTCCAGCACGAGCGCTGCCCGGAGTCAGGCAGAGCCTGTGAATTAATTCTTGGTGGTTTATAATTTTGTCTTTCCCAGTCACACAGCTGTGGGGTAAGTCAGGTGGGAATTGTCAGTGCAGAAGCATCCTTGGTCGTCTGTAGGGTCTCAGGCTGAAAGCGGCACAGGGCTTTGTGCAGTGGGGTGAACCGGCCAGAGCTTCTCCTGAGAAGCGAGGCAGGGAGGTCTCCTGTGCCGTCTCCCAACCTACAGCACGGCCATGCCCCCCGCACATTTTGGGGTTGTGCCACTGAGCTTGGCTGCTGTGGGAGACTCACATGTGCCGCGGAGGCGGTTGGTGCTGGTGGTGGCAGGAGCGTGTGCTGGTGCTGTGCAAAATGTTTATCTGTCTCCCTGTGCTCCTCAACAGTGCTTCTCCCTCGAGGAGGATGACCTGAACTTAACATCGCTGGAGGCTGAAGAGATTCTGGGGACGATGCAGAACTATCTTGACTCCTCTGTGATCTCCATCATCGAGGACCTCTCTCTGAGTGAGGTGAGAGCCTGTGTGCAGGGGTGAGAAGCGGTGGCTGAGCTGGCTGCGGTTGGCATGGGTAGGGGTGGCAGTGGCAGCGTGTCCCGTGTCCTGCTGCCCCCTGAGACCACCCCTGCCCTTGCAGCAGAGCAAGGCCTGCCTGGATGCACAGAACGAGCTGTCCCTGCTGACTGCCATCACCGAGATCCTGGACAGCACAGACGATGAGACTCTGTCTCCCTTTGACACCATCATGGACATGGAGCTGCTGACCTCCCCTCGGGAGCGGGAGAATCCCTCGGTGAGTTGCAGGGCAGAGCCAGCCTGACCCCAAAGCCAGGTGGGAAGATGCTCACGCAGGGCTCTGCCAAACCCCTTCCTGCCAAGTGCTGGGCACAGGGACCCTGGTGGGTGGACCTTGGTCCTCAGAGCCTTGGGGTGATCCCTCTGACCAACAGGGCAAGAGAAGGGCTGAGCCAGCCCTGGGCACCCCAAGGGCTCCTCGCCTTGAGTCTTGTTGTGGAGCCAGGGATGGGCTGGAGGCTTTGGGAAGCTGCGTGTCCCCCTCTGCATGGCCACCTGGGGGTGAGCTTGCTCCAGGACTCACCCGTGACTGCTGCAAGGCTTGGGGAGCCTGTCCCCTCTGACATCAGAGACGTGTCCTGCTTCTTCATGCTCTGTCTGCCTTCTCTCCAGTTCCAGAAGTTTCTCAGCTTATCTAGGCCATCGCTGGAGTGCGAGAGCCCTGCCCTGGAGCCACCCAAGGCTCGTCGGCCACTGGCCAGCAGTGTCTCTTTGGCTGGGAAGGTGAGCAGCTGAGCCAGGGAAGCTGAAAGAACGATGCTGGTGTTGTCTTGGGGTACCTGTCTCTGCTAGTTCCCCCTGTCTGTCTACCCGGTGCAGGTGTCTTCTCCCAGCAGCGATGCCTTTGCTGTGGGAGCCCCCTCAGGGGTATCTGGTTTCCAGCACTGTCTTACTGGTGTGTCAAATGTGTCCAGCTTTCCATAGAATCATAGAATGGGTTGGGTTGGAAGGGACCTTAAAGCCCATCCTGTTCCAAACCCTATGCTGTGGGTGGGGACACCTCCTACCAGCCCAGGCTGTCCAGGGCCCCTTCCAGCCTGGCCTCGAACACTTCCAGGGATGGGGCAGCCACGACTTCTCTGGGCAACCTGTGCCAGTGTCTCACCACCCTCGTTATGAAAAATTTCCTCCTTATGTCTAGTCTAAATCTGCCCTGCCCCAGTCTGTAGCCATTTCCCCTCGTCCTGGCCGTGGCCTTTGCTGCAGAGCTGAAGCCGGCCCACGGTTGTCTGTGCCTGGGGGGGGTGCCCATAAAAGCCCAGGAGCTGATGCTCGCTCTGGTTCCCCTTCCCAGACTGACACAGAGCTGGCTTGGGACTGTGCTGCTCATGGCATTGAGGACCCGGTGCTGCTCAAGAAGCAAGTGTGCAGCACCCCGAGGGTGGAGAGGAAGCTGGGCCGGCATCGCGCCCGCGAGCAGCTGCTGCCGCAGCGCAGCGACGGAGAGGAAGAGGAGGAGGAGGCTGCCTTGAGCCCAGAGCTGGACAGCAGCATGGAGGCTGCGGAGTTCTGCGTGAGCAGGGCTGGGGCAGCGCTGGAGGAGCGTGAGGACCCCTGTATCATCAACGCAGGGGACGTGTCCCTGAGTGAGCTGGTCAAGTCCATGCACCCCTACTGTCTACCCACCTTCACCGTCTGCTTGGACCCCGAGACCGAGCCTGTGGCCAAGGAGCTCTTGAACGGTCCTGTCTTGCTGGAAATTGTGCCTGGGGAGGGGGAGAGTGTGGAGATCCCTGTGGTCCTGCAGCCACTTGCACCCAACTTCCCCAGCCTGGAGCCTGAGCTCCTGGATGCAGAAGAGAATACTGGGGAGTCAGTCCCAGAGGAGCGAGAGGCGCTGCTGGGAGCTCCAGCCCAGGAAAACGGGATGGAGGAGGAGAAGGAGGAGACACCATCTTGGAAGAAGGAACCCTTCTCTGCTACCCCAGAGAGCACGTCCCCAGCGGACACAACAGCGCCCAGAGGCTGTAGCCCCAACAGCAGCTCCCAGCGTAGCACAGAGAGTGGCAAACGTGAGGGCTCCAAGAAGGGACGCGGCCGTGAGAGGGCAAGGAAGAGTCGGAAAAAGAGAGCAGAGGAGGCCCGTAGCGAGCAGGCCAGGCCAGGGAGGGCCTGTGTGACCCGCTGTCTCCGCTCAGCCAGCTCCAGGCAGCCTCCAGGCCAGATGCCCGCTGGCCGGTGTCGGGCAGCCTGTCCCTCCGTTCAGGTCTCGGACTTCCTGGCACAGCAGCTGGAGAGAGCCCGGAAGGAGGGACAGATGGAGCTACATGCCGAGCGGGTACCGCGACCCCGGGGCAGGCCCCGGAGAACAGCAGGGGCCTCCTTGCCCAAGAAAGTGCAGAGGGAAACGCAGAAAGAGCCAGAAGCAGTGAGCGTAACCCTGGAGAAGGCTGAGACCGAGGTGCCTCTGGAGAAGGTTGAGACTGAGTTGCCTCCAGAGAAGACCACATCAAATGCAGAGGAGCCAACAGCAACTGCATGTCCTGGCCCAGTGGAGCAGAGTGAGGAGGATGCACAGCCGGCTGCTGGAGAGGGCGTTGGGGTCTCGGGGGCTGCCTCTCCGCTCCTGGAGCAAGGCACAGGGTTGGAGACCTCCCAGAGCTTGCCGGCAGCAGAGCCGAGTGAAGCTGTGCCCAAGGAAACCAAACCCAAGGCCCTGAGCCTGCGGGAATACCGCATGCGCATGCTGCAGCGCCAGCCCAGCCCGGGCACCAGGAGGGATGGAGAGAAGCAAGCAGCCAGCAAGTGGCCCAGCATCCCCGAGCCTCCAACAGAGCTGGCTGAGATCCCCTGCCTGGTGTCACCGATGCGTCCCACCACCGAGGCGGCCAGCGTTCAGAAGAGCCCAGAGAAACCTGCCAGCCCTTCTAGTGGTGGCAAAGCTCCCGCTGCTCTGACATCAGCTTCAGCACCTGCCACGGCTCCACCGCCCCCATCGGCTCCACCGCCCCCATCAACACCGATGCCTTTTGCCGCACCTGACGTGTCCCCAGCCTCCGGGGCAGCCTCCGCTGGGATGCCGCCCAGCTCTGCTGGTGCTTATGCCCTTTACCCACCAGTGCCTTCCTGGCCCTGCTTTGGTTTGCCCCCTCCGCCTCCGCCAGCGGCTGCCGGCCCCCCCAGTACCTTTCACGTGGTGCCTGGCCTCCCACCTCCGCCCATGGCCTGGCCCCCACCACCTGTGCCGCCCCCGGCTCCCTTTGGTCCCGGGGGTCCCTATGCTCCGGTGGGGTGGGCGCCGCCATCCTACTGGCCAGGAATCCCCATGCTGCCTCCGGTGCCTCCGCTGGCGTACGGGGACCCCGGAGCATATGGGGACCCCGGAGCGGTGCTGCAGGGTGCTCCCCCCTTCCCACCTGGAGCCCACCCCAGCACAGCCCTACTGCACATGCAGCCTCCCAGCGCACCAGCCCTTGGCTGTCCTGAGCCGCCGGCCTTCCCCACCCAGCCTCCCACCACCCCAGCCTCCGAGACGGGAGCTGCGGGTGTCCCGGCCAGGCCGGTGACCGGCAGGGCGTCAGATCCGAGGAGGCAGGCGCGACTGGCCGGGGAGAGCTCTCTCTCCAAGGCCCCTCCAGCTGCTGCCCAGCCCCTGGCTGCTCCGCCGGCCACCGCGGTCCCAGCCAGCAGGGTCCCTCCTGCAGCACCAGCCCAGCAGACGGCAGCCCCTCCGGCTGCCCCGACCCAGCCTGCGGAGGAGCCCCCGGCTGCAGCCCCTCCCCAGCCCCCAAAGGGCCCCCCGGCTGCCCTCCCTTCCCCTGCAGAGGTGTCCCCTGCCACCCACCCTGCGGAGGAGGCTGCAGGGCCGAGCAAAGCAGAGGTGGAGAAAGCCCTGACGGAGCCCAAGGCAGCTGCCGGGCAGGAGCCACCCGGCCACAAATCCACCTCCCAGGCTGCGGCACCACCACTGAAAGCAGCTCGAGGCAGCAGCCTGCCCACCAAGGCACCTGCCACGCGGCCTTGGAGGCATCAGCCGCTCCTCAGCCCAGCGCAGCCCAGCGACAGCAGCAAGGACATCGTGCAAGCCTTCATCAGCGAGATCGGTGAGTGGGAGCACTGGGGTTCTGGGTGTCACCTGCCCGCGTGGTTGTGGTGCTTCTGGCAGCCTGGATAGTGGGACTGGCTCCTGGCACCTCTCGGGCTCAGGGTAGCAGAGCTGTGCCCATGGGCTTGCAGTCTCTTACCAGTGCTCTGCCAGTATGTCACCTCCTGTGGATGGTGTTGGGTGGTTGGGCCCAAACTGGTCCCTCCTGGGGCTGCAGAGCTGGTGCTCCTGTCCTCACTGCAGGAGACACGGAGCTGCTGTGGGATTTATCGCTGCTTCTCATCCAGTCACCTGGGGAGGGTGATGCAGGGGAGGATGGGGCCGAGGTGCATCCCTGTGCTGTCAGGAGGGTTTTGGCTAACCTGATATGCTGTGCTCTCTCCATGGCCAGGGATTGAAGCCACCGACCTGTCCAGCCTGCTGGAGCAGTTTGAGAAGTCTGAAGGTGAGGACGCGGCGTCCTGTTTCCCGCAGGGCTCGCTGTGCCGTGCCGGCTTCCCTGGGCAGCCTGCGGCAGGGTGGGAGCAGGGAGCTGGGACGCTGCTGCCTGTGGGCTGCCCCGGTGGTGTCCCAAGGTGTTGTCCCAAGAATGTCTCTACCCCTATCTCTTTCCTGGCCTGTGAAAGTGGCTGGGGTTGGTCCCTGGGGCTGCCGAGGGGATGATCAAGAGCCTGGGAGGGAAAGGGGAAGTGCAGCATCTCGCTGCGAGGAGCTGAGGTGGGACACAATGAACTTTCCCCTGGCTGTGCCCCAGCTGCTCTGTGTCCCCTGGTGCACAGGGTCTGTCCCCTGCCTGCCAGCCCCTCGCCATCCTCACCCACCTGCTCTCATTTCAGCCAAGAAGGAGGAGGCTCCTGGGCAGCTCCTTGAGGACAGGCGGCCGGCAGGGAGCTCGGGGTGAGTACTGAGACCTTCGTGGATTCCAGCGTGGAGCCTGGCAGAGGGCTAAGTCCTGCCTTTAGCAGGGGCACAGAGCAGCTCTTGGTTCTCGCAGGCTCTGAACTCTGCCAGGGGCTGTGTCTGCTGGCCCAGGAGGGGCCGAGCTGCTCACTGGGCAGAACTGGCATCAACGGGGAAAATGAGGGGAAGCAGTGATGGGAGAGGCTGCGCTGTGCGAGCTCCATCCTGGCAGATCTCGGATCCTCTGTCCCCCTGTCTGGGCAGAGCTTGGGCAGGTGCCCCAGGCACGGGGCTGGGCTTTGGTCACCGATGAAGCTCCTTTTCCCTTCTCAGGCCTGAGACCCAGCAGGAGAGGAAGCCCCCAGATGGCCTGCAGGCCTCTGAGCTGGCCAATGTGGCAGGTGAGGCCCGTGGTGAGGGAGGGGAGCCCAGCGAGGCTGGGGGAGACCCTGGGGTGGCAGGTGTTACTCATAATCCCACTCTGGTGCTCTCCCAGGTCTCACCCCTCCAGCAACACCGCCTCACCAGCTCTGGAAGCCGTTGCCTGCCGTCTCGATGCTGGCCAAGACCAAATCACCGGGGTCTGCTCCCCTGGAAGGGCCCCAGAAAACGGCCAAGCTGACAAAAGCCAAGCTGCTGCCCCAGAGCAAGCTCCAAGGGAAGAACCCGGCCCTGGCCCCTGCCAGCTCAGTAGCCAGCCACGTCTGCTCGGGAGACCATGACTACTGCATCCCGGGTACGGCACAGCCGGAGAGCAGCCCCGGCACACAGCCCCCTGCCGAGGGTGGCTCCCGCTGGAACGTCAAACACCACCGGGACATCACCATCAAACCCATCTCCTCCTTAACCAAACGGACGCTGGATGAGCCCAAGCCCACCCCACCAGCCCCCACCACTACCGAGGAGCCCGGCCAGCAGCCGCAGGGGACAGCTTGCCTGGACCCCCTGGATTATCGGACTAGCGTCCCTGACAATGCCACCAGTGGGTGTAGCAGTCCGCCCACCTCCGTGCTGCTGTCTCCAGCCGCATCCCCCTGCCGGGACCAGGAAGTGCGGACTCCCAGTGCCCAGCCCAGCCAGGCTGCTGCCAAGAGGTCCCTGCGCTGCTACCGGAGACCCCGGGACTCACCCAGCCCTTCTGTCAGTAGCTGGAGGGCTAGCCGGAGCCGTGCCAGCCGCTCCTTCAGCTCCAGTTCTGATGGAGCTAGCGAGTCCTCATCTTCATCCTCGTCCTCCCGATCACGATCACGGTCGTTCTCCCCACCGCCCAAGCGATGGCGAAGGTAAGTGGTGAGAGTCCAGAGAAGAGCCACGAAGCTGGGGAAGGGGCTGGAGAACAGGCCCTATGAGGAGCGGCTGAGAGAGCTGGGGGTGTTTATCCTGGAGAAGAGGAAGCTGAGAGGAGACCTCATTACTCTCTACAACTCCCTGAGAGGAGGTTGTGGAGAGGAGGGAGCTGGGCTCTTCTCCCAAGGGACAGGGGACAGGACGAGAGGGAATGGCCTCAAGCTCCACCAGGGGAGATTTAGGCTGGAGATTAGGAGGAAGTTTTTCACAGAAAGGGTCATTGGGCATTGGAATAGGCTGCCCAGGGAGGGGATTGATTCTCCTTCTCTGGAGGTGTTTAAAGCACAGGTGGATGAGGTGCTGAGGGACATGGGTTAGTGTTTGATAGGAATGGTTGGACTCGATGATCTGGTGGGTCTCTTCCAACCTGGTTGTTCTATGATTCTTTGGAGTTCTTGTGCATCTGAGTGATGCCTGTCCCAGTTGGGGTGGGAGGCACTGGTGGGGTGAGAGATCCCTTATCTGCCTTTCTCTGGGTGTTCAGCTCGTTTTAGAGACATCCCAGGTCTCCAGGCTTGTTCAGCCAAGGCCTCCATCATGGGCTGAGAGGTATAGGAGCAGGAAAAGGTGTATATGTAGTGCCCTGTCCCAGGGATGTGCAACTCAGGAACTTAGCCTGTGTGGCTTGGCTTTCCAGCAAGTGTAGCTGGGCCTGCACCATCCTGAGCTGCTGTCCTGCAGGAGAGTGTGGGGCAGTGCTGGGCAGCTCACCCTGCACGTTCAGACAGACCCTGCTGCTGCCAGGGGTGGCTCAGCTTGGTCTCGGAGAGACCGAAGCTTTGCCTGGTCCCTCCAGAGGAGCTCTGTAGGCAGGAGACTGAGCAGAAGCCCAGCCCTGTCTCGGTGCATCCCGTGGCCTGTGGTGTGGTCAAAGGCATATTCCTCCTCCATTCACGTGGTTGCTGAATGCCACAGGGATGTGGTGGCTCCAGTGTCATCCCGTGCACCACGTGGGCCTCAGCACGCCAGCCCCGGCCCCTCCTCGGCCTTTGCATGGCTGCAGCCGTGTGCTGCACTGTTCCTCAGTGGCTGATCCTCTCCAGAGGCTGTGCCTGCTCTGAGCCTGCTCCTTTGTGGCTGTGGAGTTTGGAGCCAAGTGCCACGATGTCTCTAGTGTCTTTACTGCTCCCAGCAAACTTGGGCGAGTGTTTCTATAGTCCAGCTTGCCCGGAGATCAGTCCTGTCCAACTTGGGTGCTGGGTACCTTGGAGAGGATTGAGGTGTGTCTTGGAACAGGCTGCCCAGGGAGCTGGTTGATTCCCCTTCCCTGGAGGTGTTTAAGTCATGGGTGGATGAGGTCTTGAGGGACTTGGTTTAGTGTTTGATAGGAATGGTTGGACTAGAAGATCTGATGGGTCCCTTCCAACCTGGTTATTCTATGATTCTGGAGCCTGATGGTGGGTGGTGGGCACCGGGAGGGCTGTGCACTCAGTGCCTCTCCTTCCCCCAGGTACCGCTCAAGATGTTCCCCCAGCTCCTCTTCTCGCTCGAGCTGTGGGTCATGTGGCAGATCCCGGGACAGGTCCTCCTCCTCCTCCTCCTCGTCCTCCTACTCGTCCAGGTCCACATCCTGCAGCCAGTCCCGGTCCCGCTCCCCCTCACCTCGCAGGAGGAGTAACAGGCGGAGAAGGTGAGTGTGGTCACCCTGCAGGGATACGAGCTCCCTCGGGCCCCCGTCCTGGTCTCCAGGCAGGGGTGGGCCCGCTCCTTCAATCTCCTGTGAGTCTGGGGTCACTTGTCTTCTGTCACCCCCGTGACCCTGTAGCTCATGTCTGTGCTTTGTTGCTGCCAGATACAGTTACGATGCCCAGGACCACTACCAAAGGCAGAGGATCCTCCAGAAGGAACGTGCAATAGTGAGTGCTTTGGGGCTGGGAAGCTGGGGCTGGAGATCCAGGGGTCTCCGGCTCCTCCCTCACTTCAGAAAGCCTTGGGCCGCAGCCTGGCAGGCAGCGTTTGCTCGGAGGCTCTGGCCAGGGTGCCCTGCGGTGGGTGGCAGTGTGGGAGGTGCTTTGGGCAAGAGGTCCTCGGAGACCCTGAGTCCTCCTGTTCCACTCTCATGGGATGGTGCATCGGTGCCCGCAGGAGGAGCGGCGAGTTGTGTTTATTGGCAAGATCCCCAGCAGGATGACACGGTCAGAGCTGCGGCACCGCTTCTCTGTGTTTGGGGACATCGAGGACTGCACCCTGCACTTCCGCTCCGAGGGGTAAGAGCTGTGGGGACACAGGGCAGCCCCATCCCAGGCATGGCTCCTCTTGGCTCTTCTCCCATTCCTCAAGAGGATGGTGCAGACCAAGGAGGGACACACGTTCTGTGTTGCTAGAGTTCTTCTTTCTTCTCTGTCTCCAGGGACAACTATGGCTTTGTCACCTACCGCTATGCCGAGGAAGCCTTTGCTGCCATTGAGAGTGGGCACAAACTGCGGCGCCCGGACGAGCAGCCCTTCGACCTGTGCTTCGGCGGCCGCCGGCAGTTCTGTAGGAGAAACTATGCCGATTTGGGTGAGTTGCACAGCCCCCAGGGTGGAGAGTGGCATCCTGGGTCCTCTCTCCTTCCCAGAGGTGTCGAGGTCACCATACTTGGGGTCAGTCAGGCTTGGCTGGGCAGGGCTGCATCCAGGGATAGCTCTGCTCTGAGGGGAGGTTGGAAAGGGCCTCCCACTCCCTCCAATCATAGAATCATAGAACAACCAGGTTGGAAGGGACTCATCGGATCTTCTAGTCCAACCATTCCTATCAAACACTAAACCAAGTCCCTCAGCACCTCGTCCACCCATCCCTTAAACACCTCCAGGGAAGGGGAATCAACCACCTCCCTGGGCAGCCTATTCCAATGCACAATGACCTTTGTGTGAAAAACTTCCTCCTAATCTCCAGCCTAAATCTCCCCTGGTGGAGCTTGAGGCCATTCCCTCTCGTCCTGTCCCCTGTCCCTTGGGAGAAGAGCCCAGCTCCCTCCTCTCCACAACCTCCCTTCAGGTAGTTGTAGAGAGTAATGAGGTCTCCTCTCAGCCTCCTCTTCTCCAGGATAAACACCCCCAGCTCTCTCAGCCGCTCCTCATAGGGCCTGTTCTCCAACCCCTTCCCCAACTTTGTTGCTCTTCTCTGGACTCTCTCCAGAGCCTCAACATCCTTCTTGTGCTGAGGGGCCCAGAACTGTTGCGATGGAGGTGGCTTTGAGTCCTCCATCAGCCCAGCTGTGGGTCTGGATGTTGGCTCGGGAAGGAGTTGCTGTGGGGATGGCTGGAATGGCGACAGCATCCTCGTGGCTCAAGGCAACCTGTCCTCCCTTGCCTTCCAGACTCAAACCGGGAGGATTTTGATCCGGCCCCTGTCAAGAGCAAATTCGACTCCCTGGACTTCGACACGCTGCTGCGGCAGGCACAGCGCAGCCTGCGGAGGTAGCGGCAGGCGAGGCGGAGAGCCCGCCTCCACTTTTATACTCAAATACAAAAGACAAAAAAAGTATGGATTGAGAGAGGGAAAGAGATGAGGTTTTTAAGAAAAAGAAAAAGATAAAAAAGAAATTTGTTTTATAACGGGTATTTAAGGAGGACGGGTCCTTTGCCTTAGACCTGAGGGGCCCAGGCGAGTGGCAGCCCCAGGCTTGCCCCAGCCATATAATAAATGCGGATGCCCAAACAGCAGCTGCCTCGTCTCCTCCTTCGTGTGGCCGTTCCCAGGTGTGGGCTTGGGCTGTGTCCCCTCAGCACCCGGGGACTCTGGGAGGGAGCACATGCTGGGGACTGGGCTAGGGGGTCTGGGCAAAGCAGTGGCCGTATGGGGGTCACCGTGTGCCCCACAGGGCGAACGCCTCTTCGAGGGAGCCACGCGACTTGGATCCCTCTGCCTATTTCTCAGACTCAGCTGGAGCGAAGACCCAGCACCCTGTCCCCTGGGCACCCGGTGGGGTTTTGGGGCCACCTGCACCTCCCGTGGTGGCCACAGAGCGGCAGCAAGATCCTCCCCTCTGCTGCTCGGGCTGGCGAAGGGAGGATCAAGCCCTTGGCAGGAGCAGAGGGTGGGTTTGCCCGCAGCGTCTGCCTGTCCCTGCGAGCCTGCTGCTCAGGCTGGCTGCAGCTCCCCAGGGGGAGAGGGAGCTCTGACATCTCATCTCCGGGTGTTCCCAGGGGGAGAGGTGCTGGTGTGGCTGCAGCAGGATGGACAGTGACCGGGAGGGGATGCAGGATGCCTGTCTTGGCCCCACTTTTGCTGTGACTGAAGTGATCCCAGGCAGTGTGGGGATGTCAGGTGGGTACAGGCTGTGACGCGGGGCAGGGACCCCTGCCCCGCATCACAGCCTGTACCCACCCGACATCCCTATGCTAGTGGTCCTCTCAGGCATCTGAGGTCCTTCAGGGATGCACTTGGGGTGCTGGAGCCTAATTGTGCCCTCTCAGCTCTCTGGATAGAGGAGGATGCCACTGGTCTTGCTCCTGCCTGCACCCTGGATGACTTGAGCTCAGCCCAGAGAGGCTTCCACAGGGTATAGGGTTATGGAGAAACTGCCTGTGGAGCGAGTTCCCACACTGCTCCTGCCTGGGCCTGGACTTTGCACAAGGGAGGGTCCGAGGAGGTGGCTGCAGGCAAAGGTGTGAGCGGGGGGAGGTGGGCAGGGGACTATTAATCATTAATGCAGCTCTTCCCAGGGATGCTGGGACCCAGCAGGAGATGAAAGCCAGTACCCAGCAGGGTCACGGCAGAAGGATGCAAGCAGCCCTTTCTGGGAGTCTGCGCAAACCCCTTTTTGCTGCAGACCCGACGTGTGCAGCTGCCTCGTCAGGGTGCTGACAATAGCTCCTTGCTCTGTGAGCTGCCACACACCTGCCATACACACCCTTCTGCTGAAACAAAGTTCCAAGAGACCTGTGCTCATTTCACACCTTTCTCATCTCTTTCCCTTCTCGTTCCCTCTTGCATTAGTTTGTGCTGAATGTGAACTCCGAGCTAGAAAGCAGCTAGAAGCGCATCCAGAGTGGCCTTTCATGATGGGTAAAACCTGGAAGATGAGGGTGATGTGCTCTGGACAAGCTGGTTTGGATTCCCTGTGCAAAAGGCAGCGAGAGTCTGACAGCAGCGCTCTGGGCACACCCCTCTGTCTGGGGCCAGAGGCTGCGCTGGAGCTGAGCACCCGCGTTGCCATGAGCTGTGTGCACTCCCCACGCTAAGGATGTTCACACTTCAGATGTTCAGTACACTCATCCTGAAAGCCGACAGGCACCCAGAGGGGAGAGGTGACCCTGGCTACACTATGTCCCTTGCCGTTTGCACCCCTTCCTTTCTTTGGGACTGCCAGCCTTTCAGTTTCAGGCTGACTTTGTGCATCCAAGAGCTCAGATGTCCTGACCCAAAGCAGAGGCTGCTGCTCTGTGGTGTCTGCGCCTCTGCAGCCTGAGCTCCCTGCATGAGTGGCCTCGTAGGGTACCTGCAGAGGGGCTGTGGGACTTTGGTGCTGGGATCACTGGAAACACAGGCTCAGAGCTCAAGAGCTGGCAGAGAAGCTCATCCCCCTGGAGGAAGCAGAGCCTGCAGGTTTGGGACTCCCTCACTCTGGTGCCTTCTCTGCTCTTACGCATCCCTCTCCCCAAATCCCTGCCTGCCACAAGCCAGGAGGCTAGGCAGGGGTTGTGTGTGCTTTAAATCTGTGCTTGTACAGCTGAGAGCCTGAGTTAATTCCCGTGTTCCCTCTTATAGCTGCTTTTTCAGTTGTCATGTGTACCTGTGTTTGCATTGGGACTGTCCTGCAGCGTCACCCCTGTCCCTCCAGGGTCCAGCATCCTGTCGTTGTGAGAAAAGATGCAATGAATGTTCTGTAGGTGTCTCTCAACTGGACACCAGCTCTGCTCACGCCACAAATCAGGTGCTGCAAATGCTTCCTGCCCCCTCTTCGCAAAAAAATCAGCAGCCGTAACATGCCAGAGGAAGCATTTGCAGGGAGATTAAGGGACCACTGGGAGAGCAGCCTGGTGATGGCAGAGAATTTGTGAAAAAAAAAATTACATAAAATCTAGAAAATAGGTGTGAACTTGAAGAAACTAAAAAAAAAAAACCACACCAAAACACCCAGAGCAAAACAAACAAAAAAACCCCCACCCAAACCCACAAAAAATGCAACCACAATTTTTATCAATCCAGGAAAATTCCCTCCTGACCCTAATCTGGCAATAGAGTTAAGCCCAGCGTGCGAGGCCCAGGACGGCTCTTCAGTGCTCCAGAAGGAGGAAAACCTCTGCACCCTCAGAGGTGAATTAAGGCATAAATAACTTGTTCTTCATCTTCCCAGTGACCAGCAGAAACCTGGAAGCCACAGGCAGAAGCAGCATCTCCTCCAACCAACCCCAGTGCTGCTGATACTGTGGGAAGGCAGGAGCTGTGCTCCAGGCTGAGCTGCCCACCCCAGGACTCCCCCAGTTAGACATTCACGGAGAGAGTTTTATCAAACTGTAAATTAACTCAATCTGGGTTTCTCTGCACAATTACCCTTCTTGGAAGGCTGGTCCTGAATTTCACTGTCAGGGCTAGAAACTCTCTAATTCACCATCTAAACTTCTTATTTTGCACCATTATTGTGTGTCCTTAATATTTCCTTAACTTTTTCTTATTTAGTACTTTCTTTCAGTGGTTCTTCAGGAAGACATTTGTCCCCTCTCAGCCTCTGTCTGGCCAAGACAAACAAGCCAAACTCTTCTAGCCGATCTTTATCAGCTGGTGCTTGTTCATCTCTATCCAACTGGATTTTCTCTGCGCAGTGGAAATTTATCCTTCTTGGATGCAGAGCTACCAGGATATTCTGGAAGAAGTCTCACAATGCCTTGCGCAAGGGCAATAGTGTTCCTGCTAAAAATAACTTGTGGGATGTCTCCTAGCATCATGCCATTCCTTTCTCACAGAGCATCATGCTACTGCTTCACATTCATCCCTCAGTGCAATAAGGCCGTTTTATGCCTTCAGTGTCTCCGTTTCTTTAGTTTGTGGCAATCGCCCTCACTGCTGGTCCCACGTGTTTGTCTTTGCCCTTTCTGCCGTTATATTTTACCCTCCATCCTCCATCCATCGACAAAATCAAGGTCCCCTTTTCCTCTGTGAGGAATGACCTCTCTCAGCACTTGCACTCCCTCCTCACCCGGTGCTGCCTCCTCATTTTAGGAGCTCACGCTTGACATTACCAGAGGTTTTACTAACCTGAATTTATTCCCCAGGAAGTGAATATCCTTCCTGCAACCTGGTGACGCTCAATTTAGGGGCAGCCTGGGCAGCCTTTCCTGTACCTTTTACCAGCCTTGGGATGCCTCCTCACCTTCAACAGCAGTTTATCCTGGTTCATCCTTAACCCTGAATTGAATCATAGAATCATAGAACAACCAGGTTGGAAGGGACCCATCGGATCTTCGAGTCCAACCATTCCTATCAAACACTAAACTAAGTCCCTCAAGACCTCATCCACCCGTCCCTTAAACACCTCCAGGGAAGGGGAATCAACCCCCTCCCTGGGCAGCCTATTCTAATGCCCAACAACCCTCTGTGTGAAAAACTTCCTCCTAATCTCCAGCCTAAATCTCCCCTGGTGGAGCTTGAGGCCATTCCCTCTCGTCCTGTCCCTTGGGAGAAGAGCCCAGCTCCCTCCTCTCTACAACTCCCTTCAGGTAGCTGTAGAGAGTAATGAGGTCTCCTCTCAGCCTCCTCTTCTCCAGGATAAACACCCCCAGCTCTCTCAGACGCTCCTCATCAGGCCTGTTCTCCAGCCCCTTCACCAGCTTCGTTGCTCTTCTCTGGACTCTCTCCAGAGCCTCAACATCCTTCTTGTGCTGAGGGGCCCACAACTGAACACAGGATTCAAGGAGCACCTTGAATTTGAGTGCCTTAATCTAAGAACCCGGCAACATCACCTAAGTGTAATTCCTACTGCCTTCTTCCTCTTGCACAGCGTACCTCATCGTGCCCTGCATCTGCAGAGCAAATCCTACTTTTGGATTTGAACCGCAGCTGGCTTGTGTCCCCTTGTCCCCTGCCCCTCTCCTCACGGGCTGAGAGAGCAACCTCAGTGCTTACTAAAGCCACATCTGAAGTAATCTTGTTTTACATTACGATGGATCAATAAGGAAACTTGCTGTATGTCTTGTCAGGGAATACCTGGACCCCGCTCTGCTGGCACTGTTCATTGCCTGGCACTCAGCGGGAAATTAAAGACTCCTGTAATCGCACAATTCCTACTTCTTCTCGTAGCCTTAGAGCTCGCAGTGTTTATACTCAAGACCACATGTGGCTTGTCTGCAGCCAGTCCCTGAGAATACCCGTGCAGGGCCCTTTTCACCACCCTTTCTCACACCTTCTCAGGATGCATCTTATCCACATTATCCTCTTTCATGCCTATACAAGGACCTGTTTTACTAGCAGTGCTTCCTGCTGACCAGGTGCTCCCAGCCAGCTCCAGGAGTGCTGATCTCTGTGGCGTCACTCCAGGCAGCTCCCTCTGCTTCCACCAGCATCCCAGCACGTGCTGGGACGCACCAACCTCCGGCTCATCTCACTGCCGGTTTGCCAAGGTTCTGTCTTGCCTGATGTGACCACAGCAAATAACACAGCCTGGGGGGAAGCCTGCAAAACCAGTGACCACAGACTGTTGTAAAATCTTAGGAGAAAAACTTGAACCAGGAATGGATGAGGGAGATAGAGAATGTGGTGTTCCTAGTTTAACCTCAGAAGATTGTGATTAGAATCATAGAATCATAGAACAACCAGGTTGGAAGGGACCCATCGGATCATCGAGTCCAACCTCGAGAAGCATTCTTCATGTCAAATATAAGGAAACTAAAAGAAGAAGCTCAGCTAAGCTGCAATTTTATTGGAGCTCAGGGTGTTCGCAGGGCTCTGTGGGCAGTCTGCCCTGGTTCCAAACTGGAATAAAATCATAGAATCATAGAAAAATAGAATAACCAGGTTGGAAGAGACCCACTGGATCGTCAAGTCCAACCATAATGCTTCAGTGTCCCCTTTCAGAGCCAAACCCATCATCCTCACAGCCCTTTGACCACTGCGGCTTCTTCCCCATGGAACATGTGTCCCAGGTGAATCGGTCCCCTGCAGCCAAATCTCCCCAGTTAAAACAAGTTTTCTTCAGGATTTAACACCTCCTGGCTTAATTCAAATGGATTTAACACCTCCTGGCTTAATTGAAGGGAGACCTATGAGTCCATGTGAAAACGTTAAGCAAGGTAAGTGGAGTGTGGCTTGGAGGCTTGGTCAATGGATACGCTACGAGGTTGTGAAATTGTATGCAACATCCATATTGAATACAAGCTCTGTTCCCAGGTGAACTGCTGAGTATTGGAAACTGCATCTTTAAACAGCTTATTTTTAGAGGCAGGAAGTATGTAGAGAAGCAGCAGAAAATACACTGTTACCTAGAGACAGTTGGGACTTGTCCCCTAAATAAAGAAGCTCTCCTCTGAGTACCTGGGGACAAAGGGATTCCCAAATACCACTTGTTCGCTAGAGCAGTGCTGCAGGGCTTAGAAAATGGGAGTTGAACAGCTTTAGTCACGCATGGCAAGAGTGGGCATGCTTGATAGTGTGACTCAGGGGAGCTGATTAATAAACAAGATACCTACAGTCCATGAAAAGTCTCATGAAGCACACGTGGGACACTTACAGTGCTGTGCAGCGATGATGTGCAGACCAGGCAATGTCTGCGCACAGCACCTCAGGGCACAGGGTCTTTAGCACTTCTAAGACCTGTGGTTGCACTTAATATGCAGGATAAGTGCACCTTCAGTGTAGTGTTGTGCCTCACTTAGAGATGGTTCCAACCAGAGCATCATTATTTGATTTTGTTGTTAAGCAGGTTGATATATATACACCTGACTTGACCTAACCTACCCTAAGCAAACCTAACCTCAAGTAATCCAACATTTGCATAACACATATATCACGTAAATTAATAATAATTATTGAAATATAGAAATAATAATACATCAATACCAGTACTGTAATACTGTGATATGTTGTACTTACCAACTGCATCACAGGGCTGAAGTTTTCCATCTTCTCTTACAGTGTGAGGCAGAGGGATTGTTTAAGACAAGTCAGTAGAAGATACCTTCCAAATCATTTATATAAATTTACAGCAGTGCTGTATTAGACTGCACAATTTCTCTTCTCCTCACAGATGCCAAACCTAGATCACGGCCAACTTTGAACAATAACGCTTTATCCTTCCTCGTGTTGATTTACTTTGGTTTGCAGACCTATTGCCTCCCTTTGCTTCTTAGGAGAGCTCGTAGAAGCCAATTGCTGTTGTTTGGGGGCCTTATTAAATGAAAACAGGGCGTGTAGGAGAGCGCTTTCAGGAGAAGGTTGTTGCAACTGCGTTGTTTACATCTCTGTGGAAGTGTAATGTCATTAGGACGTCAAGGAAGGCACGACTGTGTAACAGAAGATGATGGTACACGTGGTACAGTGCACGAGGAACTGGTTCTGACTGTGCTTGGGCTTCGAAGCCTGTTACTGGGCAGTCAGACCCCACTCCAGCCCATTTTCACCAGTGGACAAGAGTGGGTACTAACTACGATCTTGCATGAGCAAAAGGACCTGTAGGATGTATCTGGTTGTGACTCTGAGCTGCCGCTGGAGGGAAATGAATAAATCGTAGTCCTTCGGATGCTAGTGGAGGCAGACTCCAGAGAAGGCAATGCTATTAATGGCCTGGATAAAAGGAGTAGGTCAGAGCAGGACAGGATCTTTGGAGCTCCAGCAGCGACCAGGGAAAGAGGTGACGGCAGGCAACACCACTCACCGCTACGGACAGCTGTTCTCCTAATCCCCATCTCTATCAACATCTCTAAACATCTCTGTGTGAGAGACAGGTTGGTGAAGCAGTAACTCCTCCCTGAACTACAAGCTGGGCTCAGTTTTATCTTTTCTGCCTCTCTCTCTCGTTCTGCTTTGACTAGTGGCTAATCCCATGCTTCCTCAGTGGTTCCTGTTTGACTGTTCCCTCCAGAATCACCTATTAATGAAATGTCTGCAAGTTAACAGGGACCAAAAACCCATCTGAAACCACCTGTCACCACCTTGTTCTTTCAGCAATGTTGTCTTCATCCTGCTGACAGGCTCATAGCAGGGGAGGTGGTTACAAGGACGGACCTGAACTTCAGTCAAAATTATAAGTACACTCTTCTTAAACCACAGCTGCTGGGGAAACAGTGCAGGATCCACAACAGCCAGCAAACAATGTCTGGATGTGCCCAGCTGTGTCTGGTGACAGCAATCTCCAGGGAGGGTTATTCTCCTTGACTGCTCTTCCCTGAAAGCTCGTCGGGCCCCTGTAGGCTTCCTCCTGCTGTGTAAATCATGTTTTTATTAGTAGTCATCGTGGGTTTTAGCAAGCTGCTGTTCAAAAACTATTTTGGCTGGTCTAAATGTGCTTGGTTTTCGGTTTTGTTTTCTTCTTGTTTTGTTATGGTTCCTGTTTTCTTATTTAACTTGGCAGAATTGGGGGGGTTCTGCATCTCTTATGCTTTTTGAGGGCTGCCTTTTTACTTCTAAACGTCTTTGCTCAGCTGCTTAATTGTGCCACACTTGGAGATTAATTTTTTTTTTGTTAGTGTATTTTGAGTGACAGCATATTTAAAGCTTTAAACACAGAATCTCAATAGCATTGCAAGCATTTTGTCCTTTCATTAGTTACTTAAAAGTTCTTCTTAATTACTCTCCTGACTTTTATACTTATTCCCTTTTGAAGTAGAATATACTCATCTCCTTTTTAAGCTCTGTTGCACTGCAGTGTACTTTTTCTGCTGCTTTTTCCTCTCTTCAGCAATAGTGAATTTGAGCACATTGTGTTCGTTATCACAAAGCGACTGTTCATTATTACATGTCAAACTCCTATGCACTACTTATGACTCAATCAAGAGTTCATCCTCCACTTGGCTCCTCTGAGTGGTCATTCTAAGAATTATTCATTTAGCAGGGCTAAAAATATAGTGTTTGCATCATTCTTTTACATGGTATCTACCTGGTCTGTATGGGGGCAAACTAATATCTCCCATTATCATGATGTTTTCTCCCTGACAACCTCTTGAAGTCCTCCAGTTGCTTTTCATTCCTGATCAGGTGGTCAACAGTATGTGCTCAGCATTACTTCGAGACAGGTCAATGCACAATGGTTCTCTGGTAGTTTAAACAAAATCACAGGAATAGTTTCTTCTTTCTCTTTTCATTTTTCTTTTTCCTTTCTTCTTTTTTCTTTCTTTCTCCTTTTTTCCTTCTTCTTCCTTCTTTTTTCCTCTTTTCTTTTTCACTCTTTCCCTCCTTTCTCTTTTCCTTTTTTTCCTCTTTTCCCCCTTTCTCTTTTCCCTTTTTTTCCTCTTTTCCCTCTTCTCTTTCTCCTTTCTTCCTTCCCCCATCTTTCTTTCTCTTTTTTTTTTTCCTCTGGAACCTGGACAAATATTGTGCTAGTACTCTGAATCGTTTTCTGTGGCTTCACATCTTGAGCTGGTGCTCTGGCAATCGCCTTCCTACTGAAATGAGACAAGATCTCTCAATGGCTTGAGGTTTTAGTTGTTGTTGCTTTTTTTAAAACTAAAATTCACATGTTCGGTGTCTAGCTCTGGGCTTTGCTCCATGAAAATGTCTTCCTTCACCAGCTCCTTTTTCAGTTTGCTGGATGTACATTTGTAACTGAAAAGAAAACTTCTATCACTTTGGAGAAGGGCAGAGATATTTTCTAGCTGCATGTGCTCCCCTTCATCTTTGACAATGACAAGAAGCGTTTTATGATCATTGCCAGCCAGGGGCAGCTTTACTGTGTGTAAAGACATTCAGCCTTTTATACTCACCCTGGAGTTCTTGCCAGAATGAAAGGTGTGGTAATTCATTCCCCGATTCCCTCAGTCTCTTTTCAGAGACTGGCACTACATTTGCCACTTTTGACTGCTTGATTACCAAGGCCAACTTGAGCAGAAGGTTGCACACTGCATCAAATAATTGAGTGATTTCATATCTGAAAGGTGTTGATGTTCCTGGGCAAGTGCCACCACAATTAGTTATTTGTTGCCCGAGCCTTCAGCGTCTCCCTCAAGCCTTCGCAGTGACCACAAACACATTGATGTTGAGTGTAGTTTTGAACGTGGCTGTAAGCGCAGGACACTGATGTCTGGTGATGTTCTCGAGGTCAACCTTTATCATTGTCATGTGACAGATCTGGGGCTCTTCTCTGAGCAACTCTGAAATTCTCAGACTCTGCAGCCTTTGTTTTGGGGCACCTTTGTCAGGTCGCTGCTGTGGAAATTCCATAAGTTGCAATGTTCTGTTCCCCTTGCTTCTCTCCTGGGATGATGCACTAAGCCTTCCTCTGAACTTCCCTCAGGCTTGTTGTTTCCTCTTTCTGTTGCATTTATGATTTTGGCCAAGCTCCTTAATGAAGTGATGCCCACGAGATCGTGTTGTCTTGCTAAGATCTTTTGTACTGTATTGAAATTGCAAATTTGAATGAATCAGACCAAGGTTGGTCGAGTTCCTGCAAATTGTGTGTCCGGAATCACAGAATAGTATCTGTTGTATCCATGGGGTTATATCCATAGCACCAAAATATGGCTCATAAGCCTTGCTGGGGTGGAGTGACCTCTAGGAGTGACTTCTGCTGCACAGTCAACGCTGAATGCCTTGCCAAAGGTTAATTTTGTGTCTCCTCTTATTGACTCGGGTAGACTTTCCAGACTTCAGGGTTGTCTCCCTGACCTGTGGTTAGTCCTGGTCTCCTCTATGATGTCACTTTCTTTTTCTCAATTCTAGGCAAAAAAAAAAAAAAAAAAAAAAAAAATATCACCTTGTTAAGTTTTATTTCAGTGTAGGACAGAGCACTTCTGTGATGGAGATCATGTGAGATCATTCCTCCCGTGGGCCTGGGACAAGCATTGGATCTTGGCTTGCATGATTTTTACCTCAGTAATCCAAAGTTTGCTGCAGGGAACAACCCTGTCCTGGCAAGAAAACTGAGAAGATAGTATCTGTCTCTTGTTACTATACATCGTTTAACAAAGGCAATGTACTGGAATTAAGCCACATTCCACAGAATAAGGCATGTTTCTTCTTAACATCCAGTGAGGTCTCACGTGTTGCTCTGTGTTTGGTTCTGCTGGGCTGGGGGCTCCCCAGAGGACGGTGTCACTTGCTGCTTCATTCAAAAGGTGTGTGGAGAGAAGCAGGGTTTGTGTGATTCTTTGCTGATGACCAGCAGAGGGTTACGGAATTAAATCTGTGCCTTTTTCCTCACTTGTCTTTATACATGTGATTCAATGCTGCCTGCCTGTGACTGTGTTCCCTGACATTTCCACTGGGCAGATTCCTTTCTGCCTTCACACGGCGTCTCCCCACAGAAGGAGCTCTGCCTAACCTGGGCTCTCCCATGAGCCTGTGAGGTGCTACCCTAGGAGAAGTCCCAAACTCCTTGTCTGGGGCTCGTGACAAAGGCTGTAAGAACCCTGGGAAGCTGCAACACCTCTGTGTGCCCTTTTGTATCCCACCTCTGAGCTGACTGGTCACTGACCTTGCATGCACTTGGCACTGTGCTGCTGCCTCCAGCAGATCTACAGAAAAGGGTTTTGCTGGCATATCCACTTAAGAAAGAGGATAGTCAAAGGCTGCCTGTGCAAGTCTCACTTCACTGCAGCTGCCATTTTGTTCAGACGTCTGCTGTGCTGATGGAGAAGGTGCCACTTGCACCACGGGGTTGCCTCAAGCACCAGCTGTGCCGAACCAGACTCCTATAAATCAGCAATTTACGGTGCATCCCTTTCTCACTTTTCTCTGTATTTGTACTGCAGGACTAGAGGGGCAGACAGTTTATGGGACAAGGGGGACAATGGACTGAATCCCATAAAGGTCACACAATTTGATGGAGCCCTTTTTTGCTACTTCTCTGCCTCTGGCATCTCTGGGGCTGTAACGATACTTGGGTGTGCTTTAAGACTATGCAAGAAGACAGGTTTCTGCTCTAATGTCTTTCTGAGTATTTTCTATTTCTATGGCAAAACAGATGTTGGAGAGACTTGCTGTAGAATCTGCCTTGAAAATCTTACCTCTGAGATGCCAGGCCCTGCTTGGTGTTAAGTGGAATTGTCTGCAGCTCATTAACATCAAAGCATTTCCTTGACTGGTCTGGGCAGCTCAGTAGTAACCAGCAGATGAACCAGGGAACTACTACTCTCTCCACTGAGCGCTGCCTGCAAACAATTAACATCAAAGGGGAACCACTGTGAAACAGGGGAAAAACAATGCTCCCACCACAGCAACTCTCATGGCTGGTGGAGTGTCGGGGACAGGGAGAGGTTGAAACTCTGTCCCAGCCAGAGATTTTCTGCTGGGACGTTTGCAGGAGAGAGCAGAGGAATGGCTGCAGATGGTATTGGCCAAGGAAGTGGAGGATCCACTTTGGTTTGAAGAAAACTGTGTGATGGTGTTGGTGGCCGCATGGAGTGAGGGATCATTCCTGAGCAGAGGTGTCCAAAGAGCTTTCCTGCTTTTTGTAGCAGAGAAATTCTCCACAGGTCATACTTTCCTTCTTTCTACCACTAATGGTTTTTCAAACCAGGACTGAGATTCCCTGGTCGCTAAGCCAAGCTGCTCCACTCACAAAAACTGGCTTTGTATTTCCCTCTTCACAGGGAAGCTGAATTAGGCCTCTTGCCTTTCTCTTCTGGTTGCTGTCTGCTCTGGGAAGTTCCACCTCTTACGGACAGAAACCATAATCTGACCTTCTCCACAAGAAAAGAACAAATTAATAACCTGCCCTTCTGTTATCATTGGGCTTCAGGTAGCTCTGTCCCTCCCTTAAAATCTACCCCTTTCCCCGCTGGAGCTTCCCTGGCACACTGGTAGAACAATCGCACCTCGTTTTTATTTTCCTTTTGCAGGACTAGCCAAGTCAAGCTGGTCTGGTCTCCTTTTGCAGGACAGGCTCGTTGCTGTCCTACCTAAGCACCGAGAGCCTGCTCTGTGCCTCGTGGCGTTCCCTTTGAATCAGAAAACCAGCTGACTGCAGCTGAGCCTCAACAGAGAATCATAGAATCATAGAACAACCAGGTTGGAAGAGACCCATCGGATCATCAAGTCCAACCATTCCTATCAAACATTAAACCATGTCCCTCAGGACCTCATCTACCTGCGCCTTAAACACCGCCAAGGGAAGGTGAATCAACCCCCTCCCTGGGCAGCCTATTCCAATGCCCAATCCCCCTTTCCGTGAAAGGAGGAGGTTTAAACACTTCTCAGTCTCCACAGGAAATATCTTATCTGGGAAATCCTGCTTCCATGTCTGCATGTGGCCTGCTTTGGCCTCTCTGGCTTTCAAACTCCTGTATCATGTGCAGACAAGGTGAAGGTAATGGCTGCAGCACTTTGCATGGGGGAATAAAGGCCACAACATCTGGGCTTCATCTCTGCCCTTGCTGCAGGGTTTGGGATAAGGCAGTTCACATTTCTGAGCTTTTAGGTGCACCAGGAGGGGATGAAGAGACTTCAGCTCTTCCTGACAGAAAACTGTGTTGTAGCCCCATGTTAAGGGAAATGAGAAAATGTGATAAATATATCCATGTAGGACTTCGGTATCATTGATAGTTGTTTGTCATAAACGGAGTCTTGTATTAACAATGTAAGAACAGGTGTTGGAAATCAATCTTTCTGACAGCTACAAGAGTTGTGTTCAGTTGTCCCACGTTCAGCCCCAGATTGTGTAAGAAACCTCAGACTTGGAACACAGGAATTAGATTTGATGATAAAGGTTGATTAAAAGGTCAACCTGTTTTTGAGTATAGGCATAGGCTAGATCTAGTGATAAGCTGTTCCATTCAGTTAAGGTTTTTCTTTGAAGTTTAAAGGCAAACGGACGTGTCTCAAGAAAGAAGATAAGTGGCTTTTATGGCCTGAGGAGGAACGTGACCTGTTGGAGCATCTGAAGGAGAATGGAAACAGGGGATATGAATTATGAAGGTGGACTTTTGTGGACATTTGAGTTATTTAAGAATAAAGTGTTGAAAAAAGTGGAAAACACATGGAAGAACACCAAGAACTCTTCAAAGAGTTGTATAACCACAGGCCCTATGAGGAGCGGCTGAGAGAGCTGGGGTTGTTTATCCTGGAGAAGAGGAGGCTGAGAGGAGACCTCATTACTCTCTCCAACTCCCTGAAAGGAGGTTGTGGAGAGGAGGGAGCTGGGCTCTTCTCCCAAGGGACAGGGGGCAGGACAAGAGGGAATGGCCTCAAACTCCACCAGGGGAGGGTCAGGCTAGAGATTAGGAGGAAGTTTTTTACACAGAGGGTCATTGAGCATTGGAATAGGCTGCCCAGGGAGGTGGTTGATTCCCCTTCCCTGGAGGTGTTTAAGGTGTGGGTGGACGAGGTGCTGAGGGACATGTTTTAGTGTATGATAGGAATGGTTGGACTCGATGATCCAATAGGTCTCTTGTAACCTGGTTGTTCTATGATTTTATGATTCTATGAAAAGACATAAATAGCTGATGAGTTTGTGGGTGCTTTTGCCGCTCATTGAGCTGACACCCAGCTCGGAGCGGTGAACAGAGCAAGCGCACAGCTCCCGCTGCCCTTTCACTCCCTCAGGGCTGGGCTGACCCCCTCAGGCACACAGAGCCCTCAGGGCGGCTCACGGGGCCGCACGTGCGGGCAGGTGTCGCGCGGCGCAGGCGCGGGGCGGGGCGGGGCGGGGCGCGGCGGCGGCGCCCGCGTGACGTGGCGAGGCGCCGCGCGCGGGTGGGCGTGGCCACAGGAGAAGGAGTGGGCGTGGCCACGGGGGGGGCGGGGACAGGGCAGCAGGGCGCGAGCGGAGGGGTGGGCGTGGCCTCGCGGTGAGCGGGAGGGCCGGCACCCGCTGCCGAGCGGCGAGTGGGCGTGGCCCGCGGGGGGCGTGTCCGAGGGGCGGGGGTCAGGGGTGGCGGTGGCGGCGCGTGCGCGCGGGGCGGGGCGGGGCAGCGCGCGGTGGGCGTGTCGCGGCGCGGCGCGCGGCCCTTCCTTCCCGTCCCTGCCGCTCCCCCCCTTTCCC